>NW_010729150.1:1070275-1146396 GCF_000365185.1 Nelumbo nucifera
AGAGCATCCATAATGAACCTGAGAACCCCTCTGTGACAATTAGGTAAATTCAGTGCCCCTAGCATTGAACTGGAGTAGCAACCGTGCTAAACCCAGCACTCCCATTACCTTAGATAAACACACTGCTACCTCATGTGAACGCCCCTCTCTCTGCGGTAGAGCCATCAGCGGTTCCTATCGGGATTGAAGCGCGGCAGTTTTATGAGCTGAAGCATGAATCTCCAGATGTGGGCATGGGAGGAGAAATTTGGTGTACTCATACCACCGTAGAATAATCAGTAGTAGAACAACTTCAATAACCAGCAGTCTAGCGATAGGCACCTCGGAGTGAGGCCGCCCCCCAAGTCGAGCCCTTCGTGGTTCCCACAGGAGTTGATGGCCAACAAATTAAGCAGCTTTGCCGACCTCATTTCAGCCCGGATGAACCTCGTCAACTCTGTTCGTAAGGTCACCTCTATAGGTCGATCCCTTCATGGCTTCCCCAGGAGTTGGCAACCAACAAATTGTGTGGTCGCCCTTGTAGGTTGAGCCTTCAAAGGCTCCCGTGCGAGTCGGTTACCTACAATTAGTAGAGCCACCCCCACAAGTTGAGCTCCTTATGGCTTCTCATAGGAGTAGATGACCAGCATCACCAAGGGGCTGATGCAATGTAGCCATGGCACTGACCTACCGTCCAATGTCGACAGCAACATACGTATTGACAAAACCAACCTACTGTCCAACTCTGATAGCAACATACATATTGATGAAGCCATCACAAGGGGGCAGAATATGAACGACTAGCCCAGGCGTGCTTCAGCGATCTAGCCCACATTGTCTCCCAACCCGAACTACGAAGCCTCACTACTGATCGAGCTCTATATGGTTCCCGTGAGAGTTGGAAGCGAACTGAATGTGGAACCGGCCTCATAGGTTGAACCCTTCACGATTCCTATGAGACTAGGCGACCCGTAGATAATAGAGCCACCCCTTCAAAGTGAGCCCCCCATGGCTCCAGTAGGAGTGGCGGCCAGCAATTCCAGGAGCAGGTGCAGCACATGTACGCCTTGGTCTCGCAAGCATCCACCTGGGGAAGCCAATCCCACATGATGGCATAGAAGTAGTCACATTTAAAGATACTACAAAACGACCATCCACTTTGGCGACCTAGTCAAATTGAGTTATAAGAGAAAGCCAAACCACCTTTTAGCTAAGGCACCCTCTAAACAACTTCAAAGACACAACGATGACAGGTAGACCGATCTAAGTAGGTTGGCCCCTTGTTTATCTAACTCGACAGCAAGCTTAAATGGATCTCAAAGGACGTTGGCATCTCACCACCGACCCTAAAAAAGGAAAGAGAAACAGAGGAAGAGAAGACTAGTTGGCTTTTAGCACCATGGCAGGCCCACATGCAAATTTGGTCGATTTCTTCACAGTCAACCTCCACCTCGGTTTCAAGCTCTGCATCATCCTTGTCGGCTACTCTTTTGAGAATCGGCTCGAGGGACATTCTGTTGAAGTCTACCTAAGTGGAGGAACCTGACAAGATAGTCATGCAGTTGGAAGCCCCTCTTGAGGACGACATGGGAAACTTCACTCTTGAGGTACTTGGCCGGATTGCATAACCCTTTAACGATTGCATCCCTAGTAAGGTAGAGGTCCTCGGGGTATCTGCTCCACCTCTCCTCAAGCAGATAAGTTCGCTCCTGTGCCCCACTAATCAAGACGGTGAGGTCCTGCATAAGATTGTGTTCAACACTTAGACTCATCCAACCTGGGGAGCAAACTGGATAGATGCCTACGGCTACGAACTCATCAAACTAGTCACTCCGGGCCAAAGGAACAATTTGCTCCCTTCACTGAGTTGACCCCAGCTCGGGAGTGGGGGGCAATTGATGAGGGCAGATTTGGCCCTCCAATGACAACATGACACATGCCATCTCAGAACAGTTGGATGACACTCAAACACCACCTATGCAATGACTTGCCTTAGCCAAAGAAGTGATGGAGTCCGACCTAGCAACTTGCATCTGCCACCGGCTTGGTGACCTGCCCCTATTGCCAACCTAGCGACATGTCTCCATCGTTGACTTGGTGACCTGGCTCCATCGTTGTCCTGGGGGAATCCTAGTTGGCGACCTCATCAACAACTTAGGGTGGCAAGTAGCACCTCATCACCAGCCGAAGTGAATTGAAATGAGGAGCGACCTCCTTCAAGGGCTTGCCAACTTGATTGAGGTCTAGGTGGCGACCTGCAAGACACGCTCTCTGATCAATTCTGCATGCATATCCCGTCACTCCTGGGTTTCTTGGAAGTTGGCCCCTGCACCGAATGTTTGGAGGAAACCGAACAAGGTGCGGAGACTGATCTATGTGCACGACTACCTCTGAGGACTTCAAGCCGGTTAGGCACGACCTCCCGGAGATCTAGGATGCGATGCGTGAAGCCCACGTCAAACAACACCTATATATAGGCCTCACATCCAACCTCACAAAGGAGAGGTACGATTTATTGCTCAGAAACTTACTAGCATACTAGCATTCAACTCGCACAATTCAATATTAACTTAAGCATCAAAATGCCCAGGCTGGGTAAAAGCAACCCGGGCACTCTGACATTGTTTTCTTGTAGGTCTCTCTAGAGAACAACACAACTTGTCTATCTACCTAGCTCGATACCCGAACAACCTCCTAGCTCTGCCTAAACAGCTCGACATCCAAGCCACCTTCCAGCAAGAATTCTCCAGCTCGGCTTCTAACACCATTCAGCATGGGTGCTGCCAAAATGCACATAATCAAATCTTTAGAAAAATGGCATATTCGTTTATTTCAAACAGCAACTTGAACTTCAGCAAACCTTCTACATGGTTGATGGTAGGGGTGTCAATTGGACTGAATTTGGTCCAATCCGGTCCAATCCAATGTGAGTTCTTTACAAATGGACCTGGTCCAATCCAGTCCAATGAATATTATGGACCATTTTGGACCAGTCCAGAGATCGTCCATTCTGTTCAAATTCCTATTAATTTAGATTGGTTTCAACTCAAACCTGGTCCATTGACACCTATGTTTTAATCTTCTATTAATGGACCAGATATTAGCTCAATCTAATATAAATTCATTATGGACGGACTAGGTCCAATCCAATATGTTATATTGGTCCATCCTGTCCGTCTAATCCGCCCAAATGAATTTTGATAAACCCAAAACCGATCCATTGACACCCCTAATTGATTGTTCTCATTTTGAATGTGAATCTTGGAGAAGGTTCAAAGTATATACAGCGCGAAAATTTACTTACGTATTTTCTAAATCCCGTAGTTACAGTTTACATCTTTGCATGCACTCTTCCCAAAACTGAGCCTGAGATGTAATGTTCATCGCGTGAGAAATTTTGGGGCCCAATAAGAAAGCTTATCAGGTCCTACCGATGCCTTGGCCCTGTTGTGATGATCCATATTTATATGAATTATTTTTAATTTCAGTTATACTTGCCGAACCAGGCAATGATTTGATCTATATCAACTAAGTTTGAATTTATGAAATTGATTGGAACTAAATTCTTTCCGGAGCCCAATAATCATTCCAAGATCTGATTATTTGAAGCTAAAAAATTTATTTTCAAAAACAAACCATTTTATGCTCAGAATTTGTGCTTGAAATAGTGATTCTTATAGAGCATCGGAGCCAAATACAGAAGCCCTAGCCCTCCCCGAAGGTGATAGCAGGCCAGAGTGGCCCTCTAGTTTGAGACATGCAGTACCTATAGCATCTACTTCTGGCACAGCTGAGTCATGGATGATCTTTTTTATATAGTTGTGTGTGGTTATAAAATTCGAACCTTGGAAAGTCAGTCATCTCTAACTTTATACCCTAATGCATTAGTGTTTGGTTTGAAGGAAAAAATAGGGAAAGGAAGGGAAAGAAAAAAAGAATTTTATAAATCTTGTATAAGTTTTTCTACCTTTCCCTACTATATCCTTCCAACCAAAAGTAACCTAATTGAACATGCACTCTCGTGTAATAACTTATAACTCCCACTTTTCTTCTTTTCCTGTCAAACTCATAAAATTTCAGTCATTCCACCTCAAAAGAATGTCAAAATAACCTGCCAAAAGATACAAATATATATATATATATATATATAGGTGATTAATTAATTACCTGATTGAATGTGTGGCTAATCCAAGCTAAGGGCCTCAGGCCATATGACCTCATAAACCATTGGTTGTTCAAATTTGTATAATAGGGACTACCCCAGGAAAACCCATCTCTCTCAGGTCTTTACTGAGAGAGAGAGAGAGCAGACCAAACTGGGTTAGAATTATTTTATCCCCAAGTATTCTTCATTATAATAAAGAAAGCTACATTCTAATTAAAACTTGAAATCCAAGAACCACAGGGGTAGGGGAGCATGGTATTTGATGCAATAGAAGACACGTAGCTAAGGGAAGTAATCAGTACTTCAATATACTTCTTTCTTTATTCTCTGATTCTCTCCTAGCAAGAAAAAAAATGACAAGATTGCTTTGGTTTTCTTGGAAGTTGGAGCAAAGATCAAGTGATACTTGTAGGCTTCCTCTAAAAGCTGTTTTTTGTGAGTAATTATTGTCGAAAGCGTGTGCAATTCACTGGTTAATCACCTTTTTCTTTGATAATTTATTTGGTGCTCCACCAACAACCTTGGCAACTCAAAACAACAAGAACCACTCTTTCATATACATTGATCGTTTTAAAGCTCGGCCCAGCTCCCGGCTTTCCCCTAATGAGATTATGATAAATCCTCGCCATAGTAGTAACAGTAATCTTTTTATCCTTCATAGTTCATACTAATTTTCTATGAAACTTTGGAATGAAGAAGCAAATGATAAGACTTATTTAATTTATGGTTAATCAAAATTGCCTATCAGAAATTCATGCCAACATCATTTTGTAATTTGGATCAGTTTGGATTCTTAACATCTCGAGGAAAAAGGCTCTTCTTGGGTCAGTACTTTGGATTCTTCCCTACACGTTTCTCGGGCAGGGATCTATTACCCATAAATGCTCCCAAAAATGTCCCAACTTCCAATTCCCAATGTATATTGGGAGCATCTCCCAACTCCCAATGTGATGCCAGTTGATGCATATTGAAAACGTATTGGTGGTAGTAGATAGGAACTTGTTTAAAAAAAAATCTTTCCATTCAAGCTAGACCCATTAATACATAAATCATTCAAAGGTTTCAATTTTGTTTAAAAAATGTTAAAGGGTTAATTTGGGCTCTATTTAGTACGTCTTTTCATGCGGGCTGCTAGCAATTTAAAAGCCTAATAATTCTTATTTTGGTCTTTTTTCCATTTGTTTAGGAAAAGATTTAGTCACTAAAAGATGTCGTCATAAAAAAAATGTGTGAAACCCATTTTAGATTATTTTTGAGATGCTCTAAATAGAGTTTTTCAACATTTTTTATCATGTCTTCGTGTGGAAAGATGAGCCTTAACCAAATGTTCTTCAAGCTGCTAAGATCTTAATTCAAAAGCTCACATCGTCTTTCAAAAAAGACTTCAAATGGCACCTTGATAAACTCCAAGTCTTCTAGGCTGACACTTGCATCATCTAGGGATGTTAGTGGGTGGGGTCAAGGTTCAAAATATCGACACGCCCGATATGCCGGTAGGGGCGTATCGGACATTTTGATACTTGTTTTTTTACTTATTTTTTATTATTTTTTTCAAAACTGGTTCAGGGGAGCCAGTCTAGGACCCCTCCATCCCCTAAACCAATCAGACCCCCGATACACCCACTGTAGGGGCGTAACGATAGAGTCCCGGAACGATACGTATTGACCGATACGGGCCGATACATAATGATACTTTGAACCTTGTGTGGGGTTAAGTGGTAAACCCCATTGACTCAATCCTACCGGTTAGTGATAGGTTTGCCTTGAATGAGTTTTAGAGATTGCAATAAAGCTATAAATTAAATTGGGTCATATCACCCATGGCCTGGCACGATAGCAGGTGGGTCTTGTCGAGCTTGAGTTTTCAAGCCCACGGATTAGTACAACACGACACAATAATGCAAGCCATGTTGGCACGAGCCCGTGACCCTGTTTGGCCTAGTTCGACATATATATACTAATTGTATTGTAATTTTTAATTTCATTTCATTATTTCATATATGAAAAATTGTATACATTAAAATTCATATAAAATAAAATTTTAAGATTTTCTTTCACTTTTTGTCTATTAAAATTTTCATTACTTTTTCAAATCTTTATCTTTTAAGAAAATATACCTCTCATGGATTGACCCATCCTACAACACGGCCTAGGCTCATTTCAGGTTAGACCTCTAAAGTATCTAAGAGATAGCAAGTACAACACGACCCAATTTACACCTCTAGATGGCAATTTAATCCATCCCCATAGGGCTCCAGCCCACCCTGCCCCAATCAAGACTGAGCAAGTTTTATACTATTGGTCAGTTTCATGGTGACTTTCAGGGAAACCCAAAATTTTGGTGACCAGGGAAAAAGTAGGAATGGTATTTATCCACCCCGCCTCAAACTAGTCCCAACTAAGAGTGTGTCTTTAATAAATATTATATTATGTTATAATTCTTGCTAGGTTTTGTAAAAAAAAAATCTGCAAGTACGACCAGGGCTGGCATGCAAATTTGGGGATTCTTGATCTCCATGGAGATGGGGTTGAGATTTCTATAGCCCGATTGGGGTACACGTTGGAAATGGGGCATGCAAAACCCAGTCGCACCCCACCCCGTTGCCATTCTTAATGAATTTTGGGTTAGTGTTGATCCTAATCTTGACATATTGGCATTACAACATTGAAATATTTATGTTTATATAGGTTCGGTTGAGTATAGGTTTACTATAAATGGGACGGGTTGACTTTACCTCTTTATTTAATCCAGTTCGGTCATATTTGGGTTGAATCTGCTTCTAAGCTGGTTTGAATTGAACAAAAACCATACTAATTTGTCCATAAATATCCCTATACCCATCAATATTACAAAGTAGAGAGATGAACACAATGAGTAGCCCTTTTAGGCCCTACTTTGCATGGTTTTTCTCTATCTAGAAAATTCCTATATTTTCATTAATCAAAATGAAAATATCATGTCAATTAGGGGCAGTACAATGAAAATTAGGACGTTTTTTTCACTAGTAGAAATGAATGTGAGTGCAAATGAGGAAGAGTCCATATTCAAGTTCAATTTTGCATTGGGTTTTACTTTACATTGCTTTCCATATTTTGTATTACTTCATTTGTACTACAAGACAAAAAAAAAAGGTAAATGCTAAACACGAATAAATTAGAATTTGCATTCAACTAATTGTATTCCCATGCTTTTACACAAGTGAAAGTGAAATTGCACTACAAACAAAACACGCTAAAGGATCAACGATGGCAATTGGCATCACTATTTTGGAGAGAAGCCCATTTTTGAAAACATAACACAACACAATCCATAATCTAGAAGACCAGCTCTACTCTCCTATAACCTACAAGGTTTATTGTTCATGTGTTGGAAGTCTTGGTAAAAGAATCTCTTGAAGGCCTCCATGTGTGTTACCTGCAGCCTCAAGATGGTGATGAATCCATCTCTTTCCGGGCCATCAGGAATGATAAAAGCCTTCCCATCAAAATCAAACATTCCAGTAGGGCACATGTATATGGGCTTTCCCCACCCATAATTTACTCCAATTGATGGGCTTTCCCCATCAAAATCTCTTGAAGGCCTCCATTTTTTTTATTATTAAATATAATTTATTTCAATTAAGCTACTGCATATGGCACTCATCACAGACAAATGTGATGAGATTGCTTCATGAATCAATGTTGACAAGGCCTGGGCCGAAATAGAGGGTCGCCTTGCCAGATGCCTCGATAAGGGGTAATATATCTTTCCCCATTATGTGCCATTCATATGAAACATGAACTTAACTAAGGAGAGACAACTATAATTGAGTCTTTGCCGATGCTGATTTAAGCCCAGTTTCCTCAAAGTAGCTAAAATGAAAATCCGTAGGCTTCGTTGAGGTCAATTTTAACAGTCATGTAAAAGGATTTCCTTCTTGTTTTAGAGTTTGGAAAGTGGTAAGTTTCATGGGCTATTTCCGCATTGCCTAATATCATCTTGTTTGAAGAAAAACACATTGATTCTCATTTAACATCTTGCCCAACACGTATTGCAAACTATGGATCAAACACTTTGGCAAAGATATGATATGTGAGATTTGTTCAAGCTACTTGAATTTAGGAATCAGTACGCTGCTTTGCTTGTGAAGTTTACACTCTCAAGAACATCAGCTGTATCAAACCAGTCTTGAATTGTCTTTATAACCAAGTCTCTAATGATCAACTAGAATCGTTGATAAAATAAGCCCAAAAGAACCATTAGGCTTAGGTGCCATATTATACTCCCTCGTATTTTCAAAAATAGCTGAGCAAATTTCTTCAATACTCAATGGATTATCCTCATCATTCAACATTGCCAATGGGCTACCTGTTATGGGCCCGGGCATAGGATCTCGTCACGGGGCGGTTTGTGGGGGAAACTCCTTGCCTTCCCTTGCCCTTCCCTTTGCGAATTGACCCTATGATGGCGAATTGAGGGGGTTGATTTGTTCAAGAGACCACCCGAACTCTCCTCACTCTTTTCTTGACTGGAAAACTGAATGCTTTATTTTAATTTGTGGCTCATTAAATACGAAATTACAGAAGGAAATTCCTAATTAAACTCAAACTCCAACTTGAACTCAAACTACTAATTACCTACTCCTAATGGTAACACAATTCTTACTTAAGATAGGGATAAGGATAAGATAAGATAAGGGATAAGAGATAAGGAAAGCTGGAGGCGAGTTCTCTTGACGTGTCTAGATAAGGGTGGGCCCACCCCTATGAGCTGTCGTGTGGGCCCGCTCTGTTGCTACTGCCAAGTGCGTGCGCGCGGCTCGTGGTGCCGCCGCCACGCGGTGCGTGCATGCGGTGCCACTGCCACGCAGTGTGTGTGTGTGGTGCCGCTGTGCGCGGTGCCATTGCCATGTAGTGCGTGCGCGTGGCGCCGCTGCGCACGGTGCCGCTGTTGCGCAGTGCGCGTGGCTCATGGTGCCACTGCCGTGCGGTGCCGGTCGTGTAAGCGGTGCTGCCTCTGCTGCTGTCGTGTGGTGCGGGTGCTCATAACATCACTCCCCTCCTAGACTACAAGCTTGTCCTCAAGCTCGAGGTCTGGATAGGCGTTGTGGAGATCGGTCCCGGGGATCCAGGTGGCCTCTGCTGAAGGTAGTCCTTCCCATTCTACTAAAACCTCGAAGGTGCCTTTGTTGATGCGTGACCGGACAAGAGCTCTAGGATGGAGGATGGGTCTACCGTCCTTGAGAGGGGGTAGAGGAGGCACTTGCATTGGAGGAGTCCCTGTAAAAGGCTTTAGTAGGGATACATGGAAGACGTCATGGATTCTGCTATGCTCTGGCAGTTCAAGTTGATAGGCAACCTTCCCGATCTGTCGAAGGACCTTGAAGGGCCCATAAAACCTTGGGGTTAGCTTTTGGGGGCCCCGTCGCCTGAGGAAGAGCTGCCGGTAGGGTTGGAGCTTTAACCAAACGAACTGTCCTGGCTGGAAGGTGACCTCACGGTGGTGTTGATCGTAGGATATCTTCATGTGTGCCTGTGCCTGCTGTAAACGTAAGGAGACTTCAGCCAGTAGGGCATCGCGGTCTTGGAGGCTGCGGTCTACTTCTTCCAATCGTGTTGATCCCGGTTCGTAGGAGAGAAAACGAGGAGGGTCACGCCCATACACCACGCGGAAGGGAGTCATGCCAAGGGACAAGTGGTAGGATGTGTTATAGTAGTATTCGGCCCAAGGAAGGCAGTCCACCCAACGTCGTGGTTGGTCCCCTACGAAACAACGGAGGTACATTTCTATGGTGTGATTGACAACCTCCGTTTGCCCGTCCGTCTGTGGATGATAGGCGGAAGATGTGTGTGAAAAAGGCGTGGGCCACAGAAACTGCACTGTAGGGGTGGGACAATGGAATGAAATGAGCATATTTGGAGAAGCGGTCCACCACTACGAATAAGATGGATTTCCCACCGACTTTAGGCAAGCCTTCAACGAAGTCCATAGAGATGTCGGCCCAGATCTACGTTGGGAGTGAAAGAGGCTGTAGGAGTCCTGCTGGGTGTAAGTTCTCCCACTTTTGTTGYTGACATACRGAGCARTTCTGGATGAAATCCCTAACCGAGCCTCGCATACCATGCCAATGAAAATCTGCACGGACGCGGTGTAATATCTTCTGAACCCCTTCATGGGTGGCGTTATGGATGCTGGTGAGGATGGCTGGAATCAAGGGACAATCTGTTGGGAGATATACCCTTCCTTTGTACAGCACAAGTCCCTCGTGGATGGTCTAGATTGGTTTGGTCGTGCCATACCGCAATTCTTGCACCAGGTCTCTCCAAGTTGGTGATTGGGGCAACACGCTCCTTAGGTCCTCCAGTAGGATCACGCGGGGCTGGGAGACCGCGCAGAGGTGTGCCGTGTCCTCTTCACGCCTGGACAGTGCATCAGCGGCCCGGTTAGAGGCTCCCGCCTTGTGGTCTACGCGGAAGTCAAACCCTAGCAGTTTGCTTGCCCAGTGCTGTTGGGGTGGAGTAGTAAGCCGCTGCTCTAGAAGGTACTTGAGGCTGTAGTGATCTGTCTTTACAACGAAGGGCCTGCCCCATAAATACGGCCTCCAGTGCTGGACGGCCTTGGCCAGTCTGATCAATTCACGCTCGTAGGCCGGTAGCTTGAGGTGCCGATCTGCTAGTTTGCGGCTGAAGAAGGCTATGGGGTGCTCTTGCTGTTGCAGCACTGCACCGATGCCTATGCCAAACGCATCACACTCCACCATAAATTCTTGGTCAAAGTTTGGTAGTTGCAGCACGGTGGTAGTGGAGAGTGCGTCCCTTAGGTTTGCGAAAGCGGTGTTAGCTGCTTCATCCCATTGAAATGCATTCTTCTTCAACATCTTGGTTAATGGGGCCGCGAGGAGTCCATAGTCCCTTACAAACTTGTGGTAGTATCCTGTGAGCCCCAAGAACCCGCGGAGAGCCCTAATGGTCTGAGGCTTGGGTCATTCCCGAATGGCTTGAATCTTGGAATTACCTACCGAGACTCCTTCCCTGCAGACTATATGGCCTAGGTAAAGGACCTGCGGCTCTCCGAAAGAGCACTTGGTTCGTTTTAGGAAGAGCTTGTGCTGTCGTAGTAGCTCCAGAACTGTCCTTAGGTGACAAACGTGCTCCACCCACGACGTACTGTAAATTAAGATGTCGTCGAAAAATACTAGGACGAACCTGCGGAGGTGGGGCCGAAATACCTCGTTCATCAGGGCCTGAAATGTAGATGGGGCATTGGTGAGACCAAAAGGCATGACCAGGAATTCAAAGTGGTCGTGATGCATTCGAAAGGCTGTTTTCTCCACATCTTTAGGGGCCATCCGGACCTGGAAGTAGCTTGACCTGAGATCTAGCTTAGAAAAGTACTGAGACCTGTGGAGCTCATCTAGCAATTCATCTACCACCGAGATCGGGAACTTGTCCTTGATGGTTCTATTGTTGAGCTCCCTATAGTCCACACAAAATCTCCAGGTGCCGTCTTGCTTTGGCACCAACAAGACTGGTGAAGAGAATGGAGAGCGGCTGGGGCGTATGATTCCCTGTTCCAGCATCTCTGTACACTGCCTTTCTATCTCGTCCTTCTGTAGGTGCGAGTAGCGGTACAGCCTCACGACAACGGGTCCTACCCTGGTATTAAGGGAATCCGGTGGTCACACGACCGGCCAGGTGGAAGGCCCTTGGGCTCTGAGAACACGTCTGAAAAATCGGCAAGAAGCCTCTCCATCTCTATAGTGTGCAAGGCATTGCCATGGAGAGTATGCACCTGTGGTTTTCTTGCTCTCATCTTGGTCCCTTTTCAGGTGACCTGTTTCCCATGTAAGTCAAACGTCATGGTCAAGGCACTGAAATTCCATAGGATAGGGTCGAGGGTGATGAGCCACTTGATTCCCAACACTATGTCAAACTCGTCTAGGGTCAGTACAAATAGATCTGCGAGGAATGGTTCAAAATCCACCTGGATTTAGACGCTTCGGCAAATCCCTGGACTATGAACTCTCTCCCCATTTGCTATAGCCACCTGGAGCCGCGGTCTGTCTTCCATTGGGAGCTTCAGTTGGAGCGCAGCCTGCTTGCTGATAAAGTTGTGAGTGCTCCCTGAGTCAACCAGAATCCGTACCTATTTTCCTGCCACTTGGGCCTGCAGCTACATGGTTTGGGAGTTTTAGATTCCAATGATGGCATGGAGGGAGATCTCGAGTTCTAGTGCCGCATGTTCCTCTTCTTCCTCCTCTAGCTCGTCTACTAGAAGGAAGAATAACCGCTTGCAACAGTGGCTGGCTGAGTACAACTCGTCACAATTGAAGCATTGGCCCTTGGCTCGGCGCTCGGTCATCTCGGCCCTGGATAAGCGTCTGATGGGAGGTGTTGTCGTGCTACTACCCATGCTAGTTGCAGATCGGGTAGTGTTGCTGGTGAAAGGGCGTTGTTCCCTATTGGCAGCCATCAACGGCCCTCCTGCGGTAGACCTTGGGTTCGTCCAAGTCATTGCGGGACGCCCCATGCTAGACGGCCCTCAGCTGATCTGCAGTTTGCGCTCGAAGGCTCGGGCCAGATTCATTGCKGTGACCAAGTTGGGTGGGCTCTACATCTCCACATCAACTCTCAGAGGTTCAGATAGGCCGGTTGTGAACATATCCACCTGTTAGTCTGGCCGAACTGAAGAGGCTCTGGTGAGAAGGGTCTAAAACTGCCGCTGATACTCCACGACGGTCCCGGTCTGCTTGAGGTTAATGAGCTCCCCCAAGGGGTTGCTTGTTAATGGGGGTCCGAACCAGAGGAGGCAATATGACTTGAACTGGTCCCAACTAAGGTCTGGTTCTTCCTGCTCCACTCGGTAGAACCAGAGCTGTGCTTCATCGGTCAAGTGGAATGCTGCCAGGCTGACCTTGTCCTTCTCTTCCGTGCGTTGATTACGGAAGAATTGCTCACAGTGGTACAGCCATCCAAGTGGGTCACCGCTGCCGCTGTATGAGGGGAACTCCAGATGACTGTATTTGGGTATGACTGCTGTTGTTGGGGTGTCGTTCTGTCGTTCACCGGAGCCCTTTGCCCGATCTGGGTGGCGGTTGTTGTTGGTGGCTGCCCCTTCAGGGCTCCTTTCCTTGGTGGAGAAGTATAACTCCAGTAGACGCCGAAGTTCCCTGACGTCCTCTTTAACTTCTCTTACCTCCACGTGATTTTCCACGAGACGGTGTTCCAGCTCGTGAACCTTGGATGATAGCTGCTCCACGTTGCCCATGACACTTGGCTCTGATACCAAAATGTTATGGGCTCGGGCGTAGGATCTCATCATGGGGCGGTTTGTGGGGGAAACTCATTGCCTTCCCTTGCCCTTCCCTTTGCGAGTTGACCCTATGATGGCAAACTGAGGGGGGTGATTTGTTCAAGAGACCACCCGAACTCTCCTCACTCTTTTCTTGACTGGAAAACTAAATACTTTATTTCAATTCGTGGCTCCTTAAATAGGAAATTACAGAAGGAAATTCCTAATTAAATTCAAACTCCAACTTGAACTCAAACTACTAATTACCTACTCCTAATGGTAATACAATTCTTACTTAAGATAGGGATAAGGATAAGATAAGATAAGGGATAAGAGATAAGGAAGGCTGGAGGCGAGTTCTCTTAACGTGTCCAGATAAGGGTGAGCCCACCCCTATGAGCTGTCGTGTGGGCCCCGCTCTGCTGCTGCTACCGGGTGCGTGCGTGCGGCTCGTGGTGCCGCCGTCGCGCGGTGCCGCTACTGCGCAGTGCGTGTGTGCGGTGCCGCTACCGCGCAGTGCGTGCATGTGGTGCCGCTGCCGCGCAGTGCGTATGCACGGCTTATGGTGCCGCTACCGTGCGGTGCTGATCGTGTGTGCGATGCTACCTCTGCTGCTGTCGTATGGTGTGGGTGCTCATAACACTACCTTTCATCACATTGTAAGGACAAGAAGTGAAAAGTTGTTGAAAATAGTTTGACAATCACCCGCTCAAGTCTCAAACTCCCATTTTGAGCAAGCATGATCCTTTTTCACTCGGCCATTAGCTTTCTCCTCGTAAGAAGTTACCTCATTGAAGTCGCCAAGGACCACCCAAGGCACTCAAAAGTCAAAAGAGTTCTCTAGATCGATTTCTTCCCATATGACACACACCATAAAGTTCAAAAGGGGCACCATACACAAAAGTTGCATGCCAATTAAATAGAGTGAAGGCTAAAGAAAGTGGAAATCAATAATTTTGGGAGATGAAGAAATGAATTCAACATTAATCTCTTGCTTCTAGCTAGGCAACTAAGATAGCTCTAAACAAAACAAATCAATAAAACCACATTTTGCTAAAATTAGCTTTAAACAAAGAGAGCTAACTTTTGTTTCAATGACAAAGGTTAATTAAAACAAGATTGTAGGTTCTCAAATGCACGAATTGTCGGGGCCTGCCCCAAACCTCGGTAATTCTAGACCAAGAGATTCATGGTTCAGCAACCTTGGGCTTCTTCCAAATTTCCATATCTCTTTACAATGAAGCTTTGTTTTCTCTTTTCAAATGGAAATTTGTTCTTGGCCAAGGGCCGAAAGCACCAAGGAAAAATCTACATTTCCGACCTCCATTTTCATCATTCATCATTGCTTGTGTCATTCTCCTCTTATTCTTCATATGCTTTGATTTTAACTGGGGGCTCAGGCTAAAGTTTCTCATCAAGAACCCCATAGTTTTAACAAAACAAAAAGATGGAAGTTGCTCATACTTGAATGAACTCAATCCATAGTGGTTCTCTGTTTCTTCTCTGAAAATGGTAACCGGCTTTGGTTGATTGATTGATGTTTATCTAAACTCTTTCCCAGATAAAAGTTGGTTTGGGGCTTTGGATCTTGATCACCTTCCTGGATAGCTATACTTACAAACTTTTCATCCGTAGACTCCAACATCTGATTTAGAGGCAAACTGTGGATTTGCGTCTACAAGCAACAGTAGCTAAGGTCCATTTCACTAAGGCTCAGTTTAGAAAGAGTATAAATACAAATATATATATATATATATATAGTACAAATACATACAAAATAATACAAAATGTAAGGTTTTGCACTCACATATTCATTTATATTTGTACTCCTTCCAAACTGACCCTAACTCCCAAATCAGACTCATAAACATTACAGAGTATTAAGTTATTCATGAAAGTCCAGGGGTTCTTTCCACAAACTCTCTCCTCTCCTTCATATTAGCAAAAAGGACTAGAAAACGATCATGGATAGTATCACAAACCTCAAAATCTTTTGTAGAGCTCTAATCATGGTTTTTAAAATCGGACTGGACCGGATGGTCAGACCAGAAAAACCGGGAACCCGTCACCTGACCGGTTCCGTTTTTCTCCAAAACCGTTGATTTTGATCAGCAAACCGTTGAACCGGCCGATTAACTGTTTGAACCGTTTGAACAGTTTTAACCGTTTTTCAATTTTTTTAATTTTTTTGTCAGAATGAACCGACCGTTTGGATCAAACGGTCAGACCGTTCGAACCGGTAACTGGACCCCTGACCGGTTCAGTCACTGATTCGTTTTCAAAAACCATGGCTCCAATAGAGTCCTATTCCATTAATTATGTTATCCATGATTCTTCAATAGAGTCCTATTCCATTATTTCTTTCATTTGATCCATTCGAGAGGGAAAGACAAAACGAAACTTACACAATGGAACACCAGTAAGAGGAAATGTCCCAAGGGACAAAGAGGAACTTTACAATCCTATCGAGGGAAAGGAAGGATCCTTATATCAGAGTACTGATTTTTCAAGAATCAATTGTAGATCTTGCATACCCATAATGGTATTTTCTCCAATGTCTCTTTGATCCTATCACAAGCACACAATAGGTATTTTCTCCAATGTCTCTTTGATCCTATTACAAGCACACAATAGTGGCTTCACTACTAACTTATTGGATGAAGCTAAGGAGGTTGTTGGAAAAGATACATTCCCAAAATACCCTCTTGGAAGAGGGGGTTGGTTTTTATATAGTTGTGAAAATCCGCCATTGATAATAGTTTGGTGAGTTTGATCCTTACATGCTTTACAAGTACACCTCTACATGTCCACTAATGGCTTCAAAATGACTATATGCCCGCCTACAGCCAGCCACCCATTGCATTGCGCTCGGGTTCGAGACGACCTTCATCGATTCAAAGCAAACGTCAGCACTAGCTTAAAGAATCTCTAATGGTTTTAAAAGAAAAATCAATGGAGCCAATAATATGTCAATAAAGTAGCTAATGACAAATTTTTTCCATCTTCCTAAAATTCAAAACCACACTTTGACATATAATCATGGTTTTTAAAATCAGACCGAACCGAAAAAATCAGAAACCGATCGGGTGACCGGTTTCGTTTTTTTTCAAAATTGAATATTTACAAAAAAATATTGATTTGGTCAGCAAATCATTAACTCGGGCGATTGAACTGTTCAACCCGTTTAATGATTTTGACCTTTTTTTATTTTTTTGTTAAAATGAACCGATTATTCGGTTCAAACGATCATATCGATTGACCTAAGAACTGGACCCTTGACCGGTTCAATCTCCAAATCAATTTTAAAAACCTTGATATTGATATTCAAGATTTCAAGCATTTAAAGAGACATGTAATGGAAAATGTGTTGCACCAAATCCTTGTACACGAGCTTGCGTCGCTACCACCATCAACCCAACACATTAAGCAGTTCAAATGGTGTTTTGAATTTGGAACAAATAGTTAACATGTTTATAATTTGTTAGACGAATCTAAGAAAATGCTGAAATGTAGTTGCTAGGCAGGATTACAAATTTACACCGGGCCCATGTTAAAGTTTGGGTCCAATGAGCCCAAGATCGTGATGAATGGTGGTAATGTATCATGGGTAGAGAATAGGTGACAGGATTCTCTACAAGCATAAAATCTACACAAATTG
Organism: Nelumbo nucifera; assembly: GCF_000365185.1. The sequence goes on from NW_010729150.1 coordinate 1,087,349, forward strand.
TGAAAACATGTGAATCTTGCTACACATTTGGAACACCTCGCCATGAATTTAACACATTGGTCAATTTAAATTTTATATTTTATTTTCTTTATTAATGAAAACAATTCTTATTTATCACACTTATTGTTTTTTATAGTAAAGTACTTTTGTGAAAGCATTTTTATAAAAGTACATTTATGATAGCATTTTTATAAAAGTACTTTTATGAAAGCACTTTTAAGAAAGTACCTTTATGAAAAAAGTGCTTTCTTAAAAGTACTTTTATAAAATCAATGAGAGATATTTTTATAAGTGGTATTTTAAAATTCAACTAAGGATAATTTTGGAAGAAAAAAATTGAATAAGTACTTTTTTGTATAAATACTTAAAAAAAGCTGGAAATTTGGGCTTAACAAATAAGCTCTTATTTTTAAAATAAACATTTATTTCAGGCTTATTTTCCAAATACCTATAAGTGCTTAATGACCCAAATAAGCACTTATTTTTAAGTACTCCCAGACCTGGCCTTACAAGGGTTTGAGGGAACTTTCATGTTTCGTTTTCTAGATGTACATAAAGCGGTAATCTTAGCAGAATAGTTATGTAATTTATTTATGTTAATTATTTGTTGTGTTTTTTGTTTTAAATTTCCAAAACGAGTTTCTCATCTAGGGCTTCAAGAGTTACTGAGAACAAATTGCTACCGAACCATTCAAGATCACAGTGACACTTCTACTAAAGAGACAAAAATAACTAGCTGTCTTTCCTTTTGAAATTGAAAACAAAACGAATGTATGGTATATTTTGAAAATTTGAAAGAAAATAAAGAACAAAAAAATCATAAGTTCTTGAGAGAAAAATCATCAAATGACTAATATGAAATAAGTACTTAATTCTTAAGAAACTGGGTGCCAAATACAAATTAGTTAGTCGAATAAACGCTTGTTTTTAAACATTTACTTTTAACATAAGCACTATGACCTAAAACCAACTGACCTGAGTGAGCCAACCTCAGACCAACTATCCTTGATACCAGTTCACAACGCATGCACCTAATCAACTTAGGAAGCATGGCACGCCTCAGGAGGTAACCTTGTCTTTTCATAGACATTTCTCCTTGGAGGACACAAGGGAAATTTCCCTCTAGCAGTTAATGGTGAGTTCGCCTCTGCCCTCTGCCCTCTGCCCTCTGCCCATTATGGGCTATGGCCTTGGTCGGGCATTCCACCTCATTTAATACTTTTAGGTAACTCCCGATCATGTCCACGTGAATATTAGTTATTATTCATAGGAGATGCTCTCAAATCCCAATGTGCGATGGATGTGCATGTAAGGCGCAAATCCCGTCACGTTTTAATGTAATATACACTCAACACTAGCTGATGTGGAGAGACATTACAAACTTCCCCAATACAGCATTTAATGGGTACTTCGCCTATAAATGAGACAGGACCTGCTCCTCACACAAGGTGTCTCACACCAACCTTATAGGTACATTTCACCTTGTATTAGAAACAGTTTCTGTACTTGTATATTATTATTAACGAAAAAATATTTCCAAAGCACAATAGGATGTGCCTGTGAGATCGTTGTGAGGCACCCTGTGTGAAGAACAGATCCCAATTCCCTATAAATAGGCCAGGTGGCACAAGATACTCTCTCTCATGGTTCACCTCATGTTTCATTCACTAAACTATTCAACTCATCATTTCTATTTTTGATATTATTAACTTAACCATCAGAGTGTATGACCCTAAGATATCACTCTGCGCCAACAACTAAACCATTCAAATTATTGGGTTGTTGATCAAAGTCTGGTCGGTTTTTTTTTATGATAAGATGTATCAAAATGTTGACATAAACTGGAATTGTTTGAAAACACTGAGTGTGAATGTTAATTGATTTTTTTTCTATTTAACCAAATAATTAGGAAGTATAAACCTTTTTGTGTTATTTTTTATTTTTTATGTGATATACCAAAAATAGCAGGAGCTGAATTAGTGAGGGGGAGAAATTTCTTGATGAGAGGACTCATTAAGTCCGTGGTCCAAACAATTGTAAGGAACATTGATTTCCACCGGTGTCAGGGTGTATTACCCAACTTTGGTGTGGCTAAAAGAGACACTAAAAGACAAAATTTGGCCTAGTTATTAATCAATCCCGTATATTGGCTATGTTTGGTTTGATAGAAAATAAGAAAGAAATGAAAATGGAAAGTTGAAGATAAGTTACTAATTAAGAATCTCTATCATATTCACCCAGAAAGAGACCAAGGGATTCAAAGAATGCAAACATAGCAAACTAGGTATTTCTATACTAAGAAAGATGAAGGAAAAGAAAATAAAGAAAAGAAGGAAAATGAAGAGAGAAAAACCCTAATTGCATCAAAGGCAGCTAGCTTTTATCCTAAAATAATAAAGGATGTATGGACGACACTAGCATGTCTAAATGCTTCTTTATCTATTTGGCAAAGGAGGGTCGTTTTCCATTCAAGGGCCCTTATCATAAAACTTAGGCTTAGAAAAAGAATGAAAGAAAAGAAAAATGTTCCAACTCAAATCATTCAATTATTCGAGTTACCAGTCATCCTATTGAAGATTATAGTCTTGCATCATCTACCCACAAATATTCCTTATAAACGGCTTGATGCTATGCTTTCATAGCGTCTCCACGGCTTTTGTTTTTAGGAGATCTGGACTCTTATATGACCCAACGGCCTATATCTGCATACAGTAATTGTCCTTTTCATTTTGGTGGGCTTGGGTTGGGATTAAAGGTTAACTAATTGAGCAATGTGGCCTTCTGGAGCTTTATATTTATAATAGCCCATGATGGTCAATGGTCTATAAACATCGATGGCATTCATTTGGCATGGAAGTCAGGCCTTCCCACAAAACTTTAAGACTATTCCTGTCAAAATGACTTTCCGAGGAGGGCAAAGAAATCATCTGAATTTCTTTTATAAGTTGCCCTCTTAAGCAATCATACAATGAAACTTTCAATCCAAGAAATTGAGCCATGTAATAAATTAAATCAAAACAACTTGACTCAGACCTTCAGATGAAACTTTTGAATGTTCAGAGAAGAAAGTTGGAGTCATGAATCATAAATATCGTCTACGCCCAGAAATTGACGAGTTCAAATTTGCTACCAACTGACCTCTGAAAGGGTACCCACATGTTTACCAAAATACCCTTATAACGTCAAAAGCTCTACTTTCTTAATTATGGGTTAACACCGGTTCAATTTTGACCAGAGATTACGTCTTGGACAGTGCCCATTTAACAGGAGACTTATATTCGTTATGGCTTGATTTGTTAGTATTGCATTGGTGCAAATACAGAGTGTAAATTCTAGTTTATTTTTGTTTCATATTTGATTTACTCTTATTTTGTTTGGGAAAAGTAAAATGATGTGGCCCCTACCTTATAAGTACTAAATGGAATGGAGGTAGGAGGGCTATTAGTTCCCGAGTGAGCTAAAAAGCAATATGATTTGGGCCCTACCTTATGAGAAAGAATTATGGTAAGGAAGGTAGTATAAATTTGTATCAGTTTTTGGGATACAAATTTTGCAATGCACATGAGACAAAAAAAAAAGTATAAATTTTACATCACATACAGAGTGCAAATCATAATTACAAACAATCAGATGCAAAACTGAACTAAGTTCAAAATTGTATCCACTTTAGATTTGCACTGCAAGCAAACAAAGCCTATATTGATATAGACCTTAGTTATAGTCTATTGTACCCATTTGAGAGGACTGAAGGACAATGGTTTCTAGCTTCAAATATTTGACATAACATGTCAATACGATTTAAACACAACAAGAAATTAGTGGGTTTAGGTTTATCTTAATCGTGTTCATGGCAAAGTCATGTTAATTTGATTTATACGTGTCATTTAGTTTAGCATTAAACATATTAAACATATTAATTTGGATTTACGAATTGTATCATGTTACATGTATAATAAATAGGTTCTTTCCATTTATAAAAATTTGACACAAATGATTAATCGTGATGCTACTCAATCCGAGGTGATGCACGAATGAGGAAAGCAACTAGACAGTTTTTGTTGACAGGGCGGGGCCGAGCTACAAGGACGAGGCCACGCTTCATAACCTGTGATCAAGGAAACAAAAGTGAGAGGCCTGAGGAGTTATCCCCCGGGTAAGAACTCCGACGCTCAAGTCAGTAGGAGGTGGTAGGCGGTTGGGCCAAACTATAAGGATGCTGGTTCAAGCTAAATAGTAGTGTAGGTCTTAGAAGTCGGGATCCCTTACCTCGAGCATGGAGTACCTTTTTATAGCCGAAGATCCATGTCCTGGTCGGATTGGGCTTCCAGGGTTGTCGGGATGAAGTTAGCTGCTGAGGTATTCGGGATAGAGTATCATTCCCCAGTGGAGTTGTCTTCCTTATTCCTCCTTATCTGTAGTTATGCTCATCCATATGACGTGTAGTTGACATGGCTGGAATGATAAGATGGGGTGCCACAGTAATAGCATAGCTTGGCCGAGCTATGCCGATGGAGCCGAGCTAGGATGACGTGGCAAGGTGATAGCTGGGTGGCCACGTGTCTCGCAGGGCCAGCTCAGCCATAACCCGAACACCACTCCCCCAGTTCTAAAGTCGAGGAAAGAAGTAGTCCAATTTGTTCTTCGGCTGAAGAACTTCAAGTTGATGTCTGGATGGGCGTTTGGCCCCTTTGATGTTCCTCGGCGTCTATCACAATCTTGAGAACCGGGCAATATGGAAAATGGTCGAGGAACACCACTCCCCTAGTTCTGGAGCCGAGGATGGGAAGTGCTTGACTCGAAGTGTTGCGCAGTTTCGTAGCTCGGCAGAGAGATGAGGTGTCGAACTGAGTTTCCAAGTCCATCCACTTGGTGGAGCCGAGAAATGGCTCTGATACTAAGTAGAAGTCGAGCTTCTGTGCCGTGGTGATGCTCGGCCATGGTGTGTCGAGCTTTGGAGTTGGGTCCGAATTTTGGAGTTGAGGCTGCTGTGATGCTCGGCTATGATGTGTCGAGCTTCCAAAGTCGGCACTTACCTCGGCCGTATGCCGAGGAAAGGCTTTTTGCTGTCGGTCGGAGGCCGAGCTCCGGAATTGAGGTTGTGATGCTCGGCCACGAAGCACCGAGCTACGAAGACGGGTTCTTTTGGGTTGCCAAGCTATGAAACTTAGGTCATTTGTGATTTGTCCACGCCAAGTCAATCATTGCCGAGGAGTCTTCTGCTCGTCGGCTGCAGAACTTAAATGAGAACCGAAGTTTCGGTTCCCGAACCACTCCCTCAGTTCTGCTGTCGAGGAGAAGGGGGGTGCTCGGCCAGGCTACTACGCAGCCTAGCCGAGGACTTGAGTGGCCTAGCCGAGGGTTCACGTCGAAGGTTCGACCGGTACTACGGGTCTCCGCGTCCAAGGTTGGACTGGTACTGGAGTCGAACTGGCGCAATTAATAGGTGTAACTGCTGCCTGTAGAGGATGCCACTTCGGTTTTCGAGGCTTGCCATCCTACGTCATTGGTCTCATCGATTGGTCTTCCAAGGCGTCCCAGTTCTACTATCGAGGAGTGGGGGGGTGCTCGGCCAGGCTACTGCACGGCCTTGTAGTCTTAAGCGGCCTAGCCAAGGACTTGAGTGGCCTAGCCGAGGGTTCGCGTCGAAGGTTCAATCAGTACTGCAGGTCTCCGCGTCCATGGTTGGACCGGTATTAGAGTCAAAATGGCGCAATTAATAGGCATAACCGCTACCTGTAGAGGATGCCTCTTCGGTTTCCAAGACTTGCCGTCATACGTCATCAGTCGCATCGAATGGTCTTCCGAGGCGTTGTTAGAGGTGCTTCATCTGCACCGTTGATCTCTCCTCGATTCGTGCCCCTGTTGGTTATAAAAGGGAAGATGGGGGGAACCCCCTATCCTTGGTATACTTGCAAGAAGGTGTTCGACACTTGCTACTCGGAAGGTTGCTCAGTAGATAGCATAGCGGAATACCTAATGAGGTGTCCGCTTCCCAGGGAGATGGCCACTAAACTATGCGTTTATGAGCACAGCTTGGAGGTCGGGCTGAGGTACCTGTTGAGCGAGGGGTTCGCCGAGGTGCTAAACTAGTACAGGGTGTTGCTGGTGCTACTGATGCCGAACTCCTTTAGGTTCTTGCTCGGCCTTATGTCCTACTGTGCCACCCGCGATATCGAGCTGACCCTGGGATGGTGAACTTTATGCTCCAGCTGAAACATCACCAGCAAGGGTACTATTACTTCTCCACTCGGTGGAATATTCGGTCATTGGTCGGGGTCCCTTCTTCCATGAAGCACTGGAAGGAGTTGTTCTTCTTCATGCGCATTCCCGGGGGTTCCCCTTTTCCTGCCAAGCTGCGGGAGCCAAGGACAACTCTGTCGCAGCCCCAATGGTCGGCACTCACTTGGGAGAAGAGGTCGGCCCTGAGCATGATCCATGAAATCAACGTTATCGCGTACACATGCTCGGAGATGCTGATGCTCACCGGGCTGATGGAGAGGGTGGCTGGTCTGTTTCCTTTACTTATTCGTTCGTCAAGTTGAATTTATCTTGCCTGCCTTTTACTTACCTTGGGTATCCTGTGTTGCAGGTATAAGTATGGCCAGCGAGGAAGATATTGTTTTCCGGATGAGGGCGCTTCGACAAAGGCAGCAACGAGCCAATGTGCAACCAGAAGCTCGTCCTGAGACAGGAGAGCAACCACGTTCCGCGGATAGGGTGGCTCGTCGGCAGAGGAGATTACCGCAGCAGGAGGCTGAGGAGGATGACGTTGTTGTGGTCGACCCTGAAGGGGTTCTTCGTCCCGTAGGTGCGCCGGCAACTGAGGCACGCAGCAGCTCGGGTCTGTACATGCCGCAGTGGTTAGTTCATGTGGACAACAATATAGAGACGCCTGGGGTTCTTGAGTAGTTACTACGGGGAATCATGACAATGTCAATAGCTCAGGAATCGATCAGGGCCGGTAGCGGAGCCATGGAGTGTGCGTTGCTACGGTCTGCGGCCCAAGTAATCCCCCTCTTCTTATCCCTTGTGTTTCGTTCTCTTTCTAGGAATACTTATCGTCGTCTTCTACAAAATGCTTGTGCGGAGGTCGCACTGGTTGATCGTCTCTGAGACCTTCGATCAACATACGAGTGGGAACACTCTGAGTATCTGCGGAAGAAGGCCCAACTGATCGAGCTTCAGGCTTCCGGGGAGCGGTCGGCCGCGCTAGAGAGGGAGGTGGCCGAGATGAAGGTGCAGCTGGCCGAGCAAGCCAGCATTGTTCGGGGGATAAAGCAAGAGATTACCGAGCTTAAGGCAGAGCGAGACAGGTTTAAGCAAGAGACTACTGAGGAGGCAATCAACCAGTACAAGGCGTCAGAGGAGATGCATGTGCAAACGGATAAATACGCTGAAGCTTCCTTTGCGGCTGGGTTCAACCTCTTTCGTTGAAGGGTCCTTCGTCGCCATTCGGAGTTGGCTGATGAGTCGTAGGATTGGAAGTGCTTTCGATCCGAATTCTCCGCAAGGATTCACCGAGGGAGCTGATGTTGAGGTCGAAGTCGTTGATGGTGCTACTGATTCTGCCGCTGAGGATTGAGTGGTTGCCTTCTCTCTCTTCTTTTTTTTCGCTCGGTATGCCGAGCCTTAAGTGATGTAATGAATGCTTTTGAGTTAAACATTTAGTGTTTTTGCTCATATGTTGCTATCCTAATGCCTTTTTCTTTTCCCAGTCGAGGCATGTATGGTCGGGCTATTATGTGTGCCGGGCTGGGCTATGACTCGTCATCTTATTGTACAATTTTCTGTTGGCCCCACCGTATCATATTTTGTTGACGGGGGTGCAGCTGGCCGGGCTACTGTGCGGGCCGGGATAGGTTGTGCCTTGAGCGACTTCTTTGTATTTCTGCGATTTTAGTTCGTTGGCCAAGGCATAGTCAGTTGGGCTACACCTCGACATCCCCGGTTTTGTCTCGATTGAGGTGTAGTTGGCCGACGTATTGCTGGTCGGGCTACACCTCAGAATCCCCGGTTTTGTATCCACCACGGTGTAGTTGGCCGAGGTATAGCCGTCCAGGTTGTGCCTCGGCATCCTTGGTCTTGTGCCGGCTGAGGTGTAGTTACCCGAGATCTTCCGATTCCTGAGTTATCAGCCATGGGGTGCTCAGTTTCCGGTCTTGGGAACCTTTGGGGTCCTTCTAGGGCTAGTCGTTAAGCCGACGGTTGTGTGGAGTTCCTCGACTGTCCTCAAGCCTTGGTGGGCGGGGGCGTTCTTCCTCTACGTTTAGGCTCAGCCGTTGTCAGTTGAGTCGGGTAGCTTAGTCGATGATACATTGCCGAGCTGGGCGTAATGGGCTCAACCGTTCAGGGATCGACGGAGTCAATTCGGTTTGGAGTGCGGCTCAGCATGTGTATGTGCAGTGGGCATGTGCGCGTCTTAGGATTAGAGTTGTAGCTTAAAAGAAAGGAAATCTTATTGCTTGCAAGTCTACTAGTAGTACATCCTGAGATTTACCGAGTTCCAACTCCTCAGTATTGGTCGGCCATCCAGGTCTTCGAGCCTGTAGGTGCTTGGGCCAAGGACCTTGGTGACTTTATACAGTCCTTCCTAGTTCGGTCCGAGCTTTCCTTCTTCGGGCATGGGTACTATGACTTTGAGGAGGACGAGGTCGCTAGTCTTGAATTCGCATCTTCTGACTTTAGTGTCGTAGTACTTTGCCATTCTTTGCTGTTATGCTACCATCCTGACATATGCTCGGTCCCAAGCTTCCTTGATCAGGTCTAACTCTGCGCGGAGGTCCTCATTGTTCTAGTCCTCATCGAAGAGCTTGATCCAGAGGGTTGGGGATCCTATCTCTACAAGAACCATAGCCTCGGCTCTATAGGTCAAGCTAAAGGGAGTCTCACCGGTGGCTACTCGCGGAGTAGTCTTGTATGCCCAAAGTATGCTTAACAGTTCCTCGGCCCACCTCCCCTTGGCCTGGTCCAGTTTAGTCTTCAGGTTATGCAACAAGGTTCGGTTGGTAACCTCGGTTTGCTCATTGCTCTAGGGTCGGTGTACAGCCATGGTCCAGTGGTCGATCTTCAAGTCGGGAGCAGAGGGCTTCAAACTTTCGGTCGATGAACTGTGTCCCGTTATCTGTGATGAGGATGCATGGAATACCAAATCAACAGACAATACTTTGCCAAAAAAAGTTCCAGGCATTATGCGTAGTAATGCGTGCTAGAGCTTCAATTTCTACCCATTCAGTGAAGTAATCCATCGCCAGTAGGAGGAACTTCTTCTAAGCGACCGGAGTGGGAAAGGGGCCATGGATGTCCATCCCCCATTGGGTGAATGACCATGGGCTGGTGATTGGCTTCAGGGGGACGGCGCCAATCTGATGTTGCTCAATCTGAGGTGGTGCACGAAATGAGGATAGCAACCAGATAGTCCTTGCTGACAGGGCGGGACCGAGCTACAAGGACGAGGCCGCACTTCAAAACTTGTGATCAAGGAAACAGAAGTCAGAGGCCCGAGGAGTTATCCCCCGGGTAAGAACTCCAAAGCTCAAGTCAGTAGGAGGTGGTAGGCGGTCGGGCCGAGCTATAAGGATGCTGGTCCGAGCTAACACAACAGTGTAGGTCTCAGAAGTTGGGATCCCTTACCTCGAGCATAGAGTACCTTTTTATAGCTGAAGATCCGTGTCCTGGTCGGATTGGCTTCCAGGATTGTTGGGATGAGGTTAGCCGCCGAGGTATTCGGGATAGAGTCCCATTCCCCAGTGGAATCGTCTTCCTTATTCCTCCTTATCCGTAGTTGTGCTCATCCATATGACGTGTAGTTGGCGTGGATAGAAGGATAAGATGGGGTGCCACAGTAATAGCGTAGCTTGGCCAAGCTATGCTGACATGGTCGAACTAGGATGACGTGGCAGGGCGTTAGCTAGGCAGCCACGTGTCTCGCAGGGCCAGCTCAACCATGATCCGAACAAATCATATCATGTTCTTGTCAACCCATATATCCGAATACCCCTACATTGTCACAATATGAACACATATATGAGAACACAAATTATCACCCCGTACTTTTGACTTTACAAGGTGCACTCCACATAGACAGCCATTAAGCTATTTATGGTCGGATGCAATTTGAGTTGGCCCAATTTAACATTTTACACTATTTCAGGCTCGGACTTCAGGTCAGACCAATCAAAATTTTGAGAAAATATTAACTCATGGTTTTTAAAAATGAACTAGTGACTGAATCGGTCAGGGGTCCGATTATTGGTTTGAACGGTTCAACCATTCGACCCAAACATCCGGCCCATTCTAATAAAAAAAATAAAAAAATTTAAAAATTGGAAAATGGTCAAAACCGTTCAAATGGTTTGAACAGCCGATTCAACGGTTTACTGACCAAAATCAATGGTTTTGGAGGAAAACAGAACCAGTCAAATGATCGATTCCTAGTTTTTCCGATCCAACCGTCCAGTCCGATCAAGTTTTGAAAACAGTGCTAATACTCACCTGCCCAAGTTGCACCCCTAATGTATGGTAATTGGTAAACATTATAGAGAGCCTATATCAGTTATCAGGTAACCATTTGAAGGGCTATCTGCTTTAGCCTCTCTTTGAGTAACTTATCCGGAGTACTTCAAAACAACTGAATCAATTTAGTTGAATCTTCAGCTCCTGGGACTTGGGATTTAGCAGTTGTTCGGTACTATAACTCAATAAAGCGTGAAGAGCTTCAATCTATTAGGCCCCCACTGTGAAGTGGTTGAAAGTTGAAACCACACCACATTTTGTATGGACGGTGTGGATGCTTTTTGCAAAACTTTATATAAAAAATTGCATATACTATGACAGATTGATTTATGAGATTTAAACGTGGACAAATTACAAGATGGCCCAGTTCAATCAACTCTATAATGGGAACTGAACTGAGCCACGACACTTAATTTCAAACGAACCACACTACTGATGACAACCCTCTAAATACCTTGTACAAAGGGATGATGGGTAAAGAAGTAAAAAATGATCGAGCCTGGTGATTCAAAGTTGATCATAACAGGATCCGTGATGAACTAGACAAGGAAATAAACTCCAAAAAGAAAGAGACAAGAAGAAAGATTCGTAGAGAGCGAAAGTCAAGAAGCTCTCAATGAGCCTTTTGAAAATATGAAATGCTGAGTCATTTCATTTCAACTTCAAGCAAGTTTTTTTTTTAGCAAGCCTTCCACATGGTCCTTATTGAGATAGTGTGGCGTCTCAATTTGAAAGCAAACCCCATCCATGTTACACAGTATAGGTAGAACAAAATGGAACCAGCAACTAGATCATTTCAGACCCTGATTCCTTGGCCCCGTTTTCCTTGGTCCAGATACTCCGACCCAGACCAATCCAGACCAGGTCTCTTCAGTTTCAACACCTAACTACTCTAGCTAGGCTGATCTGATGGACATGGGCACATGGCTATTGGGTTGTTGAACAGAAAACGAGGACTACCCTCCAAATCTGTGTAAGAAACACCCCAGGAAATTCTTCTAGTTCTTAACTGACAATGTTTTGGGAACCCAACCACATAGATCTGATCAGACCAGAATTAATAGCTTAATTAGGGTTTTTTAATTACTTTTCTAAAATTAATTAATTAATTAAAGATTAAAACGTCGGAAGGACAAGGGAGGACATGTTACATGAGGTTGAGGTAACATGGGAACAGATATAAGGGAAGTACGTCTACTCCATTTTGTTTATTAACTATTGTCTACCCTAGCAAGATGCACGCTGATGTACTAAAATAAAGGAAGTAAAACCATTCTTAATTGTCTATATGAAAAGATTGATTCTTTTATTAGTGTTATATGAGGAATTATGCCTTGAATTGCTTCATAGAAACAATAACTGACATGGGGACAAGATTTTATGTTTTAGAAATGGTCCATTGCGAACCCAAGATCTATCATGAAAATTCAAAAAAAAAAAAAATTGAAATTTAGGGAAAAATATTATTGTTATTTTTTTTTACTTATTAATAGTTTCTGTGTTTAAATTATTTATTTTTATAGGGATCTATTCAAAAATCCAAACTTTGATGGAATCCCAGAAAAAACATTTTTAAGCTTCATCTGAATTATATATTTCACTCAAAATTTTAAGGGTTTTCGTTTCAGTCAAAACCAAAGTTTCTCAAATTTTCCTGAAATTTCATCGAAATTTAAAACCAGAATTGGAGAAACACTTGAAAAGTTGAAATCGTTTCTGCTGAAGGCAAAGTTTTTTAGCACACTTTATTTGTTCAAGCGTCATGCCTAGCCCATATCCCATATCCTTACTTATTATTTATTAATATACAAACATTTAAGAAACAAAGAAAAGTACAAATATTTGATATTTATAAAATATAGAAAATATATAGTACATAATATACAATAAGGTGAACTATGCTATATATTTATAAAGCAGAGGGAATTTTGGTTAAGTATTTGTACAAATAATAAGTTGAGATATCAGCGTCTGAATTGTGTCAACTTGTATTTGTCAGCATAAAGGTAATATATTAATTTATTTAAATATTTCATGCAATAATAAAATAAAACTAATAATTTTTAAATATATGATCATAATTATATGCTAATCTTCATAGAGTCAATGCTCCAAAGGCAGGCTTACTTTAGTAGAACGCCAGATTTTAGAGAATTACTTTATAACAATATTACTGTTTATAGAAAGTATAATTAGGTTGCTTTTATTATTAGGTATTAATTAAGATAAGAATTTAATTTATTAAAATGTAACTCAATATTACTCACTTATCTGAATAAATATATTATATTATTCCAACTGCAATTCAAAAATGTTAGTGTGTGTATATATACATATTTTAATTTGTTAATAAGAGAATTATATCAGTACCAACTCATCGTACAAGTTTCAGTAAATTATTCCATGTGGGACATAACATACAAAAAGTTCAAATGTATAATTAAGTAAAAGGAATTTGGGCTCATCTGGATTGTGCCCATTTAAATAGTTAATTATGAGCTTAATATATATGTTTATAAGTATGAAGTTAACATATTTAAATGTATATTCATAAGATCTGCTTATTATATTTAAGAAAGTTCAAGCAATAGTGTATTTATTAAAGCTAATAAATTTTTAAATACATAAATTTGATAGATTCATTGCTGCAAAAATTATTTATTAAATGTAATATTTATTTTTCAATTTGGTAATAACTAGTATATGAATTTAAATATATGTATAAAAAATTATCTATGATAATTTATTTCTCTGAATAAAATGATTATTTTAAACCTATTAGGTTTTGTTAATAAGAAAATTGTATCAGCACCAAGTCATCAAACAATCCCATACTAAATTATCTGATAACTGATAACTATCAGAATAAGTAATTACTAATTACACATATGAGACATGAAATGGTGGTTTTCATTTTGTACCATGAAACATCAAACATGTCTTTGTATCATAGATTTGCTTATTTTGTAATGGTGTGGAAGAGAAAATGCCTATAATGAAAGGATAAATCCACAAATTGACAATTTCTACAGCCCAAATCTCATAAAAGTAAAAAATTGTGCAAGCACTTAGAATATGGCATCCAGTTGCACAGTAGGAATATCTCCCCCCACTGTATTTTAAAATTCATGGGAAGATGTTACCAATGTATGGTTGTATTGCATACTCTCAGGGTGTTTACATGATTTTTGCTTTCAGGAAATCTATTTATATATGGCTGTCATTTTGCTTTACTCAAACATTATTGAAAAGTAAAACAAAATTCAAGCATGAAAATGAAAATGGACCTTAATCCTCCTCAGCAAGAATAAAATAAATAAAATATGGAAATCACAACTAAACCAAATTAAGGGAAAATAAACTCAGAAAACAATAAAAATGAGTATTTCCCCCAAAATAAAAAGAGGTCTCCAAATAAAGCTTACAAAAAAGAGGATAAGGGGGTTGGTGATTCCACCAATGTAGGAAACAACTGTATAGCATCTTTTGATTTTTTTGCTGCAGCAACCGGATAAAATCATTGAGATAAAAAAATAAGGTTGCATTTGGATAAATTTGGGGATCTGTGCTTTTAGGCTCAGTTTGGAAGGAATACAAATGCAAATATTTAGAGTATAAAACATTGTATTTTGTATTATTTTTGTATATATTTGTATTTATACTCTTTCCAAACTGAGCCCTAAAAGCACAAAATCCCAACGTTTTAGCCTTCCTACTTCTGAGCTTTAAAGTGTCATGGCACTATGAAAGCAATCCTTACCAAATGCTCAAAACATTTTTTTTTTACTCAATTTTATTTTCCATTATCAAAAGCTCAAAAATGCTTTCCAAATTTTTAGGTTGTTTTTTTTGTTTTTTATTTATTTCTATTTTTTAAGAATCCCTAAATATGTAGGCTCAAGTAATTTTCACTGCCTAAAAGAAAAAGAAAAGGGCATCTTTCTGACAAGAAACTGCACCCCAACAGTAAACAAACAGTTTATAAAGATAAGCTCCATGCCTCCAACTGTATTGATGACCAAATGAAAGATTCATTAATATTAGACAGCAAAATAATTTTCAATTGAAGACCCACCCAAGGATGGTCGGAACCTTGAGCCCAGTCCAGGTGACCAAATGAGAAAAAAATAGCCCAAACATACATTTTTTTAATAATATAGAAGGTGTAGGGACATGCTACAAGACATAATTGAAACCCCAAAATAATAAATACATACATCTCACCTTTTATTTATTTTATAAGAACAATAATATATTCAGGGCTTTAAATGAAATCATATGCTTGTTGGATACAATGCTCAGTCATGGCTGATCGCTTCAGAGTTCAGTCATCCCCAATTCCCCATCCATTGGGATTTTCAAACCAAACCCATCTACCAAATGGTAAAATGGTTAGTCAAAATAAGGCAAAACCCTCTTCCTTTATGGTGAATTGGTGATCCGCAGTGGGAGTGGTTGGGCTTGGATGTTGTTAGCCTTGACCCTTGAGAACTAGAACTGTTTGTTATTAAAAGAAACACCTCTCACCCCAGTCCTATTTGGTAACTAGTGAAAACGAAAGTAAGAGAAAGGAGTCAAGACAGGTTCCTAATTTTCAAGCATAAAAAAAAAAGCAACAAAAGATTTGAGGAGGATGCAACACAGTAAAGTAAACAGTAGTTCTGGATCCAACCATGCATGAAAAGCTACCGTTTTTCACCAAATCCCCACCACCCACCTCCATGTGCTTGCACCAGACCAGAGCAATATAATGACAACCCATTATCCTATCAAAGGAAAGTTGGCACATGGCCTCCTAATATTAGCTGAACCAAGACCCAGCAACAAATCGACAAATAGACTACTTGGGATCACAGCTCTGCTCATCGTACATGAACGAGATTTGTTGTTTCTTGAAAGCAGGGGAGAAGGTCTCAGTTGGTAACTTAATCCGCCGAGTTGGATATAATTTCGTGGGAATGTGCTAGTAAGGCCACCATGTCTGCTGCTAATCATGTTCATACCCATTTGCTTAGTAACATCTGACAAGACATCGTATAGGATTGGTGTCGGATAAGGTTCATCATCTGGGTTTGAGTTTTTTCTACATCAAACACTAAAATTCAAAGAAAAAACAGAGTGAAGAAATATGACAGTAATTAAAATTCTTATATAAACCAGCAAGGCAGTATGTACTGCATACATTTGTGTTTTGGACCCTGTGAAGCTTGATGGTTGAGCAATCCCACCATCATGCCTCAAGGGGGGTTGATTTGGGCTCCCCGGTGAAAAGATTAAATAAAATACTGATGGGTGTATGGTGTACGTGTAGCCACTGTATCATCAAAAATGAAATGTGCCCAAATAACAAAACTTCTTTGAAAATATTCCAATTCATAAGTTTCATCAGATTGTCATCAAACGTCACTTTCTTTCCCTGACTGGATTTCAAACACTTGATTGCCCCAACTGAAGTGGTTGGGACTTGGGATTGAAAAAGAAAAGTAGTTATATGCTCAAGTATGCATTTGCAGAAATGGGGGAAAAAGACTTTCTGGACCCAGAAAGAAGGGACTCTTGAGTGCTGTTATCTTTTAGATTAATCGCTTTTCCCAGAAGGAAAAGGATTCATCATGACACCTTCGAAACAAGTCTGGTTCAAAACTTCATATCTACATCAGACCAATATAAAATCATCTTTTGCTGACATGAATCCCTGTTGCACCAAACCAACAAATACGGGAAAAGGAGAGTGGATTCAAAAATACACACTGCAATAGCACCCCAATTGGATCAAGGACAACTGCACCAAACAAACCGACCTTCTTTTCGGAAAGAAATTTTGTGCTAAGAAAAATACCTTTTCGGCGCACCAATAGCCTATAGTGATTCTGAGCTGAGATGATAAATTTGTCTTTTTCTTCTCTGTTTTTTTTCTCTCTTTTGTTTTTAATTTTACAAGGGGTGTGGGGAGAGTTCTCTAATTTGGGCATAAACAGCTTGGAACAGCTTAGTAGGATTATTTGGACTAGACTTTGACAGATGATAGTGTTGATGTGACTTAAGAGAGGTAAGCTGTGCTCAAACCTTCAATCTTATCTGATTTCATCGTTGCATACAGAAGAAGCTAAAAGAAGATGGGCCACATGAAAAAGAAAAAGGCCCTGAAAATTCATCTTCAATTGATATACAGATGGATTTATATACATGTTACATTGTGATCAACTAAACTAGCATCCACTCTTGTCATCTCTCTCTCTCTCTCTCTCTCTCACCAGGGCTTGCTTTTGCCTACCCAGGTGGCTTACACTCCAAATGCAGGATAGTAATTCACCAAATTTAGTGTAAAGTCAGGATTGTTCTGTTACACTTCCGTTTCACAAAAATTTCCATCCATCCTGTTCTGAACTGCTTTGACAGCAGCAACTCTAGCAGCAGTGGCAGCCTTGTTTGCGGCCATGACTGCCTTGCTCACTGGTTCATCCACCCGAGGGAGGTTAATAGCATTCTCTGCCACTTTTCTAGCTGCCTGAAGTTTGATAAAAAGGGAATGATATAAGAATTTTGAAGTGCAATGCCATGAGCAAGAGTAATGACAGTGAGAAATAGATGAAAGCAATGTACCTGAACTGCACGCAGGACCCCATCACTTAGTGGGGGCTGGGGGCTCTTGAGGACACCAGCATCCCACTCTCCACATCTTGCATCTCCATTCCGAAAAGTATACATACCAAAGCCTTGCCTTCGGCCTTCATGCCATGAACCCTCATAACGGTGGCCATTAGCAAAGTGATAAACACCAAATCCATGGATCTTGTCTCCAAAATACTCTCCAGCATAACGATCTCCATTTCTACATCACAATCAGAATTAACAATGAATATTTGGTTCATTGAGCAAAATGCATTTTAGTTTCATGTAATATCAAAAAGATAACCCCCCAAGAAGAAAAAGGACTAGGACACATCAAACATGTAGTGAAGCTGAAACACACACACACACAATAGAGAACAATTAACAACGAGTAAGGAGTAATACTGTTTTAGCCTTTTAGGGAGGGACCACTCTTTTTACTCCATTTGCACTTTTTCAGTTATGACTTCAAATAACCCAAATTCAGCCACGACCCATCAATGCAACCTCAAAGAAGTTTCAACAACATTGAAATTATGTGCGAATCAGAGGCCCGAATGCATTATATTGCAAGAAACCTACTAATCCTAAGAACCCACCTGACCATGGAAGAATAGCCAGTAGAGCCTTGCCAAGAAACCTTAAGTAATCAAATTCTTGAGTTGTAATAGAAATCCAGGAAAAAAAAATATGATCAGCACTCGAGTACATCTCAATTCATTTTATAGCTACAAACTCTATCTAATGTACTGCAAATTCAATGATCAAAGATAGGAGAAATAGTCAATTATGTCTGTTAAGGTCTTCAATGAATGCAAACTCCAAAATAAAACAAGAAAAGATTTCTAAAGTTCCAGCCATCTGGGCCTCTGATGCAAACGGATCCATCCCATTCTTGAACCTTCCCACAAGACTTCCAACATCAATACCAATCAATACAAAATTCAGCATTAAAACCCAAGAATCAAACTCAAAGAAACAGTTTCTTACCTGAAATGATAGCAACCAAGGCCATGCTTGACGCCACACTTGAATTCTCCAACGTAACAACTACCATCCAAGCAGTTCTGCACTCCGATGCCATGGCTCTGCCCATTACACCACTCCCCGGCATAGCTATCCCCTGTATAGAACTGATAAACCCCGTAGCCATGTCTCAGTCCTTGCCGATACTGTCCCCGGTACCGGCTCCCCCTTGCCCAGCTCTCGATGCCGTATCCATCATACCTCCCATCAATCCAATCCCCTTCGTATCTCCCATTCACAAAATAATTGTACACTCCACTCCCATTACACCTCCCCTTGTGAAATTCCCCCTCGTAGAAATCGCCATTACTGTAGAACTCCACACCTTCTCTAATAATTTTCTTATCTTTCCTCTCTTTCTTGAACGACGACGAGCCTTCGCCGCCGATAAACCACTCAACCGAATCTCCGCCAGTCTTCGAAAGCCCTAATCTTTTGTTCTTCTCATCCCATAAATGTTTCATAAACAATGAGGTCTGGATGATAAAACCCTTCTTCTTTCCGGCCACATAGAGTGCCACGGCGATGAAAATCATCGCCAATAACAAATTTTCGGAAGTGGGTATTTCTTCTCTTCTGAGATAGAAGAAGAAGTACAAGCAAAGAGACGAGCTCAGGGACACCATGGCCACAGCAGGAAGGTACCGGTTCGAACCAGAGGCAACTCGTGTCCCAGAGTGGGGCTTCTGTTCCTCCGATGCGACTTCTTCCTCGTGAATGGAAGAAAGGCTGTGGATGGATGATCTAATCGTCGGCGATGAACGGAGCGACGACTGGGTCCTCGTTAGCTTGGCCTGGCTCTTTTGACCGTCCATGGCGGTTTTGGGATTTGGGTCTTGTTTTTCCGTCTTTCTTATTTAATGGGTTCTCCTGTATCGCGAGATTCTTGTAACGAAGGTAGAAGTACGGGAGAAGCTCTCAGACATCTCAGGCGGTGATAAACAGTGCCAACAGCGCAGGTTAGCTAAGAGTGCTAACAAGCGAAGCGAGGGGAGCAGAAGAAGACGAGGAGAAAGCAAGAAGAAGCGCAGAGACGACGAGAGAAAATCAATCTGGAATCCGGAATCCGTTTCAAAGGCTTCAATTTGTTGTTTATTTATCGTGTTTGGGGTAAGCGATCTTCCCAACGTACCGGTTCTTTCCAATTGCAACCGTTTGATTTCATCGAACGATCATGATTGGTCCAAAATCATTTTATCTAGGGAAGTCTCCAACGCATTGACGATTCTAGACCATCGGATCGTAATACAGAGCTCCATGGGTTTGACCATTGACGGGAAGTCACGGCCAAGGCACGTGTGACGAAATCTTTTTGAATTTGCAAATGAGAACTAATTTGCTGTTCCCGCGCTATCGCTATATCGTAGCTCGTGGGCCCAAAAAGGGCACGAAGTCCGTACGCCTGGGTCTGATTGTTACTGATTTGGACAAGTCAGTTCAATTGACTCTTTTCTTCAATTCAATAGAAAGTAAATACGTTTAAATTGGATTGACCGTCGGATCTTTTTGACTTTTTTATTGTGGTCATGATGTCATTTGATGGTTGGGGAAGAGTGACCGGTAAGGTCTAATTAAGATGTGAGAGGCGTCCAAGCTAAGAAATGATCCACCAATCGATTGGTTAGCATTGGTCTGGCTGCTGACCAATCTTGATGTATCAACCTGTCCCATTGCAATATCTTAACCCTAGAAGTATGGCATATGTCTCGCGAAGATATTGATTATGTTCGATTTCGACGAGCAACGGTGCCGGTTAAGTGCCAATTCGGCGTTTACAGAAACAAAAACAAAAAAAAAAAAAACGCCAGATTTAGATTTAGATGGTGTTTGGTTATCCGTTTATTTGAAAAACGGTGCCAATTCTTGTTTACAAGCATGTTTATTCTAAAATGAAAGGCTATTTGGTAATAATGTTTGTTAAATAGGTATTTTTTTGGTTTGTGTGAGAGCCAACCGAGGGTTTAATGCTTCCTTCTACATCCCGTTGTTTATTTACTTTTCAGCTTATCTGTAGTGTTTAATGGCGGCTAACTATCAAATAAAACTAAATAAACGTTTATCAACCAATTTTTTTTTGTTTTTTAAGATAAATTAAATACAAAATGTTTATTAAGATGGTGTTTGATATCAATGTAGCTTTTCGGAGAAATGGTGTCAATTCAGCATTATAGACATGTTTAACAAAAAAAAAAAAAAATTGCTTAAAAAGTTATTTGATTGAGTCATTTATCTAATAAACAGCTCTCTTGAAAATTGTATGAACCGTTTATCAAAAAACATTAATTTTAATGTTTTTTATTTTCAAGACCGATTTTTTACTATTTGACTTATGTGGCACTTACTAGACTAATGACAATGAGGTGTAAAAAAATCGCACAAAATGTTTAAAGCAAATTTTATTTGATTTTTCAAGACAAAATCATATAAAACATTTATTTTATAAATTCCATCAATACCAAACAACCCCTAAATAAATGGTCACAGTACTAAATATATCCTTAGCTGTATTTGATTTTATATCAAAAACCAATTCAACACTACGTACATAGAATTTAAAATATTATTTAGTTAAATCGTTTATTAAATAAATATTGTTTTAGGATTGTGTAAAAGTTTTCTAATGGGAAAACGTCTTTTTGATGTTTACTCCAATTGCTAAGGTGTTTTCTCACTATCCACACGAGAGCAAGAGGTAATTCATAGACGACAAATAAGTTTTATAAATTATTTCAACTATGTTGACAAAAAGGCATAATACCGGAAAAACTTATAATCATTCAACCTATATCAATCATAAGAGTTTTCATCAAAATTCATGAATCCTTTCCAGTATCATGTCTTTCTTGCATTATAAAGAAGTTTAAGGTTATATTTGATATTATTGTCATTTTTACTTGCAGTGTTTTTTATGTTGGTTAATACAAATTTTTGAGAAATTATATTGTTATATCACACCAAATAACCACTTCCACTAAAAAGTATAGGCATTGGGATTTTTTTGATAACTACGAAATTAATTCATTAAAAAAGCAGGCCCAGGGGCTATCGAGTTCAGATACAAATACTAATTTGATACAAATAGAGCGATGCTCATTAGGAAAGGAAAACCAAACACCATTGAATTGGGTGTTAACATTTACTGTGGAAATACAAAATTTGAAATTTCCTGAAAAAAACAACAATGATACTTGTATTGATAACTCAAAACATTTATGATAGAAAAAAATATATATTCTCGTACAAATTGTATTGACCAATATAAAACATTATAAATAGAAGTGACAATGATACCAAATACAACATAAATTGCAATGAGTTTTTAGGTGGCGTTTGGATGCAATTATGCCATAACAACCATGAATAGTGTCATCATTACAGTCACTCGCATTCGGTTAATAGTTATGGATCATTTTCCTCTATGGAGCGGGTCAAAATCAATATATGGTTTATCATTATCTGTAATGGATTTGGATCGCCATGGCTTAGTTCGCTCCTACCATGGTCCACCTCTTGATTTTTATATCTAAATACTTAATCTCCCTTAAATTCTAAGTTGGCAAATGCATTTGGTCGGGGATACATGCCGTTCAATAAGGTAGGAGTGGTCCTTCAATCCTAACCTTAACCCTCCTAAGGTGAGAAACAACGCATTTGGTGGGACGCATGTCCCTTGATCAGGTAGGACTGTAGCCTTTAGGAGCCAAAATTTCCCCGTCATTTGTGATTCGTCTTTCGGTAATATAGGAGTTGGGCTTCGGTTTTATATATGGATCGGGTTCGTGGGTCCAGATCTGAGTAAGCCATATGTGGTTTTGTGGTCCTAACTCCTAAGTAATATTTACTTTTCAAATGGCTCCCAGATGACCACGTAATGCAATGATACGAATTGGCAAAAGCTTGGGTCCATGGCCCATGATTTGCAACTTGTCCTTAATTTAGAGGATCTCCACCCAATTTAAATGGGCCCCATCTTGGGCAGAGATTAGGGTGAATTTTAGCTGTTAGTGGACAGAATTCAACAACGTTGGATCATGTACGACAACCCTTAGAAGGTACGTACAGAAGGAAAATACATATATTTATTAGACTGATTTTTGGTACAGACACTTTCTGATGTGATATCTGTCCAATGAATGGCTATGATCCGCTTCAATAACAGGGGCCCGTTCTACAACCATAGACTCACATGGGTTCAACCCATCCTCTCTATTCATCAATTTCAACTGAAATCACTCTAACAAATGGGTCCCATTCTTGACACAGGGCTACAGTAATGTGGTAACCCCAATTCTATTTTATCTTTTCTCACTTGTACTTTGGGAATGCTTACTCGCATGTGTTTGACACGTGCAAGAACACAAAAGGAAAGTGATCAAGAACAGTTGGGTGCATGTGAATTCATTGTCTCAAAAACCCTAACCACCAAATTTGAAAATTGCAATCCATTGGTGGAGAATTGAATCAATTGATCCACCTTTTTTCTTATGACTTTTTCTTCACATCTTCAACCATCTGAAATATTTTTTGTTGGTAAGCTCTTGAACAGAAATTCTGGTGAAGCCATAAATCATGTGGGAGATATAAGTTTCTGTTCAGACATGAAGAATCATTGCTTTATGGGCTTATTGCCCAAAAGCCCACAACTTCGCCACAAGCTTGGAGTTGATTTTCCTAGAAACCACATCGTTTGAGTTGACAGAGTATTAAAATGATCTCCTCAGTCACATTCCCTCCACCATAAAAAAGCAAAATTCTCTCTGTCATGAGTTCATGTAAATTTTTATTTTAACCCTCTTTTCATGTGGCTCAATAGTCCTCTTCCATGTGAGAAGAAAGAATCCTGACTTTTGATTGCTTTTTAGAATAAATAAGAAAGATTTAAGGGTTAGGTAAGAAAACCCATGAAGTGACCCAATTAAGTTGTATAGTTGTAATCTACAGTATTGCAGAAAACTGTTCAGACCTTAAATTAATTTTTCTGTTTTCAAACTGGAAATAGTATTTTATGCCTCATAACTCAGTTGTTATTTTACGAAAAGAATTCCAATTTTCATTAGCATGATTTAATTACAAACACCCCACAAAGCTTGCAAGAGGAAATTTCGTTAAGCAAGTCAAAAAGCAGGTTTAAATACAAGAATTTTCTTCAGCTGTGATCAGCATTTCAGAAAATTTTTGCAGCCACCCAATAAATCATGAACACACTATCAGCCCAACAAAAAGAAAGCAGATCCAGCAATGAAATAAATGGGGATAGTGTTGGAATTCTATTGGGTACAATAGTTGCATTTTTCAAATCCAAATTCCACTTTCCAACTTTGTAGCACATAGAAACATGAATTATAAAAAAAAAAAATCCATTTTTTTATTTTTTCCTTTGGTCAATCTATGAAATTTTAATAGCATATTAACAGCTTGAAAGGTCATACAAGAATATGGTATGATGAATTATTTATGAACATTCAGTTTTCAGTAGTATACTTGCTTAACAAGAAAGAGGAATTAATCAAAGCCAACAACTGCTCAATCACTTAATACACTATTACCTAAATGCCAATTTTCAGTTTTATAATACCAGAGGATGATATTAAATATCAACTGGTCTAGCTTGCAAAAGTTTGGACCTTGGAGGACATTTTAGGAAATAAGAAGATAGAGAGGAAGAAGCAATCAAAATACAATGGGTATTTGGCTCTATTTGGGAGGGCTTAATTAGCTCTATCTTTTCCAAGTAGTTGCTCTGGTGAAAGCTGTGAAGAGCATGATGATCAAACATTGCTCACAAGCTTTCAGGATGGGCCTCTCCTCTGCAAAGCCAAAAGCCACATGATGAAAAGGTCTCCTAGAATGCAGCTTTCGCTTTGAAATTACGAGAATGAAAGGAATATTGGTCATAAATTGGATGATTTTAGTACCATTTTGGTACTATTTTATGGACTTGGACTTTGTAAACAAAAGGGAATGCATGTTTTGTTCAATATGTGTGTAGAGAAGATGGACCAAGAAAAAGTCACTGGCCGGAATTGGGTCTGTATTGTTTAAAAGAGTTCACACAGAGGCGACTGCTTGCCATGAAGAAAGGAGCCTGCTTGGCTGCTCATTGCTGACTTGTAGGACTGAACCTGGAGCCATCTCTAGCAGGGAGATGCGACCAACTCAACTAAGAGGCTGCTTGTAACTGAAGAGTCTATTATGGGAAGCCAGTTTGATTATGTTGAAAACCTAAAAGGCTAAAACGATTTTGGCATGTTTCAGATGGATAGAAATAGAATACAAGGCAATAAACAATATCGTAATAGCTCAAGAAAAGTGTTATCAGAACCGAATGATCTGGATCATTTTGTTGAACAAGAGGGGCGTTTCACAAATGCTGTGAAATGTGATGAGAGCATCATGGGCTCCAGCCCACCTGGATATTTCTCCAGGTCAACATCTCGAAAAACATTTCTGATTTCTACCTCCTCCTCCTCCTCCTTATCATCGTCTAAGCCTTTTCCTTCTGTTCAGTTGGCGACATATTTATTGTGAAACTTTGGGTGCTTAAATAGCAAAGGGATCTCTTCAAAGCTAAAATCCTATAAACACTCTACAAGCATGACCATCCAGCCATGGTTTTAGTAAATTATAAGGGGTATTTTAGTAAATGATCATTTTTATTATTTAGGTTTCGCTTAATAAATCTCGTGTATCGCATGGTTTCCCACTAATTTATTGTTAAACTTTGGTTTTAAAAAACAACCCGGAAACGGAATCATTCTGACAATCAGTTTCTGGATTGATGGTTCGACTTTCCAACTCGAATGGATAGCCCGCTATGACAACAATTTTTTTTTAAATATAAAAAAATAATTAAAAATAAGAAATAGCCAAAAACCATTAAACGGGTCGTTGACCGATTTAATGGTTTTTAACCAGAAACTAAGTTTAAGTTAAAACGAAACTAGTTGCCTAAATGATTCCCGGGCCAAATGGTCCGACCATCCGAATCAACAGCGGTTGGAAATATGAAGAGATCCTGGCTCACTTAAATCATTCTTACTTGTACTTGAAAATGCTTAAATGATCATTAATTCATTATGTTCCTTTAAGGCCTAAGTTCACTAACTCAGCCCAGCTTGTTTTGGATGGGCTTGGTGCTCTTCTAGAGGCTGGACGCTAGTAATTTCTGGTTTTTATATGGGGTGTTCTTGTATTGGGCATACATAACCTTATTTAGATAAATTAGACGTACCTAATTACAATAAATAGTCATAGCCAAATAGAGGGGATGACTTTACCAAAAAGAACAAAAAAGAGAGGGTATGATAATTCATTTATTGCTCAAAGCATACCTTTTAAATCAACGCCCAGACTAATAATGGCTAGATTCCGGTCAATTTCTCCAATTGATCTTTTAAGCTGTAAATTCATGGAAGTTGTTGCTCTTTAATATTCTGGCTATTTGAAAATATTGGAATTAACATCAAGAGATGAAAAAGGTTGAGAGCATAACTTTCTGTAGGAAATTGGGAGCCAAGAGTAATTGACTTTCACGGACTGTTATATATTTCATGTTTACTTTACACTTTTACAGAGCGGTCGACCAAAACGGATGCAAGAAAAAGGACACAACAAACAACAAAGCTTCAATGAAACACAATCATGAAGATCATCAACCACCCTAAAGGGTCCTCCTCATATGTTAATAACACGAAACCCAAATGATGATAGAAAAATGCATTTTTTTCCTGAATATGATTGATTTAGAGGGTGTTGTGCAATGTGAATACTTTTGTTTTCATTTGCTTTTGAAATTGCAACTTTAGTAAAAATAAATTGTTCTATTGAGAAACAAAAAAGTTGGTTTTGTTTCAAAAAACAATTCATATTTTTTAAATCATCAATGGGGTTTTCTCCCATGTGATTTATGTTTCTTTTTGTGAGTTCCATGCAAAAACAAATCACAAGGCTGTTAAGATTTGAACCCCGGTCACTACTCGTATTGCAATGAGACTGTACTTAGGCTCAGTTTTGAAAGAATAAAAATACAAATATTTACAGTGCAAAACAAGGTTTAGAATTACAAAATACATGTTTTTGTACTGTACATATTTGTATTTATACTCTTTCCAAGGCCTCAGTTTGGGAAGAGTGCAAATATAAATATTTATAGTGCAAAACTTGTATATTGTATTTTTAAACCTTGTATTTGCAATTTACATATTTGCATTTGTATTCTTCCCAAACTGGAAGGAGTATAAATACAAATATGTAGAGTGCAAAATCTTGTATTTTGTATTATTTTCTATATATTTGTATCTTTCTAAATGACACCTGAAAGTTGAATTTGTATAAACATACAATTTGGTAGGTTGGCATATAATTATATACGGAGAATTTAATAAATGTTTTTGTATAAATGCTTATAGGAAAGACTACAAATGCAAGATACAAGGTTTTGCACTCTACATATTTATATTTATGGCTACGTTTGGAAACAATACAAATGGAGTGTAAATCCCGGCTCAGGGTAAATTTGCACTCTAGTTCACTTTTGCTTGTATTTGGCAACATTACATTTATGCATTGACGAATGATAGACCAATGCATATTTACATTGATAATAAGATATAAAAGCACATCAATAAAAAAAAGAAGTAAATTTGCATTCAAATGGGCTTTTGATAAAAAAAAAGCATATGCTTTATTGGAATTCATGTTTGCATATATTATAGCTAAAAGTCCATTTGATAAGAAGATAAATTTTCTAATGCAAAACTAACCCAATTTTACAATTTATATGAACCGTTTTACACTTTACATATTTGCATACATACTTATTTGCATTTGCATCATTTCCAAACGCAGCCTATACTTCTTCTATACTGAGCCTTAAGAAAAACAAGGAATACATTGATCAAGAAAACCATATCCTTCCAAGGAGGAAGGAGGAAGAAATATTTGCACATTTTAGACTAATTTATCATGAAATGGGATTAGTGGATTTTTATTCCTAAATTTTTAGTCGACTCCAAATAACTGAATTTAGAGATTAGACTATAAATTTATTTGTCACTCAACCAATTAAACATTTTCATCTTTGGCTTAACTCATTGAATGGAGGTTATTTACTTTATCGCTCAATACATAGTTGTCCAATAAAGCAAAAGAATAGTCTTAAGGTTGCGTTCTAAAACTTAAGGCCATGCTTGTTTGCAGTGCAAATCTGACTAGACAAAAATTTTGCACTCAGTTCAGTTTTTCATCTATTCATTTGTAATTATGATCTGCATTCTTACTTAAAATAAGATCTCTACTTTTCATCATAAAAACTGAGGCAAAATTTGTATCATCTTTCTTGTACCTCAGCCCTCTTTCATATAAGGTGGGGAGCACATTATCTTGCTTCCTACCTCAATTCTAAACAAATAACCCTCATCTCAGGATATTTTGACACTATTGGCATGTGGACCAGGCTATCTAACCAATCACGAGTGAATACATCAGAATTTACACTCTGCCTATTTGTTCTCCTATGCACTTACACCAGTACAAATAAAATTTAACAATTTGCGCTGCAAACAAACTGAGCCTTACTAATAGTTTGATTCCCATGCATCACTTAATCAAACCTCTCTATAGAGGCATGACTGATTTAAGGTTCGGAATAGGGCTTTTTTTTCATAGTTTTCAAAGTCAGACCAGACTGGACGGTCAGACCAGAAAAACTGATTTCCTGTCAGGTGACCGGTTCTGTTTTACCCCAGAATCGTTATTTCGCCAAGAATCGTTGATTTGGTCAATAAATCGCTGACCTAGGTGATCGAACCGTGTAAACCGTCCAACGGTTTTGACAGTTTTTTATTTTTTTTTTAATTTATTATTTTTTTGTCAGAACGGACTATCCATTCGATTTAAACAGTCAGACCATTTGACCCAAGAATCAGACCCCTGACCGGTTCATTGTCTGATTTAATTTTAAAAACCTTGCTTTTTTCATTTCTTGTAGGCAAGGCTCAGGCAGGTAGTTGAGAAAGGCAATGCCACCATCTTGCTTGATGCAGATTAAATCACTAATCTAGGCGGCCGAACACCAAAACTAGTGTAGAGGCATGACCATATATAAATCCATTTCAATTCCTTCTTGTTTTGTTCATTCCCTTCCTTTTCTTAATCATCAATCTCAAGTTAAATGGTTTCCAAATTTGGTTTCCTTCTTGTTCTCCGTTCTCTGGTCAGTAAACTGATATGAAAAGGGTACAAGTCTTGGTTTATTCAACCGTCCAGTATCGGTTCAGGTTTTCAAAAGATGACATGTTTAGATCATAATCTAATTAATTTTCTTAAATGAGGACAGTTCAATTAACAAATTCAAGAAATTTATTACTTTTCAGTGAAGCCTTAGCTTTTTTTGGAAAACTTCTGTTTTGTCTCTTTTCTTGGTATTTCTTGTGCTGTAATTGGAGGTGATGCACAACTTTTGATTAATCTCTTGTTGGAGGGTACCCTTAAACATCCATGTAATATCTACACTCTTCTTATGGATTGCAAGAGATTCTTATCTCACCTTTAAGACTATTCAATTACTTTTGCTCCCCGGATTTGTAATCGGGTTGCCCATAGACTTGTTAAGCATGCTTTGTCTTGTAATTTAGCGCACTCTTGGTCTGTGGCACCTACTTTCTTGATTCCTTCTTTAGAATCTGATGTAACTGAGTAATTGTTGGATAGATCAGCCTTGGGCATTTTCATAAAAAAAAAAATCATCCTCAACCAAATTCACTCCAATCAAATAACTGCTCTCAGCAGTTATACGTCTGCTGTCTGCTGAGTGCTGAGAATTAAAGCAAACCATTAAAAGAATAATTAATAATGTGTACCCATGTTTCATTAAGAAAACAAAACTGTTATCAGAGGAATCAACAATTGTTCACTACATCAACACCATTCACCAACATTAAACTCTAAGATTTTATGGTACAACCAATTTGACAGAGTAGCCAAATTTGGCCATCTCTCCCTAGTTAACCACAAAGAACCAAGCAAACAACGTACTGTTCAAAATAAGAACATTGTGAATCAAATAATTACGTTTTACGATCCTAAGAGAATAGCTTCAGCCAAACAATAAGAATAACCATTAACCAAAGCGTCAAATTCTGGCCAACTAATAGCAAGGTGTCTGTTCTCTTTGATTAACGGTATAAACATGGAAAAGGTAAGAAGAACAAGAACGAACACATGAATGATCATTCCCATTTATTATGGTTGATGGATAAACTTTTAGGAAAAATTAAAATGAAAACTAAAAGAAAAGAATGCCCTGTTCAGAAGAAATAATTAAAACAAACAACCAGTCACTTGACCAAACTAATTGCAAATCTAGTAATATTGATGGTACATGCCTTGATTTTGCATAGAATCAACTATTAACTTTTCTGTAGAAACTTGTAACAGAAAGAAAAAGAAAGAGTTTATAGAGCTTCATCAGTCCTGTTAGATTGGTTTTCATTCTCTTCATTCTCCTTAGACATCTCCTCCAACGATTTCCCCTTGGGTAACCCGCATCAGTCTTCGACTTGTCTTGGCTCTGCACTGCATACAAGAATCCAAACGCCCCACAATTGCACCAGCCTTCCCACATGCTGCCGAGATACCATGGAACGTCGCCCGTAGCCTCGCTGGGAATATTTCCGCAGGCACAATGAAGGTGGTGCTGTTCGGCCCAAAATTTGTAAAGAAGGTCAGTCCATACATCACAACAAACCCAATATGGTTCTGGGTCAAGTGGTGGTATAAGGAATTGCAAGAGCAAACATGAATACTGTCATGAAGAAGAATCCTAGTATCCTGAATTGAAAACCTTCCAATGCATGAGTATCGGCTTGAAACAAATGACCACACCGCACTTAACAATTTTGATTAAATATCTAAGTACTACTATAGATTATACCACAAATTAAATATAAATACCATATCATCAATGAATAATATATATTCATGGTTTTGTTGTGAGGTTTTGAAATCCCACCATTTGAGATGCCAAATAAAAGAATTCCTTGATTTGAAAATCATCCCAAAATAAGCCTATTTCAAAACAAAAGTAGGGCTGTCAATGAGTTGGGTCTGACCCAAACCGATTGGGCCAGTTCTGGTTCTGGGAACCAGAACCAATGGGTCGGTTCCGGGTCCTAACTAGGTGGAACCGGTTCCACCTAGTCCCGAACTGATTTAGACTCAACCCGATATATTATATACTATATTATATATATATAATATATTATGTATAGTATATTAAATAAATAATATATATACTATACATATAATATATAATATATAGAATATTTAATATATATTAAATATAAATGTTTATTTTTTATTTCTTATAATTGGGTCTGTCGGGTCAGACTC
The DNA here is from genome assembly GCF_000365185.1 of Nelumbo nucifera. Next base: position 1,117,889 of record NW_010729150.1, read on the forward strand.
GATTGTCCCAAGAACCAATCGGTTCAGTTCCGGGTTCAAAAATTACAGACTCTATCGGGTCCAGTTCCAGGTTTGAGTCCTCGACATTTTATATTGGGTCAATTCCGGTTCCAGCTGGTTCCAACTCAGACCCAACCCGTTGACAGCCCTAAAAAGAAGCATTCTCTTTGTAAGCCACCAAATTTTCTACCCACAAGATGACTCTTGCAATCATGCTAACGTAATGTGTGGGGCCCATGTGAGAAAACAAAAAATTCACAATAGCCAAGCATATCATGTTAACTTTCCTTAAAGAAAAAAAATTATATATAGCTTATCCAAGTAACTGCATTTACCCATGTCTTTTTCTTTTCAAGTAAGTTTTTTGTGTTATTATTTTTACCTTTATATTTTTCACATCCCCCCAAAAGGTGGAAAAGTTATATATCCACCTACAAGATAGGTATTACTTAGGGCGTGTTCATTTTTCGATAACTCATTTATCTGTATTCTTTTTATCATAAATTTTACATAGATAAGTTAAGCAATTGACCATTTTACCCATAAATTTAATTTTATCCAAAAAATTGACAATTTTCTCCCAAGTGGGAAAGTTGTTTATCCACTTGAGAAATAGTTATACTCATAAGAAAATCAAATATGCCCTTAAATTTTTTTACCATGGGATCCACCTTTACCAAAATACAACCCCCCCCCCCTCCCCCCGAAAAATGAATGTCCTTTAATGGAACCTAAATTCCTCAAAAAACATCATGAAGGGACACTAATTGGCGTAAGAACTAAGGACCCAAGATTTTTTGAAGTTCTAAAGGCAGATTATTTATCCAAGGACATGTACAAATAAAAAGAATGGTAGAACCTAATACAAGTTCTTGGATAGAACAAAAAGCACACTGGTGGAGAATAGAATACTATACTTTTTTCAAGTAACATACATGAGGAATGCCAATGGTACATAAACCCCCAACAAAATATTCATAAATCAGCACCGCTCCATAAGGATCAACGTTCAGTTTATTGACTTAAAACTAAAGTGAATAAATCAAAATTTTAAAAGCTGAACCAAAACCAAACTATAGGAAAACTGAAATAACTAAAACTGAGATTTTCAGTTCAGTTTTTCAATTAATATCCAATTTTATTAATATATATATATATAATATTTTATATATAAATATATTATATTATATATGTTATATGTTATATATTTTATATTATATATTATATAATGAGACTCAATTAATTTGTTTTTTTTTATTAATTGAATTTCTAATTCTGAAAACTAAAATTGAAATTGATTTTTTAAACCAAATTAACCAAAAATCAAAAAATCAAAATCAAAATTTTTAGTTCAATTTATTCAGTTTTAATGGAATAATGCTCATCCCTACCAATCCAACCATAAGCATGTAGAAACCCAAAGAATCACAAAAGAGTAGAACATCAACCAAACAAACTAATTGCACGACCTGAAGGAAATCACAAGCAACACCAACAAATAGAACACACCATTCACCCAAAATAGCACCAAATAGTGAAATATATTGGACAATGCAACTTCAAAATAACCACATGCATTTGACACCAAAAAGAAACAAATGGAAAATGGAAAAGAAAGATGGAAGAGGAGAAAAGTAAGAAGGAGAGATACAAATATGTTTTTGCACTGTACATATTTGTATTTATACTCGTTCCAAACTGAGCCTTAGGGATTCACGTAGTCCTTATATTTTTGTATTAATCGTGAATGAACTAGTAGGCATTTAAATGATGAGGTCTCTTAATGTATATCTATACACTATTCATGGATGATATAGTATTGATTAATAAGTTAATAATTAGACAAAAAAATGGGCTAAATATGAAGTTAGAATAATGTCAAAACACTTTGGAATAATATGTTAAGATAAACCAAACTGAGATTGCAATTTTAGTAAAAGTAGTACAAACAATCGAGGCGTAATTAAAATTGATAGTCTAAATCACAAAGTAGAAACTTACGACAATTGGGTACAATCCATAGAATTAGAGCAAGATGGCTGAACTAGAGTTCATTTGTTACATATATTATTCATATATCGTTGACATTAAGAGAAAAAAAAAAACTCTATAAAATAATTATAAGATGAACAATGTTTTATGGAATAGAATGCTAAGCAATTAAGGCTGTGTTTGGAAACAATGTAAATGGAGTGTAAATCTCGGTTCAGGATAAATTTACACCCCTGGTTTAGTTTTGCCTATGACAATAATGCATTTATGCATTGACAAATGACAGAAAATACATTTTTCAATTCATGTTTACATCAATAATGAGATATAAAAGTACATCAATAAAAAAGAAGTAAATTTGCATTCAAGTGGACTTTTAATAAATAAAAAAAAGACATATACTTTATTGGAATTCATGTTTGCATCTATTGCAGTCAAAAGTATGTTTAGTAGGAAGGTAAATTTGTCAATGCAAAACTAACCCAATTTTATATTTGCATGAACCATTTTACACTCTGCATATTTACATTCACACTCTATTTACATCATTTCCAAACACAACCAAACAATATATTTGGAATATATCCAAGATGAGAATGTTGATATAAATGAGTGGTGAGACTATAAAGCATGGAATTAAAAACAACTTCAATAGTAAGGACTGAATAGACCCAATTGATGACCATATAAACAAAAGTCAATTAATTTAGTCATGTGAAAAGACAACCAATGCTTGTGGTACAAAAAGATAGTAATTATTGCAAATTTAAGGCTTTTAAAAATAAGAAAAAAAAACAAGCAAAGGTATGAGTCTTGGATTAAGTTTCTATTGAATTGGTTATACCTTAAAACTAGTTTTGATCTGCTACACTATAGGTGTGCATCGGGAATATCTCTTGTACTTGCATTGTCATTCATGGGGATGTTCTTAAATGTGTAGTTGTAACACTACAGTTAGATTTCAGGAACATCTGTTATATATGTATGTTTTCATTCATGGAGATGTTCCCCATTTGCAGTTCTAGCATCTTGTGGGTAGTAGATGCGAACTCCACAAAAACTGTCCATGAAAATTGACCATGTTAAATAATGTGAAACCTAAGTTACATCATTTAACAACAAGTAAATATCCCACCTTATCAAGTATTATTAACAAAGTAACAAGCAAGGGGTGCTTGTGCTAAGCACGGACATGTAAACAAAAAAAAGTACTATAAAAAATTAGAAAAGAAAAAAAATCCATAAAATGTTCTAATAGATAAAATAGAAAACATGATTGTTGCATAATAATAATTAATAATTTTAGATTAACATTAATAAATTTGACTTAACTATAGAATCTCATAACTTATGAAAATTGGACACAAGTACATATATCCCACCAACCAACCCCCAAGACCTAGTTTTGCCCATCAAAACCAATAAACAGTGACAATAGCCCAAAAGCCCACTATAATCCCTTGCATGACCCGCTTGTTCAGATATGATCAAGAATAAAAACCAAAATAATTATTTTTATTTAATAATTAATTAAGAAAAATATTAAATATAGGTGGATCTCACTTGTTCACAGGTGGGTTCTACTTGTTAATGTCTTCTTCTCTCATTATCATCATCATCTTCTTCTTCCCTTACTCTTTCCTCTGCCTAACCTCCAACCGAATTAGCAAGTATTTTTAGAAGCCATTTGTTTTCTCTTGTTATCTGTGTTTTGTTTGAAAACCCTACCACAAAGGATCTCAAAAAAAAAAAAAAAAAACATTATGGGCTTTTGTAATCCATCTTCTCTGTTGTAATTGTTTTGTTACTCAGATCTACCAGCTTTCTTTCTCTTCCCGTTGTCTAGAATTCTCTGGTTATTCTTCGTGAATGGAAGGGATGAGTGAAAAAGAGTTTTTGAAGAACCAGGTATGCTATTTTCTTTTTCTTTTTTCTGCATGGCTTGCTCTATATTCAAGATCTTGGTGTTCTTTCTATTGCTTTATCTCTTTGCATAATCTTCTTCTATTTGCAAGTGAAAATTAAAACTGGTCCCTGATTACCAGCTTTATTTCCACTGATTTTCTTTCTGTTCACTGCATTCTTCTTTACTCTGTCACTTGTCCTTGCAGACTTGTGTTCTCAACGTAAACATTCACTGTGATGTATGTAAGCGGAAGGTGAAGAAACTAATGCAGAAATTTGATGGTATATTTTCCTTTCAAGAACTTCTCTTTAGCTAAAAATTTAACATGTAATGCTTATAGGTTGAAGTATACAAAGGAAAAAAAATGTTTTTGTTTACCCGATGATTTCTCAAGTGTTGTTTGGTATATTGAAAGTAATTTTTGTTGATCTTTTCTAATCGTCTTCCGTCTTCATCTTCAGGGATGTACCCACAACAGATGTAGAACAGGGGGAAGGTAACGGTCTCAGGAAATGTCGACCTAGCAACACTCATAAAAAAGCTTGCAAAATCAGGGAAACATGCAGAGTTCTAGGGTGCACCAAAGGCTTGAAATAATAACCAAAACCAGCTCAACAATCAGTTCAAGAACATACAATCAAAAGGATGGAAAGGACCAACAAAAGAGTGGTCAGCAATCGCAACAATAGCTTTTACAACAACTACAACAGATGAAAGGACTGAACGATATGAAGCTTCCCCAACACCAACAATTTAAAGACCTAAGGTAGTGTTTGGATGCAATGCAATTTGCATTGATGCAAAACTATGACAGTGCAAATGATTCGAGTGAAAATTATGACCTATTTTTGTTTCAAATTTTAGCTTATTTTGTTTGATTGCAGTTTTAACGAAGTAAATTAAGACATGAATCAGAATAAAATAAAATCCAAAACAAAATTAAATGAGAATTTGCATTTTTTTTCATTTGTACTATAGTGCAAATAAAATTGCACTGCAACCAAATACACCCTAAAGATTCCTTTCAAGGACCACAAATCTGTAAAGTTTGATCTATCCGATGATGATGATTTCAGTGACGAAGATGATTTTGATGATCCAAATATTCCTTTGACCAAGATGAAACCCATCTAATAGATGTTGCTAATTAGGTAGAGGAGAGAGTAAGGAAAGAAGAAGAAGAAGATGATGATGAAGTCCACATCAGCACCCTACAATACATCTCAACCATGTATTGGGAACATCTCCCGATGACAATTATAGGAGATGTTCTCAATGCACGCTGATATGTGCATGTGGGGTGCCTATGGGGTTCCCCGATGGGGTGTTGATGTGACCTCAATGATGATGATGAGGGAGAGAAATGAAGAAGTGGAACCCACCTATAATTAGTATTTTTGTTAATTAATTACTAAATAAAAATCCATTTTTATTTTTAGGGATAAGTGGATTGCAACCCACCTCAGAAATCTGAAATTGCAGCCCCCTCCTAGTCTACTAGTAGCCCCCCTATAAATTGCATCCTGTGATTTTGGCATCAATCCACGGGCATGATTCCGTCCACCCCTAGAAATCTTAGCTCCACCCTAGGGGTGGACTGAACTATAAAAACCCCTTATTTTTATTCTTGGTCACATATGAATGCACTAGAAATTCCAAATGGGACTATTTAATTATATTTTCTTTTCTACATTTATTAATTTATACATTAAATAGTTTTTATTTTATTCTTGGTAATGTGTGAGATTAAACATGTTAGAGTTTTTAGCCTGAGTTCTAAAATGGTCCTTTTAATTCTTTAGGGTCAAAAGTGGTTTTTTTGTAAAGTTCGAGGGTTGTTAGAGCCAAAAATCCTTTTCTTAAATGTCACAAGTTGATTTGTTTGGACTGTACAGTCAAGCCGCTAACCCAAAAACCAATGGCCTTACTTAAGCCAACTATGTAAATTAAGCAATTGAATAAGAAAATTAAATTAATTAAGGAAACAAAGTTAATTAAGTAAATTAGATAAACTAAGCTAATCAATCTCAATAAGTAAATTAAGCCAATTAAGCAAGGTTTTAAAAAACGATCAAAACATGGAACCAATTTGACCACAGATTTTTATGTTAGCAATTTGATTGTCCAGTCCAAATGGATCAACTCGTAACTTTTTGAAAATAAAAAAATATAAGGGTAAATTGTTGAAACCTCCCCCTAAGGTTCCTGGTTGTTGCTATAACCTCCCGGTCCTTCCCTAAAGTTTGGTAATTGAAATCACCTTGCCTGAACTTTCTAACATAGTTGCAAGTAGACCCCCTTTGTTAGAATCTTATAAAAAGAGGCATAAAATATCTAAAATATCCATGCATATACTTTTAACCAAAATGTTTATTTTCCAAATTTTCTCTTCATGTGAATCACTAGCCCAAGACTTTCAATCTCTTTTTTGAAATTGATTTATTTTCCAAATTTGCCCTTTATATCAATCGCTTAAAAGTAAAGCTGCAACTTCAAATTCTTTATTTTTTTTTTTGTTTTTTTAAGTAGTTTGTATTTTGTCTATAAAAACCAACCTCTATGGTAATTGCATGGGTATTTTGGACATTTTTTGTGTCTCTGGTTAGAAGGTTTTAATAAAGGGGGTCTACTTGCAACTGTTTCAAAAGTTTAAAGGAGTTACTTGCAATTATCAAACTTTAGGGGAGGTTTTAGCAATGATCAGAAATATTAGGGGGTGTATTAATAATTTACCCAAATATAAAAAATAATTAAAAAAACTTAAAAATCATTCATCAGGAGTTTTAGTGGTTCAACCATCCAAGTCAATAGTTTGCTAACCAAGTCATCGTTTTTTTTTTGGAAAATTCCAAGACAAGTTAAAATGGAATTAAACAATTGACTAGTTCATGTGGGTTGAATAGTTTGATTGCCCTGATCAATAATGATTTCAAAACCATGTAATTAAATGAATGAATTAATTAAGTAAATTAATGTAATTAATTGAGTTACTAAGTTAACTAAGTTAATTAAATAAATTAAGTGATTGTTAGTTTACTATTGGATTTTTGCTCTAACGATCCTTGGACTTTGAAAAAAAGGCCACTTTTGACCCTAAAGTTTTTAAAAGGTCATTTTTAAGGCAAAAACAAACGACATTAGAAACATCATTGACAATTCCATAAGACAAATAATAAAATAATAACGCCCGTTGCTATGACACTATTTAGGTCAAAAAACTATTTGAAAAATTACACATGGGTCCCACATAAAATTCTTGATGAGGGGTTATTTAGCCCGACCTAGTAAACAACGGACACATGGACACAACTTGGTGACCAGACACATGGTTTGGCATCCTTAGCCACCTCAGCATAACGGGCCACCTCGGGTATCTCGATCACCTCGGATAGCGCCAAAGCCCAGGTATTTCGGGATGACCCAGCCTGTCGAAGTGACATGAAGCAAATTCTAGAAGCTTGCCAACTGTCTCCGAGTCTTCCGAGATCACACCACACCGTTTGTAGGCCTTATCCTCATCCTACTGGAATCGGATGGACACGATAAGCCTTACCAGCAAACACATTATCCACCTTCCGGAGCGGAACAAACTCCAATGGTTCGGGTCGAAGATCTCAGAATGTTTCGTGAGACCCACGGTAGCCCATCTATATAAGGGCATCAGCCTCTGAGTCCCAAGTATGTGCGATAAAGTGCATTCTAGCTCTCAAGTTTACTGATTTCTAACTCGCAATTCACTACTAAGTATTGACTTAAGCATCGAAGCAACCTCGCCGAGTTAGCCACCCTAGGTTCTCTGATCTATCTCTCTTGTAGTTTAATCGATCCACTTGACAACCGATGTCCGAGCTGCCTTCTAGCTAGGAGCATTCAGATCACGCACCATCAATTGGCACCACTTGTGGGAAATGAAAGAAAAGCTAAGTTCCTACCTTACTTCCTTTTTCACTCAATGGCTTCCTCAAGCAACACCAGAAAGAACGTCGATATGACCGTCTTAGGGGGCAGACCTCGACCAACCAGGAGTTCCCCATGGTCTGTATCAGCCAGTTTACCATCCCTCTTACTGTCTCAGGGATTCCAACTGTACAGACTCAACAGTCACAATTCCACACCCAGCCGTTGAACGTTCCGCTCCCCCATGTGAGTACCACCTTTTCAATCCCTGAACCCTCTGTGGTTCCTCTAGGGGTTAGAACTCAACAGTTCAACGAGCTAGTGCAAAGCGTTAGGATGATGCAATTACAGATGTAGTAGATTCATCAATTCCAATAATACCAACAGTATTATTTCTACCAATAGTATCAACAATAGTTTCCGCCACTACGGCTGAGCCAGAACCAGAACTCTCAGCAAAACAGAACTCGGAATCAACCTCAGCAAAATGTGCACCGATCTCCACCCCGAGGTGCGAAGAACACCCAGATCCCAACTCCTCCCCGAGACCAAATGGACCGAACCCCACCTCGAGACAGAGTCGAAGGTCAGCGTACACCCCCACCTTCTCAAGGGGGGGGAACCAGAAAGATCGTTCTGAGAACAGTCACCGCAACAGGACCGACCAACAATAACACTCGCGACATGAGAACCACAACCCTTAGGTCAGTGATCGCCAGCTCGGGGGAAGAGGAGCGGGCACCCGACGAGACCCCTCTGTCCTTCACAGCAGTCAGCGTCAAGTTCACGACCATGAAGACGCCGGAGACAGGGACCCCCTCCCACCTTGTTACAGCATTCAGGAATGCGAATGAACTAGAATTGAAGTGCAGGACAGCACCAAGGTGAACAACACTAATGTAGAAGCAGCGAAGAAATGATGTCGTCACAAGACATGCCAGTCATCTGCCAGGAACAATCCACCGAAGAGCAACCAGCCACTAGTACCAAGTAGGGTGAGGGAGGAAGTGAGCTCGGTAGCTGCACAGCCAACTCCTATATTGTTGAATCGGCCCTCCCCCTGGCATCAGAGATTCTTATGTCCCCGAGGCCAAAAGATTTTAAGACACCCACACTGGAGACCTATGACGGAAAGTTTGATCCCAATGACCACATTGATGTTTTTCAGTCTCAAATGCTCCTTGTCGGAGCAGACGAGGCGAGTATGTGTGTGGCCTTTTCCATTACCTTCAGAGGGTTAGCCAGACAGTGGTATAGGAGTATAGAATCGGGCTCAACCAGGAGTTGGGCATAATTCGCCGACATGTTTACTACCCACTTCGTCACTAGTAAGAAGTGCCCAAAATCTGTAGTGGGTCTTCTTAACATGGTCTAGAGAGGAAACAAGAAAATTAGAAGCTACATCAAGTGCTTCAACTAGGAGTGTTTGCAGATACCCGGCCTCAATTCGGCTGTGCACCTCACCGCGGCACAGAAAGGATTCAAACACACTGAGTTCGCATAGAACCTTGGGGTGAATCCACCGAAGACAATCGACAAGTTCCTCAACGATGTCGAAAGATTCATGAGGATGGAAGAGGCTCTCGGGTCTAAAGCAAAAATCCAGCAAGGAGAGAAAAGGAAGAGAGAGGACAAAGGAGCCAGTAGCAGCAAGCATCGACGGAGGAAGAGCAAGTCACCCAGAAGAAGTAAGTCCCCGCACAAAAGAAGCAAATTACCACCTCAGGGTTCAAGCTCGGGTCGGCGATCTAGGACCCCTCCAATTGAAAGGACGACCTACACTCCCCTCAATGCAAAACAAGGCGAGATCTTGATGGCAATCAAAGATTCTTGTTACGTCAAGTGGCCGCCCAGGCTGCAAGGAGACCAAACAACCAGAAACCTAGATGTTTATTGCCACTTTCATTGTGCATTAGGCACAATATAGAGAACTGTCAGAACCTCCGCGATGAAATCGAAGAGTTGATTTGCCACGAGTATCTGAAGAAATTCATCCAACATGAGAGCAGGGAGATGGTGGACCGGTAGGCCGATCAGAGAAGGGAAGCTCCAGAGTCGAGCAGAAGGAGCGACCAGCCACCTCGGCAATAACCACCACCAGAAGACAGGCCGATCTGTGGGGTGATCAACATGATCACCGGTGGGTCCATCATTGCAGGGTGTACTACAACAGCAGGGAAGACCTTGGTTTAGGAGTTAAAACATGAAGCAGAGAACCTACTGAATCGACCTCGGATAGAAGAGCTCATTTACTTTACCAAGGACAATGCACATGGGATCTAGTATCCGCATAATGATGCTCTCATCGTCAAACTTGTGATCAACGACTTCGAGGTAAAGCGGGTACTGGTAGATTCTGGGAGTTCGGCAGACATCCTATTCTTAGAAGCATTCTCCCCTAGTGGGATTCAACGGCGAGGTGGTCAGGCCCCTCGACCAAGTTACAGTGTTAGTTGCAGCAAGAACATGGCCCAATTCAGCACGCTTTGAGCACATGTTCTTGGTGGTCATGACTTCGTCCCCTATAACGCAATTTTAGGTTGGTCCATCCTACATGCCTTACGTGCAGTAGTGTCCACCTACTATTTGTTGATGAAGTTTCCAATGAGCTACAAAGTAGGGGTAGTACGAGGCGATCAACTTGAATCATGTAAGTGCTACGTGGTCGTACTAAAGGGCAAGGCAAAGTTAGCGGAAGATGTCGAACTAGAGCCACCACCCGAGCACATAGAGGAGTGAGATGCCCCGATGGAGGAAATAATCTAGGTATCGGTCTCTGAAGTCAAGCTGATGAAGACCCTCCAGATCGGCGCTCTGCTAAGCGAACCTCTTTGGTCGCAACTGGTAAGTTTCCTACTTAATAATTTAGATGTTTTTGCTTGGTCTGCAGCAGAAATGCTCGACATTGACCCTAGTATAATTACTCACAAACTTAATGTGGACCCCTCAGTCAAACCAGTTAAACAAAGAAAATGAAACCTCGCCCCAAAGCAGTGGAGGGTAGTTAATGAGGAGGTTGGGAAGCTCCTTGCAGCATACTTCGTTAAGGAGGTCCAATACCTGAGTTGGATGGCCAACCCTGTGCTAGTGAAGAAGGCCAACAAAAAGTGGCGCATGTTCATCGACTACACTGACCTCAATAGAGCTTACCCGAAGGACTACTTCCCCCTTCCTACAATATACTGCCGGGTAGATGTGACCTCGGGGCACAAGTTGCTGAGCTTCATGGACGCCTACTCCGGCTACAACCAAATTAGGATGGACGTAGCCGACCAGGAAAAAACTTTTTTTGTAACTGAACTAGGGTCATATTGCTATAAAGTACTGCCCTTCGGACTATAAAATGCTGGAGCAACTTTCTAGCGACTTGTAAATAAGGTTTTTGAACCTTTGATTGGAAATAAAGTGTTATATTGATGACATGGTCGTGAACACCCAGCTTTCAAATTCTTTAATCGATTTTGAATTGTGTTTTTCAAATTTTAATAAAATTTAACATGAAGCTCAACCCATACAAATGTGTCTTCAATGTCACGTCAGGCAAATTCCTTGGCTATATAGTGAACCGATGTGGCATCGAAGCCAACTCGGATAAGATAAAGGTCATACTAGATATGAGAGTGCCCCAAAAGATAAATGAAGTTCAAAGGCTAACTGGCCAGGTAGCTACCCCAAACCGGTTTATGTCTATATCGGCGGGTCGGTGCCTAACCTTTTTCAAGGCGATTATAAAGAATGAAGACTTCAATTGAATTGAAGAGTGCTAGCTCGCGTTTGATGAGCTGGAAAATACCTAAGTACACCACCGGTTTTAACCCGACCTGAGGAAGGAGACAACCTGTCTACTATGTAAGCAAGGTTTTGTAGGCAGTAGAGACCAGATACCCCAACATCGGGAAGCTGGCCTATGTGCTAGTGATAGCAGCTCAAAAATTGTGCTCATATTTCCAAGCCCACATGATCATCATCCTCACCAACAAACCTTTGAGGCACGTCCTACTGAAGCTTGAGGTGTTGGGTCAACTAACGAAATGGGCCATTGAGTTGAGTGAGTACGACATTTGGTTCGAGCCACGCCCAACGATCAAAGTTCAGGTCTTGGTAGACTTCGTCGCTGAATGTACGTTCAGCACGCCGGTCCCTAAAGTGATTGAGCGAGTTAACATGTCGAAGGTATTAACCAATGCGGCACCGGTCCCGGTTAGAGAAGGCCCAAACTGGGACGAGGAGCCCTGGGTCCTCCTTGTAGATGGCTCATCTAATCAGCGAGGAAGTGGTGCTAGACTCATATTGTACGGGCCACGCGGGGTGAAGCTGGAGTATGCTCTCTGGTTCAGATTCGAGACATCGAACAACGAGGTAGAATATGAGGCACTGATAGCTGGGCTGAGCTTAGCAAAAGAGATTGGCGCGAAGCACATCATAATATGTAGTGACTCCCACTTGGTCGTGAACCAGGTGAATGGTGAGTGCGAGGATCAAGACCTCACCATGGTAGCCTACCTAGATAAAGTAAGGGAACTCCTGCCGATCTTCCTCTCCTGGTTTATCCAACAGATACTAAGGTTTGAGAACGATGAGGTCGATGCCTTATCACAGTTGGCGAGCATTAGTGACAACACTATGAGAACAGTGTACATAGAAGACCCGCCTCGACCCAGCATTCTCAGGGGGTAGAAGAGGTCGCTCCCGTGTTGCAACCAGAACCGAGCTGGATCAACCCGCTCGTCGATTATCTGCTTCACGGGACCGTACCAGCAGACTGTAGTGCAGCTCGAAGGGTAGAGCATCAGTCAGCTCGGTACGTTATTATCGACGGGCGACTGTACAGTAAATCCTTTACGCTTCCCTACCTACATTGCTTGCGACCCTCGGAAGTAGATCGGATACTTCACGACATCCATGAAGGCCTTTATGGAGGACACTTGGGGGGCAAGGTGCTCACCCAAAAGTCACTAAGGAAAGGATATTATTGGTCCACTATGAAAGAGGATGCACTCGAGCTCGTCAAAAAATGTGATAACTGCTAGAAGCACGCCAACATCCTCTATCAACCTACAATTGACCTGAAGTACCTACCTAGCCCGTGGCCTTTCACACAATGGGGATAGACATTTTCGGCCCATTCCTGCCGGCAATCGGACAGAGGAGACTCTTAGTCGTGGTAGTTGGATACTTCACGAAGTGAGTGGAGGCCGAGCCATTGGTAACAATCACAGCCTGGAATGTGCAGAACTTCTTCTAAAAGAACATAGTCTGTCGTTACGGACTACCTAAGGTACTAATATCGAATAACGGGAAGCAGTTTGAAGATATCAAGTTCCAGAACTGGTGTGCCGAGATGGGAATCCAGCAGAATTTCACTTCGGTGGCACACCCGCAGGTGAACGGACAAGCCGAAGTGACAAACAGGGCCATCCTCCACGAACTGAAAGCTCGCTTGGCGCGAGCTAAGGGATTGTGGGTGGAAGAGCTATTCAATGTCCTTTGGGCCTATAGAACGACTATCAAGACTGCAACAAGAGAAACACCTTGTAACCTAACGTATGGAGTAGAGGCCATAATCCCTGTCGAGATGGAAGTACCGACCCTGCGGCTCGATGCATACGACGAGGAAGCAAATGACGATGAACTCCAAACTAACCTGGACCTGATCGAAGAAGTACGCGACCTAGCCTACATCCGGACTACGGCCTACCAACAACAGGTAGCTCGGTACTACAATGTTTGGGTCAAGAGACACCAATTCCGAGTTGGCGACCTGGTACTCCGGAAAGTGATGGTACCAGAGCCTGGCGTAGGTAAGCTTGAACCGAATTGGGAGGGTCCATACAAGGTGAGACGAGTGTTCAGAGAAGGCACACATGAGCTTGAGACAATGGAAGGGAAGCAGGTACCCCGAGCCTGGAATGTTGACAACTTGAAGAGGTACTACTTATGAACTCGTGAGTTAGACATCCGCTAAAATTTATTAAGTCCAGAAGACCACCAAGCTGGTTAAGTCACGAATTGGAGAGTAAACTATGAGTCGTTCCCAGAGCCTAAGGGCTAAGGTGTCAAGCTGATAAAAGACCTCGACGCTACATAAGACCTAGTCGTTTCTTCATCATGGACAATATAAGACCTAGTCGCCTCTTCGGCATGGGCAACATAAGACCTAGTCGCCTCTTTGGCATAGGCAACACAAGACCCAGTCGCCTCTTCGGCATGGGCAAACTAAAAAGCTGCTCGTTTTCAGCCTCATCAGTGTGCAGCAGGTTTGGCACATACCCTATAGTGTCGGCACACCTCGGCTTACATTGACTTCGGGTTATTCCTATCTATGCCTAGCTCACCAGCTCGGCACCTCGGGAGTAATCTACACTTAGAAAAATTCCTGCACGATTGAACACAAGATGGAAAACAAAATATGTTTCATTACTTCATTACAAAAAGAAGGATTGGTACATTCAAAAAATAAAGAAGAGAAGAAAAGAGCTACTAACGAGCTCGGAGGCTTGGTATACACTATATTAATAGGGAGGTCCAAGAAAAGAGGCAAATGTCAATCTTGATGGGGCTCCTCGCCCCCTCCTTCGACATGCTCAGGATCTCTTGTTGGGTTCACTTCCATAAATGTGTTCATAGGAACAACCTCATCGATCTCCATGACCTCGTCGACTGCCACGTCAGAGTTCCCCAACTTCTCTCCAGCCTCCTCACCGACATTGTAGTCACCATCCTCCTCGGAGTCTGGGTCTTCCTCCTCTGCCTGGATCACCGTCTCTATAGAAACCCCGATGGTGGTGAGAGGTTTGAGGTCAAGCTGAGGGAATGCACGCCTAGCCAACCAACGACAAACTTTGAAGTCCTCGCTGATTGCCGAGGTAGCCCGAATAGCAAGAGCGTTGGCCTCCTTTATCTCTTGAGAAAAGATGGCCTCACAATCAACGAGGAGAGCCATGTGTTCTTCGACCTCCTTTACTAGCTCATGGATACGCTCATCTCTTCACTTCGCCTTGGCCTCCCACTTCCTCACCAAATCCACGACCTTCAGCATCTTGGCCTGGCATTCCGTCACCTTAGACTCGGTGGACTGCACTTTAGCCTCAACAATTAGTACCTTGGCTTCCAAACTCTTCGCCTTTGATTCAAAGACTTGCAACAACGCCATCTGATGATTAGACTGCTCCACCAGCAAATGAATCATTGAGTTTGTCTGCAAGAAAATCACATCGATTAGTAAGGTAGAAAACACAAAAGGCAGAGGAGTGAGTTCGGAAACATACCACCGCCAAATGACCCCAAGCTGTGGCAACGAGCTTACAGTGCGGCATCCTGGAATATTTGGAGAATTTGGCGGGGAAGACAGCCTCCTTGCTCTTGAGAGTGGCGACTCAAGCATCGAAGATGCTCTGGCCCTCCTCGAGGATTGCACCAGAAGCAGCAACCTCGGGTTGGACGGGTCGGGGCTCGGGCTCGCGAACTGGCGATTTGGTTCCTTTGTCATCTTTAACCATGTTGATCACTAGGGCATCTTTCCTCCTTCTCGGAGCAGCATGAACAGTGGAAGCGGCAACAAGTTCGACGACTGAGGGATCGACACAAGATACCTTCCTCTTCTTCATGTCGGAAAAAAGCTTGGAGATTGGGATATCCGCTATGACACCTGCAAAGAAGACAAATCCCAATTTAGCAGAAAATATGGAAGGAAAAAAGCTAATGCATGGAACCAAAGTGGAGACCTACTCGAACTCAGCCCCGCATTTACCAATTTCTCCTAGGCCAAGAAATGTTTCAGTTTCAACTTGAGGTTTGCCCAAGAACGGATTTCCCTCCTTGTATCCTTATCCTGCCTAACGTCGGGGTCACTGATGGTCGTTCTGCAATGCGTTGAGAACGGCCACCCCCCAACCACAGTAACAATGAAGTAACGTCTCTTCCAGGCCGGGACCTTGTTGGGATATTCATACAGGATCTTGTACCCAGGTCGAGGGGTAAGGTAGTAGCTATGTTTTTTAGACAAGGTGAGGCTAGCAGGTTTTTCTTAATAGAACCAATCGAGCTGAAGATGTCCAAGGTTAGAGGTTTGTCATAGTCGTGGAATAAGGAAATGACACCTACTATGATGTGAACTGAGTTCGGGTGGAGCTGGTCGATGGTGATGTTGAAAAAATTAAGAATTTCTATGATGAAAGGATGGAATGGAAAGCGCAGCCCGACAGATAACTGCTCTTTGAAAACCACAATCTCGTCGTGGTCGTGGTTCCAGGGGCACCCTTCCAGGGGAATACTCCAATCGTGATCCTCAGGGAACTTGGAGCCTCTCCATAGTCATGACAGAAGGACCGAAGCAATCTGGCCATGGCTTCCGAGACTAGCGAGAGGTCGAGGCCTCCTACCCAGAAGCCCAACGCTCCTATGTCGAAGTGTCCTCCTCGGATGGGTTAGACCCCGAACTATGTGCCGAGGTATCCACTTCGGCAAGACTGGACTCAACAACTTGAGCCGAGGAGCCCACCTTGGCCTCAGTTGACTCACTACTGGCATCTAACAAACTATCGATGCTGATACTAGACATCGCTACTGAACGAAAATAGACAAGGAACGAAGGAGGCGATCTTGAGGACAAGGACAGGTAACACCGACCTGGAAGTAGACACGCGAGGTCAAACCACGAATGTGCAATATACGGCAAGGAGAAAGGGACCCTAAGGCCCCTATTTATAGTGGCTGTAGCTGATCATGAACGGTTTAGATCAATGCAATCTAACGACTCTCGTGAAAACCGGTCGCATGCCTCCTGAGGCCAAAATCGGTTAACCGTGCATTTTGACATTCACGGAGTTAAATAACCTATGCGACACCCACACATCCCCGACACGCGATCTGGTCTACCGATCGAGCCAAGTGGGTTGCCATGGTCGAACTGCCAGTTCAGACAATCAACCCAGAGAAGGAACCAGGCCAAATCCACCTGAGCTCGTCTTGAACTCCCCGCACCAGATCGGGACCCCCGACACGAGGAGTGGGGGGGGAATTGATGAGGGGTGATTTGGCCCGACCTAGTAAATAGTGGACACGTGGACAAAGCCTGGTGACCAGACACGTGATTCGGCATCCTCAGCCACCTGAGCATAACGGGCCACGTCGAGTACCTCAGTCACTCAGATAGCGTTGAAGCCCGGGTATTTCGGGATGACCCAGCCTACCGAAGTGACACGTAGAAGATTCTAGAAGCTTGCTAGTTGTCTCTGAGCCTTCCGAGATCACACCATACCGTTTGTAGGCCTTATCCTCATCCCACCCGAATCGGATGGACACGATAAGCCTTACCAGCTAGCACGTTATCCACCTTCCGAAGTAGAACGGACTCCTACGGCTCGGGCCAAAGATCTTGGAATGTTTCGTGAGACCAACGACAGCCTAGCTATATAAGGGCATCAACCCCTGAGTCTCAGGTATGCGCGATTAAGTGCATTCTAGCTCTCAAGTTTACTAGTTTCCAGGTCGTAATTCACTACTAAGTACTGACTTAAGCATTGGAGCGACCTCGCCGAGTTAGCCACCCTAGGTTCTCTGATCCATCTCTCTTGCAGTTTGACTGATCCACTTGACAACCAACGTCTAAGCTGCCTTCCAGCTAGGAGCATTCAGATCACGCACCATCAATTCCCATCGTTTAAATGTGACCAAGAATAAAAATAATAATAAATTATTTTATTTAATAGTTAATTATTAATAAAGTAATTAAATATTAACAAAACAAATAATAATATATGGCTCTTTCAACTTAAGTCATTTCAAAGGGGAAAAAACAAGTGGGCACACTTAAAATTCCCACCTATTCATATATAACCTAGAATAAAAACAAATAATTATTTTTATTTAACTATTAAGTAGTAATAAATTATTTTTATTTAATAATAAATTATTAATAAAAGAAATAAGTATTAATAAAAACAATAATATAGCTCTAATTAAATGCCAAATATTTATTTTATTGCTAGAAACAAATCTTTATGGTTCTCACTCATCATATCGAATTTAAATTCCCAAAAATTTTAAAATTTATAAAAATAAAATTAAAAATATTTAAGGTAGGTTATTAATATAATATTATAAGTATAAAAATAATAAAATGTATAATAACTAGGTTATTAGTTATATTAAAATAACAAAAATAATAAAATAAATTATTGTTTATATAAATTATTGAATTAATTAATCTAATTACATTAATTGGATTAATGGGATGGCTTTTCAAACTATAGAATTCTAAGAAATATAAACTAATTAATTAATCTATTAAAAAATATAAATTACATAAGCAAGGTCGTTAGTATAATATTATAAGTAAATAAAATAATAATAATATAATAATTTAGTTATTAGAAATATTATAAGAAGAAAAAATTGGTTATTAGTAATACTATTTATAGAAATTATTGAATTAATTAAACAACTTGACCTAGCCTACAATTTTTTGGATTTGGGCCTCAACTATTTTTATCCAAGACTAACTTGGGCTCAGGTCTTCACTAGGCTTAAAAATTTCCAAACCAGGCCTGGGTCAATACTTATAGGCTCAACTCACAATTAAACAATTATATACATATTATATATAATATAATGTAAAAGAAAAAAAAAATTATGCTGTGAGAAAGACATGAAACTATAAGGGGTTTGACCAATCAACCCCCTCCCATGAAATTTTGATAAATATCACCTAATTGTTTACCACTTTCATGATACCGATTAAAAAATTGTCTCCTATCATGTCTTTCCGGTATCATAATCTAACTCTACTTATTTATAGTATGTCCTATTCTAGAGTCTAACATGGGTAGTGATGTTTGGCATTGATGCCATTTTCTGAGAAAATGACACCACGCAGGCACCACATCAAAGAAAGCGGTGCTTCAAACAATGCCCTCTTGTTTGGCACCGTTTTTCCAAAAAAAATGTTGCTCCAGACCACGCCTTGGAAATCAGGAAAGTATGGCTTGGAGCAATGCCAAATTTAATGTTTTTTGAAAAAATGGTGTGTTGCTGCTAGCGATGCAATGATGTGGCATCATCTTGGATGTTGGATAATATAAATCAATGTTGAAAATGTTGCTGTCAACATTGGTACCAAAAACAAAACCAGTGTTGTTTTCTCAAAAAATGCCTATGTGGCAGCACCAGTTCCAAAGAAAATGGTGCTTACAACTCCACATGCATAGCACCATTCTTAGGAGAAAATGTTGTGATGTTTCCAACACATATGCCAAAGACCTACTTAAAGAAGCCATTACCATTAGAACATCACCGTGCTTGATTTGTCTTCACCCTAAGTTGCTTGGGCATTGGAAGTAGCTGCTAATTAAGTTGAAGCAACTAAACCTCATATCATGATAGTTTATTGGCCAATGGCTCTAAACTCTACTACTTGCAAGTTTTCCCATATTCACTTCCACTCGAATGATGACAACACTGGTTCCGAATCTCTTCATCACTCTTGGTTCTTCTCCTTTGCACAATTATAACCACCATGAATTTCATGAAGAATCAAGCCATACCCTCTATTTCTTACAAGCAACAATGGATGAGCCCTATGACTATACATATGGACGAATTCTGTTTTTACTATCGTTATCCTTACCTTAACATTACTTATTCCCCCGCTATGGTGCTAGGACCAATAATTTCTTTGGTTACTCCTATTTTTTGCCATTATCCACTATGGCTTTGTCCTCCTCCTCTTCTTCCAAAGCCCCTCTTCCTCCTCCCTTGCCATTAATGAACTTGACCTGGAATTTCTTGACTCCATTCGAAACTTTTGATTATTACCATCCTTATACCCCTACCCGTGACTCTATAGAAGTGAAAGAGGAGGAAGGGATTCTTGATTTGAAAGATGAAGGGTATGAAATTGTAAAATAAGAGAATGGAGATAAAAAGTTTGTGGATGGTAGTGACTGCGAATTACTCGAAGAAAATCACTAATGATGATGATAATAAGGGTAAAGATTAAGAGGTGTCTCTCTCCCAAACTAGACCTAATGTGTTAGAGGAGAACAATGGGGTGGAATATGTGGTTCATATGGTGGACAAGAATGTCATTGCTAATGAGGAGCGTGTCAAAGATCGGATGAAGAATGTGAAAAATGTTAATCTTATTGATACCATAGATTGCCTTCTTGATTGGCATCTACCCCTCAAGTCACCAATGTTACTCCTTGTAACTGGAGTGGCATTGTTTGCGTTCCTCTTTCCTTCTTTGTTATCTCTGTCAACATCTTCGGACTCAACTATGATTATTTTCCCATTGATTTCTACCCTATTCCCACCCTTCAAAACCTCTTTGTCACTAATAACTCAAGGGTTCCCTTTCTTTTGCTCCCATCTCTTCTTGCTCTCACCTTCACCATTTGAATCTCTCCGTCAACATGTTCGTTGGTGACTTACCCCAACTTCACAATAGATTTTGTCAACTTTTGCTCTTTGGATCTCTCACTTAACAACTTCTTTGGCCACATCCCTTGAGCTTTTTATTTAAATGTTGTCACTTTGAAAATTTGAAGAAAAAAATGAAGGGTAAAATAGTATTTTTCATCCTTCCATTTATGGTTTTTAATGATTTTCAATTGTCAAAGAACTTTGGAGTACCTTAAATGATTTTTTAAATAGTAGGGTAAATTTTCGTCCATTTGCTAAAACATAGGAGTAGTTTAAGTATTTTACCCTTTATGAATATTTGTAGAATATTAAATCAAGATTTTAGCTAATCACATCAAAGACATCACATAATCTATTTACTTTTCATTGATTCACATTTCATAATGTGCACTTTTATGTTTTAGATGGTCTATTTATCATCAAGATTTCAACAATGTTGTTGTGATATGTCATTTTATCACTTGTTTATGTTTTCTTGCTTTAAATTGGACTTCATGCGGCATAGATTTTTCAGTTGCTTTATTATATTATAAAACTTAAAACCCAAACAAATTCTATTATAAAACTTTATATCTCTAAAAAGTTAGAAATAGGGCTGTCAATGGGTTGGATCTACCCGATAAAACTGAACCGACTGATTATAGCAGTTCTATTTCATCTATTGTCTCATTTGGTCGATTCAAGTTCTCAATTTTTTGTCTTGATTACAATTAGGCTGAGACCAATTTTAGTCCTGAATTGATTCAAACACGAACTTGTTATATATATAATTATGTAATATATATTATATATAATGTAATATATTAAGTTCTAAATATGTAATGATTATACATAACAATATATGTCTAAAATTGTAATTTCATTAATATAGCCTAGTCAAAAATTTTTGAATGAAAAGAAAAAACCCTATCCCATTCAGTCATATTCCCCCTTTGTGTAATAGTCTTTTGTCTGAAATTTCACTCTGCCCTAAATCCCTTTTCTTCTTCCCCAAATAGGCTTAGTTTGGAAGGAGTAATACAAATTTGTTGAGTGCAAAATCTTATATTTTGAATTATTTTTTTTGTATTTATACTGTATTTACACTATTTCCAATCTGAGCCTAAGTTTCGATTGTTATTACTTAGTCTATCTAAATCTCTTCACTCTCTAAAGCTCTTCATTTCAAATGACTACCTTGTTCTTTCCTCTTTTTACCATGTTTTCTTCATACCCAAGAATCCAACTGCCCAAGACTGTTTACACCTCATGGTAGAGGCAACAATAGAAGTAGTGGTAGTGACAACATTTGAGTTGAAATTTGAAAAGTCACTAGGGATGTCAATGGTCTAACCAACCAAGAAGACAAGAACCTAAGAACAATAGTGGCAAGTAAGCCTTGATAGTCAATTTTAGTGTTTTCTTCTTGAACCCTTGTTGTTTATTATGTGTGTTTTATTTGGCTAAATTTGCATGAACATTGGATTGTTATATCAAGTATCTCTTGAATTAAAAACTCTTGGATTGGGAAAACTTCAATTCTTCAAACTTCAAGTTTCTCTACTTGGTTCTACTCTTAAACACCCACCCCCAACCATAATCAAGTCTTCTTGGGACTATTCTAATTAACAATCAGTTTAGTTTTGGGGTCTGAATTTGGGACCGGGACAAGGGTTTTTCTTGTTGGTTCAGGGCGGTTCTACCCTGTCTTGAACCAGACCCAACTTGTTGACAATCCTAGTAAAAAATCCTAATCTGGTGACTACATTTTACGATGAGATCAGGTTGGATTTGGGCGGAAATCAGGCCTACATTAAACCCCATCCTAGGTGTTTAACATGGCCAGGCCAAGTCTGGATTTGGTCCTCATGAGACCGTCCTTACTTCGTCCTCAAAGACCCTTACGTCTATGCATTGGGAATATCTATGATGGTGTGAGGTCAATTCTATGAGTACCAAACCCAAATTCAACTAATCCATTATCAGAAAACAAAGTTAACGCTAGATTGAGAAAATAAGTTCAGATATGCTATCCACAATACACTAACCTAAACATTACAACCACACATTGAGAACATATATCGTACTTTATGTTGTTATTCACAACAAGTGTATTCAACATGCGACTATAGAGTTTACCTTAGCATCCTATAGTACCCCATAGTACATTTTAACCTTGTATTGGGTTGGGAACATCTCCCAATGACAAGAATGAGAGATGTTCCCAAAGCACACTAAGATGTGTATGTAGGGTTCTCGTGGGATGCACCCTATTGGACATTGATGTGATCTCGCGGTTGTAGTGTTTTTATTGATAGGATGTAGGTCATGAATAGGGCGGCAACCTACAAGAGATTTTGTTAGTCACATGTGTGATGTGTCAATCACCCGATTAGTATCCTATACTTTCGACCTAGTGTCACTTTGGTCCCCGAACTTTTAGATGGTGTTTAGCAGAATAGGCATTTTTTGGAATCATTTTAAAAAAAAATGTCCACGCCTACTACATCGTTTTTTGCCATTATACATGTTTGGTGGTATTTCTACCACATAAGCAATGAACATCATTTTTCACTCTTTTTTTTGTTTGGTAATGTGATTTTCATCATTGATTTTTGTGTAATTGTACCCACTACTGTGTATGATGGTGCATGCTAATTTATATGATAAGTAACTAATAATGCTCATCAAATGATCCGTATTATTTGGATGATTGATTTATATTTTTCGGCCTCAAAAGTTAAATTCAATAATTGAAATTGATATTGGGTTACATCCATGACCTCAACGTGATAATGGTGTCATATCCAATTGCTGATAGTGGTTTAGTTTTGTTGATCTTTGGTACTTCGCAACTAATCAAGAAAAAGTAAATGCAACTAATCAAACCATGTTTCTTTATAGTAAAGCCCTTTCAAATAATCACCTATTTGAAAGGTCATTTGATTTTTGTGTAATTGCACCCACTACTGTGTATGATGGTGCATGCTAATTTATATGATAAGTAACTAATAATGCTCATCAAATGATCCGTATTATTTGGATGATTGATCTATATTATTCGGTCTCAAAATTTAAATCCAATAGTTGAAATTGATATTAGGTTACATCCATGACCTTAGCGTGAATAATGGTGTCATATCCAATTGCCGAGAGTGTTTTAGCTTTGTTGATCTTTGGTACTTTGTAACTAATCAAGAAAAAATAAATGCAACTAATCAAACCATGTTTCTTCATAGTAAGGACCTTTCAAATAATCACCTATTGGGCCCAATTTCTAATTGGTGTTCATATCATACTTTTTTGTCTATGCCATACTTCTTTTCTAACACAATGTGAAATCTTGAACCATTTGACAATGTTCATACCTTCTAAATCCAATATGCAGATGCTAATAAGTCATGATTAATGTTTAACAATAAGGTTTCAAAATATGTACCACACACATAATGTTTATCAATGACACCATTTTTTCATTATTAGCCAAACCCAAATAAAAAGACAGATGATGTTACAACCACAACAAGCAATGAGTGCAAAATATTTATTGGTATGTTGTGGTTGTATGGTAGATGAACTATGTTAGATAACTTCTGCCCTAAGTGCTTTATGACGGATTCCACCATATTCATCTACCCATATGAATGAACCCCTGTGGTTACCCCTAGCTGGGCAATGTAAAAACCACCACCCGTAATTAGTTTCCATTCTTGCTATATGTAGTGTCATCTTCCCTTTACCATGAGTAATTTGGTAAAAACATCTCACCGATTATTTCTACATAGAGAACTTGCATAGTAAACATTAAATAATGAACAAGTGATCATAAAAACACATAGAAACTTAGAATAGTTAAAGTAGTAAATAAGTGCAATCCATAACAACCATAAACACCAACATAATTTGAATCCTAACATCATCATAGTCTGAATCCTAACATCATAATAGTTTGAATCCTAACATCATGTTCACATGCAAATCACCAAGTAAACCTTTAGTACATCTCCTATAGAGCAGATGGAATTTGGTCTCTAACCATGTCCATATCTCTACTTGAACCTAGTGTAGTAGTAACATGTTCATCATCATCATCAAAATCATTTTCATAACCATCTTCACACCCGTTTATGTATTTATCCTCACATGCCTCTCATTTTGTGAAATTGTAGGTTATAAAACATGCCATTACAAGAAGTCATTGGAAGTTCAATTGATAGCATGACATTTTTTTAAGATGGAGAATTTACCCTTCAATATTCTAAAGCAACGCTCGATTACACTACATAGTGAAGAACGAGTGTAGTTTAAAGAGGTCCTCCTTCGATCTAAATCTATCGGACTGTCTCTTGAACTCACTAAGATGGTACCGTTCACCATAGTATGGGGCAAGAAAACCGAGAGCATTAGCATATTAAAAATCAACAAGGTAGTATTTCCTTGCATTAAAATTCTAGATGTGAGGACACACAAATGATAAAGGTAAATGTTAAGACGGCATTTTCACGGAATATCTACTTCACTTAGAAGAGGTTTAGGAAACCCTATGTTGGGCCTAATAAGTGTTCTGCCATTATCCTTGAATCATTCGTCAATCCTTCCCATCCTATGTATACAAAGGTAAAGAATATATCAAACTCATAGACAACCAGAACATTTGTCATACAACAAACCTTCTTCCTTCCTCTATACAATATTTGTTCAATAATTGGGACACTAGTTGATAATGTGTACCATCTATAACCTCTACACAATCCTAACCACAATTACAAATATAATTAAAAGAATAAATATGAATAGGAGCCTATGCTAGTATGGATCAAGAAGTGCAGTTATCTTGAACATTGGGTAATATCTCTTAGATTTCCTAATAAATGGGTGGACTTTGATGAATTTAGGTGGCCTTATGAGCTCCTTCCCTATTTTGCAAATTGCACACACAACTTTCCATACATGTGTATTGATGGTCCATGAAGAATGTTGGAACTGCTCACTCATCAGGTAGTTCCTCTCATTGTAACCAATTGTGAGTATGAAAAATGCAAGTGATTCTTCAATGGTGGTATTCCAAGTGCTCTTCAACACTTTCCTCGCCGTAAGCAGCGTGGCAAAGTTTTTATAAAGGTCGATATCCAAATGGACGAAAGTCTGATTGGATTATGCATGAGTATCATCTTGAAACAAATGAAAACACGGTACACCTCAGACAAGTATATTTAGTGGTTTAATTCTCTATTTTGGTTTGATTCTTAGTCCATTTGATGATGAACATAAAATTCATACCTCATGAACACATCACGCTTTGCCATACAAATAACACTTCTCACAGTCATCAGGACAAACAAGGTAATGACAAACTTGAGCTTAGTTCACATACACAAAAAAATCTCAAAAAAAAAAAATCAATCATACACACAAAAAAAATGACAAGACTCTAAACATACATGAAACAACACCAACATTTTCATTTGTAAAGGTGAGACACTAACCTCTTTGGTTGAAGATGAAAAGCAAGGAAGCTAGTGTGGATGCTCTGTAAACTCATGCTAAATCCAATACTAGACAAGAAATGACAAGATTTAGAAGAATTTCATATGAAAACATTAAGGAAAACCACATAAATAAACGACATTAGAATACGCTGGCAAAGAACTTAAAGTTGGGTATTTTTTGGCGAACCAGTCCAACTCTAGAATGAGAGATCGATCGAACAAGTTCATGCAAACAAAACAGAGGATCAGAGTGAGAAACACTTTCATCAAAATCAGAATAAAGAAAAAAAAACAATGGGACTCTTACTGGCGGCGATAGTTGCATTGTAGCAGACGAGCGGTGAGGGGGGAAGAGGTTGGTGGTGAATAAGGAGAGAAGTGAAGGAGGTTGCACTCAAAACCCTACTTAGAAATGTGTTTTCATTTCGATGCACTTCCGAACACTATATCACTTTTCCTCTCTACATGTCATCTTACATGTAGGATTCACATCAACGCCACATCAGGTAGCCATTGGGGTTGGGAGCAACAACTCAACGATGCATGAATTGTGCATCAAGGAGATTTCGATTTATGAGGCATTGCTGATTTTTCCCATTTTTCTCAAAAATGCCTGAACCAAACAACTTTGTAGTGGGAACGTTGATATGGCATTGTTTTTCGAAAAAACGACACTGGTATCAAACATCCCCTTAAAATGTGCCAATTCAATACTTGCCATTAACTAACTGCTAAGTGACATGTGAAAAGACACAAATGCTTTTCGGGTATAATCCAATTTTCTTTATCAGCCATCCAAATGCCCTTCTTAAAACTAAAATACTACTCATCATCTTCTTCCTCCAAAAGATGAAACAAAAGCATACGTTTTAGGTACAATTTTGCAAAGGAATGATAATGATCCATTTCCCACAAAAAGCAAAGGACTCCCCTCAAATCCCAAGCTAACGAATGTAACAAGTGTTGAAACCTTAAGTTTGTGAAGTTGTTTACCATTGCTTTTGTTAAATATTAATTCTTAAGGAAGAACAATGTTTTAAAAGTTAATTTTGACATTTTCAAAAAATTTAAATTGCATATATTATCACGTGATATACATAACTAATGACTAGTTAACGACGGATACAAAATTAACACGTTTTCAGATAGTGAATTATCACATTTTAAAATTACGAGACCAAAGTGGCACTAACCCAAATTACAGGGTAGTAATCATAAATTTTTCCCATATTTTTATTCTAAATTCTAAAATAACAAAAGAAAAAAAAAATGAACGTATTTGTAAGGATGGGGTTGGTCCACTCGCCGTTCTCTATCAAATGAGCGAGAGGCTCTGCTACTCTCCCTCTTCCTCTCTCTCTCTCTCTCTCCAGGCTGGTCATTAGAGAGACGGTCCTCGTTCAGTCGCTCTGCACTCTCTCTTCAGTTTCAGAGAATTTCTCTCTCACTTGTTATCATGAAAGCTGAACAAGAAAAGGCCGCCTGAAAAGAAGCAAAAGATAGAAAAGATGTCTCACACCGTATTTCAAACCGCCCAGATTATGCTTCTGAACTCTCAGATTACCAACAAAACCCTCTCAAATTCGCCATCTCCTCATTCCCACCCTTCTCTCTTTGTTCCATGCCGAACCCCATCTCCCTCTGGCTCCTTTGGAAAACCACGGATGGCGGTTTTGGAGATTAAATCTTCTGCTTTGGTGGAGTCGGACCCCGGAGCTCACCTTGAGCGCTGCTTCAAAATCTCACCGGATTCCGATGTGGGCTCCTCTTCTTCCTCGACTTCAGCGTCTTCTTCTTCTATGGTTGCACCTGTTATGAAAGGTCAATATGGTGCTTTCGGAGCTGTGACTCTCGAGAAGTCGAAGCTGGATTTGTCCTCGAAGCAAACGAAATCTAGCCCTGAGGTCACTTTTTGAATTCGGTTTTCATTCTTTTTCTTCTTGCTGGTTATTTCTAATTTGCTCTAAACTAGAATCCTAATCTGACTTAACTTGTTTTCTAAACGTTTATGAACTGACCAATTTGCATTATTAACTCCTATATCTATTTCCTCCATATTGTAGGGCTAGCAAAATATTTTCTTGCTTAATTTATGGCATACTAACAAAACTAATTGATTTTTTTTTCTGGAAAAAATATTATTCATTTCAATAGAAACTTGGGTTCCTAATTTCCACTATTAAAGATGGAAATGGAAGAAGCGTCATGGCCCAGGCATATCAGGCGAGCCTCGAGGGATTAGGTTTGCAGTTGATATGTGCATCACAATTGAGCCTCCAAAACATCAAAACTGCACCATGAGGCATTTTTATTTGGATTACCTCAAGGTTTTCCATCCCCATGTCTCGATGACTTTAGCGAGAGAAAAGGTGATTGCTAGAGATCACCATCAGACTGACTCCAACAAGATTTCATTAACTAATTGAACGTGTCAATACAACCGATAAACATCAGATAAATACAGAACTTCAAACACAACGCTCAACTAATGACTGACCAACTAGGAAACCGACTCTTGACTGACTTTCAGGTCTCAGCCCAATTGACACCTAACGAGCCCACTACCCCAATTCGACTCAACATGAAACACATCCATGTGTCTGACCATAATCCTAGGACTCTTATTAACTCATCTCTATATCCCATTTCTTAGTGAGACCCCACGTATTCATGGGCTTTTATCCCATTGACTGCAACTACCACTTCCTACCTAGTATGGACTCATGCACATGTAACATATTCTGCAAGGTTTAAGCCTCATGAATTTTTAAAACTACTAATTAAGTATCTTTCAGAAAATTAAGCATCTAGTAAACCTCCTT
>NW_010729150.1:1150659-1174727 GCF_000365185.1 Nelumbo nucifera
TCCTTGAAGGTTCAATACAGCATTTAGCAATGTTTGTGTTGATTAAACCCTAATAAATAAGAAAATAATAAAAAGAAATTAGTATATAAACACACAAAATGATTATTTTAGTTTAATAATGTCTATTTTATAATTATAATCTCAAAAAAAATGAATAAAATAGTGTTTTATAGTAGGAAGTATAAAACTGCTAGGCGATTAGGCGAGGCGAGCCTCAAAGGGTGCCTTGTCGCCTAGGCGCTCGCCTTGACAACTATGATGTGCTGATTAGTATTTTGGGCAAATACTGTAGGCTAATAGATCGCAGGGTTTGTTTCTTTGAATTTATCATGGAAATGGATAAAGCTGTTAGACTATTGGTCTCTAGTAGATACCATCTCTCTGAGTTAATAAGACTTCTACCTGGTAAATTGTTATTCTCTAGTATATATTACATAGAGGTATGTTTGATTAGGGCTCAGTGCTCAAAAAAAAAAGATGATCAGAGACTATGTTGTTTCTTTTAATTGAGCTTATAAAATGCTTTCGCTAATTTTCTAACCACAAAAATTTTTGTAGATCACTGTTTTTGTGATTCCCCTGAATCAATGCAATCTTGCTCTGTGTTAATTGTGACAAAGAAGATAGAAGAAAGGAAAAGGAATATAAAGCAACCAATGAAGTTTCTAATAATTGTTTTTATGTTAGATACATTTGGCTATTTATGTAGCCTTTTGTATGTTTATATGGTGCATGCTGCTTCAATTCCAAATTGGAGATTCACCTGTAGGAACTCATATTGTAAAGTTAGTTTGATGTGGTACATTGGCTATATAGGATTCTTAGTGCAATATCATGTGAAGGAAAGAACCAATGTGAGCATTCACCCGTGCGAAAATTTTGTACATTATGATTCTCATGACACATTAACAGAATTGAGCACAAAATAACATGTTCTCTAAGTTCATTTAATTCTTCAAGACTTCATCACATTTATATTGTCTTTAGTTTGTTACCGTTTTTGAGTTGTCTACATCTTATTCAATATTTTAACTATTCCCTTGGTAATTGATTCATAATTTATCAAGCAGGATGATTGCAGATCCAGCCTTCTTGTATAAGCTTCTTTTAGAGCAAGCTACTACAATTGGTTGTTCTGTTTGGTGGGAGCTGAAGAATCGAAAAGAAAGGTAAATTTTCACCTTCCTAGAAATGTATATTGCATCTTATCTGGTAATCATTCAGTGTATGTCTTTGTGCATTGTTTCAATTATAGGATAAAGCAGGAATGGGATCTGGCACTTCTTAATGTGCTAACAGTATCAGCATGCAATGCTATTGTTGTTTGGTCTCTTGCTCCTTGCCGTTCGTATGGGAATACTTTTCGGTTTGACTTGCAAAATACACTGCAGAAGCTTCCAAACAACATTTTTGAGAAAAGCTATCCCCTCCGAGAATTTGACTTGCAAAAGAGAATTCATTCTTTCTTCTACAAGGCTGCAGAGTTATGTATGCTTGGTTTAACTGCTGGAGCAGCCCAGGGTGCTTTGTCAAAACTTTTTGCTAGTAAGAAGGAAGGAAGGTAAACCATTTAGTTGGCAATGGTTCCCTTAATATTATTTAATTTTGGTTAATTCCATTTGTTGAATCGAGCCACTCTTCTAGAACTATTTGTCTTAGTTATGATTGCTTTATCTGGCAGGTTATCTGTGACAATTCCAACTGTGAGTACCAATGCTCTTGGTTATGGGGCTTTCTTGGGACTTTATGCAAACTTACGGTACCAGCTATTATGTGGAATTGACAGAGCAACAATAAACTATTTTGATGTTATTGGAGTAGCACTGTTCTTTAGCACAACATTGAGGTGTGGTTCTGCTGAAGCTATCATCTTTATAAATCTTATCTTGGTAGTTGTTCAGGTGGTTTTCATATGATTGTTCTTTTATGTTCACTTGTCTTGCCTTCCCAAGCATGAATGTTACATTTAGAGATGATCCAAGTATTAGCATAAAATATAAGGGTTCATTTGGTTTGTGGACAGGATTGGAGTCGGAATTCCCAGGAATCGGAATCACCTATTCCTGATGCCTGTTTGGTTCAGTTGGGAATCAGAATCGGATTCCAATTGTTGCTGTTTGGTTCAACTAGAATCCGGAATCAGAATCAGCCAAAATTTCCAATTTGCCCCTATTAAAGAAAAGCACATAAGGATAAAGGGGGCAGATTCCAACTTTGTTGGACTGGGCTTTGGTTTGGAAGAAGAGGGGGAGAGAGGAGAGGGGAGGAGGAAGATGGAGAAAAAGAAGAGGGGATGGAAGAAGAGAGAAGAAGGGAGAAAGAAGAGGAAGGGCAATAGAGATACAGGGGAAAGACAACCGGCTGGCGACTGGTCTTACCTCGTGGGAGGAATGCCTGTGAAACGGTGAGGACTTTGGTTGATTAGGGGTTTGGATCAAATGGTTTTCTTTTGTCAAAAAAATAGGGAGAAGAGGGAGGAGATGGAATGTGAATCACATTCCTTGGGGGGGGGGTGCGGGAAGCTGGGAATGGCCATAATCCCATTCTGCCTAGAATGGGAATGGGAATCCCATTCTGATCAACCAAATGATTGGAATCAGATTGGGCCATTCCATTTCTGATTCTAGGCGCCTATTCCTAAGAACCAAATGTACCCTAATTTTTCTCTGTGAGTTTATATTATGTATTTATGGCAATGTTTTACCTTTTCTTTTACTATTTTGTGGTGCTTATAGAAAGTTACAAATCTAGATAGTAATGTTTTACCTTTTCTCTGGAGTGACTTATCTTAGTGAGAATATTGAGCAATTATTATTGTTCTAAGTTTTCTTTCCACTTATGGCTTTACCATTTCTTTTTTATGGATTTGCTTTTCTAATATCGATTCTGATTTTCCTATTGGTAACTCCCTCTTCTATTACTAAGACTGCAGTACAAATGTCTCCTTATGATGAGCAAATAAAAAATAAAATGAGAAAACTCCAGTTGCACTCTTGCTGATGTTTTGGCAGCCACATTGGCTGAGCTAGGGATGTGGCTTAATGAATAAAACTACCCAGCCTGTTGTTAGGATTTTCTATTAAGTGACAACTTAGTGCCTGTAAATATCTTTTATGAGACCTAAGCAGGGACCAAAATAATCTGCACCAGGTTATCTTGTATGATAACCGGTGTTACCTAGACACCTTTCAGATTGTAATATTTTTCTTTTCATTAATAATATTTTCTTTTTACTATCCAAAAAACAACTAATGTGCACAACTCTCCACAACAGTGAACCAAGGGACCAATGTCTGTTGATTAAGTTATAGAATTACACTGATTGTAAGCTCTAGGACTACTCTCCATGACGGATAGACTGATATTTGTTTGCTTCAGTTCATCAGTATCTTTGAAACATGTATGAATGTCCAATCAATGCACTGTTCCAGTACTCAAAGCAGTCTCCTTACATAAGACACCCTAAATTAGTATCAATGTTCTTTTATTCATCAACTACGTATCACTGATAAAAAAACAACTATATATAAAGAATGAGAGAGATCAAGCATAAGATGTAAAATTTGTAGATCTATGCTGTCATAAGAAAACATTCTTCAATTAGTCTTGATTTCTGGGAACGCACTACCCCCCATCTTGTGTGGAACCTTGTCCATTTTATCAAAAAATAAAGAAAATATTCTTCAATATAATATTGTTATGTATCGAATGCAGGATTCTGAATGTTCAAATTGGAGAGACATCAAAGTTGGCTTGGCTTGGAGTAGAGGCAGATCCACTGGTTCAGTCAGACAACCTGTTGAAGGCATACAACAGACCATCTGAGGCTGTTGCAAATCCTTCTTCAAAGTGGTTCATTTCAAAGAATGCTGTTATTTCTGGGCTAGGACTCCTAGGCATAAAGCAGGGGAAGGGTGATTTTGTTGCTGAAGGGGACGCTTCTCCACCACCCAAGAGAAAGAGAATTGTCAGGAAGAAAGTCAATGCAAGTTCAGCTTAGTAAACTCTCTTCATGACATCAAAGACCAATTTTGTACCCCGAGGAACATCCAATGAACAGGAAGTACTGCAGTTGATGGAAGTAAAAGCAACACACCAGTTGTGTGGATGGTGATTTTTTTGCTGCCAAAGCAGAAGATGCTTGAATTGCGTGCTTTTGACAATTGTAAGGAGAGGCATATAGAGAGGTATCAAATCGTAGCATTTTTTTCCAGCTTAGTCATTAGTTTGATGCCATAGATTTCCAAGTTTTAAATTTCTATTTAGAAATAGGGGATGAGAATTTTGCCCACCAATGAGGGGGTTTAATTTCTGTTGCCTATTGTTTGCGTAAATTGTGGCACGGGTTTCATTTCGGAATCCAAACCCTTTTGAGGCAAATATTGAATAAATGTAGTCTCCTGTTTTTGGCCTTCGCCCTCAAATATGTTTTCGTTTTTTTTTATTGTGGATTTTCTTTTTCAGGGTTCTGCTTAGTGCAGTGTGACAGTTTGCCAGGAGTAAATTACTTTTCCCTCTTTGCCTTAATATTTGCAGAATTATTGGCTCCTATGTGCTTATTGGACAAGATATCTAGCTGCTGTAAGACTTCCAACAGAAAAAAATAAAATAAAATAGAAATCTTATCCAATGGGCATCTTTTGTTTGTTTTTTTGGGTAGTGATTTTCTTGCTATGGACTTGTTCTTTTTCCAGCAGTTTCTTATCTGATTTTGGTTGAGAGGTGTACTATGTGTCTGTTTAATCTGTCATGTACTCGTGTGGTTCCATTCACCGCTAAGTAGTTATTATTTAGTAAACTTGACAATGATGTTGTGGCTGAACCTTTGGGACAGAAACAACCCTCAAATAATAGTTGTACGTCAATCAGCAACTTTTATTATCAAATGGCCCCATAGACTATAATGATGAAGAAAGAAACTAGAAAACACAGCCAAAGAAGAGAAGGTAGTTTTTGGTATCTTTGCCCTCTCTGCCCCAAAGATATTGTCTTGATCAATGCTAATTGGCATACAACTATTATTTGAGGCTGTTTATAGCTAAAAATGATTCATATTTCATCAGTTTGCATGGATAAAACTGTTTCAAGTAGAAACAGGAATGGTACCAATATGCAATCCTTGTTCAGTTTCTTGAAATTTTCTATATTCCCTTTCAAATTCGAAGATTAAAGTGAGCATATCTAGTTTAACTAATCGACATGCTCGTACAAAAGGTTGTGGCCAGCCTTGTACTAGCTCAGCTGTCACATATTTGCCTTAAACTTTAGGGATAATAGCAGAAAAGGGCAACTTTTTGTCCTTAATATCTATAAAAAAATACTATTTTTATATAATAACTAAAATGGGGTAATTTTTTGGGAAAATATCAAATAAAGGCAGTATCACTGTTGATCGTTTTCCTCTGCCTCCCTATTCACCTGCTTAGACGGCGCAGGAGGGGGCAGAGGAGGCGTTCCCATGGATTGCCCAGGCGGGAAAGAAGGCAGAGGAGGAAGAGGACCAACAGTGTCGGCTGCCCTTCCAAACAAGGGCAGTGTCATTGTTGATCATCTTCCTCTGCCTCTGTGTAAGTCGTCCGGCGATCGTAAATTTCAGGACTTGATATCAAGACATTCAATAAATGTAGGGGATTAAACGTAGCAACTGAGAAACAGAGCTTGGGAAACAAATTCGAGCTAAGAAAACAAGAAAATCAATCATTTCAATCGGATCCCAGCTATCTGCACATCTCAACTTCCATTAATGTTGAAATGGAAATACCCATCCATGGAGGTTATACTATACTACACACACCCCTCTCTCTTGTGCATCTGAAGAAGAAACCCAGAATACATATTGATGTGAACCCAGCAGCAGTACCGACGCCGGAGGAAGTACTGGCGTACCACGATTATTTGCATCTGAAGCACAGATCTGCAAACTGTAAGCCATCGCCATGAGGAGGTCCGTGAACCTGAAGACGATCAACAGTGACACTGCCTTTGTTTGAATGGGCAGTCGATACTGTTGGTCGTCTTCCTCCTCTGCCTTCTTTCCCGCCTGGGCAGCCCATGGGAACACCTCCTCTGCCCCCTCCTGCACCGTCGAAGCGGGTGAATAGAGAGGAAGAGGAAGAAGACGGGTGACTGCCCTTTTTTGATATTTTTCCAATAAAAGTTACCCTATTTTGATTATTATGTAAAAATATTACTTTTTATTGACATTATTATGTAAAAAGTTGCCCTTATCTGCTAGAATCCCTAAACTAATTTTATCCATAGAAGATGGTTTGTTAAAAAATAAATGCCTTCAACCTATTAATGACGACCAGGCTCCTTATGGAACGTGCATACAATCCTTTGGTTCCAATGCAATTGAACATAGATAAATAAAATAGATTCACCTGGTCATCTTTTACTCTCAGGAAGCCTCAGATTCTCTTTTCATTCTTTCAACTGCACCGTTCAGCGTGTCCTCATCTTTGCAGAATGTGAACCTTGAAGATAGAATATGCTATGCTGGTTGGTATTGCCGTATTGCTACTACACCCACCTTCTGGATCAGAAACTCACAAAAAGCAGTATCATTTTCCAATTCAAAAGAAGTATGATCTATCACTCAAAGTAGGCACCACTTGATGGGAATGCCTAGAAACTAACATCAGCCTTGAGTCTTTCCACCAAAATTGCCTTCTTTGCCATATGATTCTCTCGCAGTATGAACCAGAGGCACAAAGAGCTGCAGCAGCTGCATTCTGCATCGGAGTTGAGGTGGTAAAGGTGAGTTATGTCAGATAATGTGGTGGAGCCGTGGAGCTATTTCCCGTTCAATCTTCCACCCTGTTAGGAGAGTTTTTCTCAGAGTTCATAGTGACAGTCCTCTTATACATGCCAGGAAGTGAAGCCATAGAAATATGATCATCTTCAAATGTCAAATTTGTCATAAACTTCAACTGTAAAGACCAAACACATCATTCTCCATACAAAGCAATGCTATTACATTGAGTATTTATCAGTATTACACGAGGATCCTTTGAGATAGAAGGCTTCATCTCATTAATTGGAACCGAATTCTTGAGGTCAAAGGGTGATTTCTTTTATTTTAGCTCCAGCCTTTGAGAGGGTGGCTTCATAAGAATCATAAAAATGGAGCAAAGAGGAAATAACCTCATAACCAGGATTTATGAAACCTAATATGGTTGCAGCAACTGCTTCAGTGCACCCAAAGGTAGCAGTAAGGCCCCATTTGGTGTGTCTTTCCGCATGGTCTGTCGGCTATTTAGAAGTCCAGCAGATTGTATTGTGGTCTTTTTCGTTTGGTTTGGAGGAGATTTAGCCACCAAAGGGCATTGTGCCAAAGAGATGCACGAAGCCCATTTTGGACTATTTTTTGGAAGCTCCAAATAGAGCTTTTCAGTTTTTTTTTTTTTCAACTCATTTTCATGTAGAAAGATACACCTTAACTAAACGGCCTTCAATCTATCAAGATATTGATACAAAAGCTCACTACATCTTTTAACTGTCAAAGCCTTAAGAAGATCTTTCAAAAATGATTTACCAAACGACTCTCTTTTTGGATCTATTACTAGCAGTGTCATTCTGGAACCTGGCTGTAACAACAGAGTTGAGGTAAGGAACACCATATCCCTGGTCATATTGATTTTTTTCCTCTCTAATAGCTTAAATGGCTGCCTCTCACAAATTTGGGGCCATCAAAATTGGGGAAGCCTTGGCCAAGATTTATAGCTCAATGCTCCATGTTTGATGGCAACATTCTCATTTGTGTGAAGATTGTGGTCTTGAATTTCCCCAGGCATTATGCAACCTGAGAAAGAAAGCTAGATGAATGAAAAAATATTCCCCTTTTTAAACCATGAAAAGAGGACCACAGAAATTGATGCATTGTTTAAAATTGGTTTAACTATATATCCTGCAGTATGAAATATCAAAAATGATTAAATGGCATCACATTTGAATATAAGAAAGAAATTGAACTACTATTAGTATGTTATTTGTTAATAACTTGGAAATAAAAGCTTCGAGTAAAGGAAATCAACTGTTAATACTGGTTCAGCATGTAGACTTGAAATGCCTAAATGTTTCAAGCTTTTTACTGATTCAATCATACTTCCCATATATGCCTCAATGTTTCAAGGTGATAAGGTGCCCAGGGATGGTCGCTTCAATTAATTGCCTACCCATTTTGCACATGCCACTCTTGAACACTTCTATATTCTTTGTTTTTTTTGATATTATAATAATTAAATAGATATTATTAAACCAAAATATTCAATTTGTAGGTTTTATATACTAATTTCTAATTTATTATTTTCTTATTTTAAGGGTTCAATAAAAAAACATATTGGTGTCTGCTATCTTGAACCCTGTCGAGACAAGGCTTGGATAATGATGATGAATATAATATTGTTAGGATTGCAAGTTGGGTACCCAATTTGAAGAATTAACACTGCATTGAGCAGTCTTCCAAGCCGGGTCGATTTAAATTTTAACAAAATCCCTACCCAAGCCTGCCTAAGTTGCACCCCTAAATATTATAATGTATTGCGTGTAGGCTTCTGAATGTTCAAATTGGAGAGACATTGGTTTGGAGTAGAGGCACATCCACTGATTCAGTCAGATTTGAGACAACCTGTTGAAGGCATACAACAGGCCATCTGAGGCTGTTGCAAAGCCTTCTTCAAACTTCATAGTGATTCATCTCAAAGAATGCTGTTATTTCCGGCTAGGACTCCTTGGCACTAGACAGAGTTAAGGGTGATTCTACTGCTGAAGGGGAGGCTTCTCTACCACCCAAAACATGGAGAAAGAGAATTGTCCGGAAGAAAGTTACTGTAAATTTAGTGTAGCAAACCATCTAAATTTTAACTATCGAAGAGGACTGGCTGGCCTTCACTCTGCAAACTTGGGAGTGTTGGACAAAGAGAACCGGGTTCAAGGGAGCAGGTGGTTTCATTGAAATCTAACATGTTACATGTTACAGATGATATCTCGATGGAAAATGAGATTACAATTTTAATCCCCTTGATTTAAGGCCCAAATTATTGCTAGAAGACTAGACCCAAATGCTGTTCCAATTCGGGTTTCTTTTTTATTCTTTGCTTTCCAAACTCACATTTAAATATTGAACCCTACCGAGAGTACACTAACCTGAGCCTACCCCGACTTGTCCCACAGATAATATGTCTATACTCAAGCAAGGTTTGAAATTTTGATATGTAACATCAGTGTACCGGCCGATACGTATTATATCGGGAGCCTCCTGACATTCCCCTAAAGGGTTTAACCTGATTCAGGGGGTAGAAGGGCCATAGACCAACCCCTCTGAACCATACTCAAGTACTCAACCAATGCTATATTTATGAATGTTTCAATGCAGCTATGTCAACAGGAGCCCCAACCAGAAAGCTTGTTAAGGTTGACCAAGTTCTATAATGCTGGGTTTACTTCTTAACCCCAACCCACTGACGCCCCTACCTACTGTCTTATATGACTAGCCCCTTTAAACTCCCCTTCTAAGCACCCATTCAACCATCCTCAATCTCTTGTTTTTGAACACCCTTTTATGGGTGTTTCCTTTGAAAGTAGGGACCATTAATTGCATTACAGGAATTGACCTAAGTCTCATTTATATTATATGTTGAGATAAGGCAGGGATTAATTGATTGAACTTGCATGTTTTCCCTCTTATCTCTAACTTTGATCTTGAGAACATTATTTACATCGAGTTGTAAGTTGTAACTTGTTTCTTATATTCTTCCTTCACCCTCTGCGTTTCTCATTTGCTTTTGTATACCTCACTGACCCTTTTTTGGTGGTGAACTCCGGTTGCATTATCATTTATTTTTCAAAATTTGTTTACATGTAATTCTGGACGTCAGAAAACCTCAAAAGACAGCCATTCTCATGAATTGTCTGAAACCCTTTGAAGATATGGCATCTGCAAACTAAAACGCAAACTCAATTAAGCTCAGCATTAATCCCAGCCATTTGAGGTTGGTGCATGAATCTTATCCCACTATTGTGCTCTATCAAGAATCATGTTCTCTGTAAACTGTAATACAATAAATTTATAAAAAAGTTCAGTCCAGGCAGTGGTGTACGGACAATATCAATTTTTCCACCACAAATCTACATGGAGAATGAAAAAATGAACAGCAGATGACTCAGGTAAAGTGTGATAAAATTATTGGCCGATATAATGGGAAGCAATGAGGAAAGTCTTACTTTCATGCCCCCTTACCCTCCAAAAAAGTACAAGAGTGGGCTCATCTAGGGGTAATCATTCTTGGCCCAGCTTGGAAACCCAGCCAGGTCCAACCTGCAATATAATATAATACATATTATTAAATACATACATAACACTTTTATACTATATTATATTAT
Organism: Nelumbo nucifera; assembly: GCF_000365185.1. The sequence goes on from NW_010729150.1 coordinate 1,161,043, forward strand.
ATTATGTATTACTTTCAATAAATTACATACACTAAATGTTTTGTATATTAAATCTATATTATATATTTTATTTCATATTAAATGTTTATTATTTTACATAAAATATAAAACTTTTAACATGTAAATAAATAATATTCATGAGTTGAACACATGAGTCAACTCAAGGATGAGAGTTATCCTCCTAGGCAAGGGCCTTCATTTTCATTCCTAATCAATGTGGGACTTGAGATAACACTCAATCTTAACACTCACTATCGAGTGTTTCTCTAGTTCACATTACTCAAGAATGGGAATGAAGGCCTTACCTTCATCTATAAAATTATAGGTAAGCCAAGCCAAACCAAGCTAATCTAGGAATTAAATGAGGCCCATGCTTTCTGTGCCATAGGCCCAAAGCCTAGCCAAGCCCAGCCTAGATTGATCTGGTACAATATTTTTTTTAATGCATTATCTGTTATTTAGTTTATAAATTTATAAATAGCTAAATTATTATCATAACTCATAAGGTGCCATGGGCTCAAAGTCATTAGGACCAGAAAGTCCATAAGCTCAATCCAGGCCCATGTAGGGCTGGCCAGGGCTTGTAATCTAGACCTGCGCCCAGCCGGGCCCATGATCACCCCTAGGCTCATCAAGAATCACTTTTTTTATCAATACACTTTTAGTCTTTACTCTTTACATTATTATTTGTTTGGAATAATCATCATTATTGGTATAAATGCTTATCAATCTTTAAAAATGGACCAGACAGCAAACTGAAATGTGGATGGTTCAATTCAATCTACTTGATTGGTCTGGGCCCATGGCAAGCCAACATTGTGGTCTAAAGAGTAGCTAGAAATATTAAAGAAAGAGCTATGTTAGAAGGAACTGTCACTAAATCAATATTGCTTCTAACCATGCAATAGCAAGACTAGAATTACTAACAGCTCTAGAGTTAGATGCTGACAGAACAAAGGATTCAACTTCAGTGGGCATTTAATAGAAAGAACCCCCCCCAAAGGGGTCTGAAATATCCTCTAGGATGATCAACACAGCAGCAAATGGTGCAAGTGATGCTGGAGAATCCCGCAAAAGGAACAACTGAGCAGAGGATGTGGATAGAACCATCAGAAAATAAAATAAAATCTGCAGAACAACATAAAAACAATTCACAGATTTTATGGCATATCAATCTAAGCATAGTCACTATTAAACTTAGCATATAATGAATGAACAAACAATTACTAAGTAAGACGCCAGAACAAATGTTGGTAGAAATTGAGACCACATAACAAGGAAAAAAATAATGTATTGTTTGAGAAGAACATATTTATTTTAAGCAACCAGGTCCAGAGCTGGAATATTTATTTTGCAATGAAATCTCTTCAATGGACTCAACTGAACTACAGGGCATCAAAATTTTCACTTCTTGCTTCTTTTGGTGATTAAGATGTTCAATTAGTTTAATATGTTAGAAAATGTAGTGTTAGGCAATATATTGCAGGTGATACTATTATCTTTCTTGAAGGAGAGGAAAAAAAATCTCATAAATTTGGTGAAAACCTTGAAATATTTTGAAGCTATTAAGGGTCTGAAAACTAATCTAACTAAAAGCAGTATTATGAGTATTCACATTCCTCAGAGGAGATGTGCAGGACCTTGAGGGGGTAATATGGAAAAGTGGCCTGTTAAGCATCTTGATCTACCTTTGAATGGAAATCCCAAAGACTGTTAGTTTCCTGGATCTTGCACTGTACAGGTGTGAGAGGAGATTGTATCCGTGGAAGATGAATTATTTCTCAAAAGGTGGAAGACACCCTCGTAAAGGCAAACCCTTTCCAACCTGCTGACTTACTTTCTCTATTTAAAGCTGCAGCCACGGTGAGGAATCATATAAGGAAGCTGCAAACGTGATTATCTTTTGGTGGGAGGTAGTTATAGAAGGGATCATTTAGTTAGGTGGAAAGTGCTCTGCATGTTGATGGAAGGAAGGCGGCCTGTGATTAGGTCATCGGCTTGAAAGGAATATTTCCCTACTGGGTAAATGGCTTTGGTGCTTCCCAATAGAACATGATAGACTTGGGTCTCTATCATTCGAAGCAAATATGATAAGAACAGCAATGGATGGGACAACAGCTTATCCCTGAGCATATTCTCTTTGGCCAATCCTTGGAAAGACATCAGCGAGATAGCCTGGATTGTGGTGCACCACACTGTCCCCCTACCAAGTGACACATTTGAGGTCAAACTTCTAAGGAATGAGCTTCTCATCCCTTATGCAATCCACCCAATACAATATGGAATCCAACATCTCATAAGTCATCGTGAAACCAAGCCGATCAACCTTGTCTCGAGCTGCCAGTAGCTTTGTTGGGAACCGGAACAGGACATCTAAGAATGTCCAATTAGCCAGGTCTCCTATCTTGGTTGGTCGTAAGCCCTCCTTCACCACAATGTCTTCCCACACACTTTCCTTGTCTGCCATGGAAGTTGAAAATAGAAAATCTTGCGAGAACATGTCTTCTGCTGCCTGCAATCCAAACTTAACAGCAAGGGCAGGCCAGATCTGTTTCCATGTGAAGCTTGGACCATTTACTGCGTTGAAGGCTTGGCCATCTGTTGAAGATACATTATCATTCGTTGATACCCATATATGTTGCTCAGCAACAAGCCTGGCATCTGAACCATCTATGTAGACCTCCTCCCAACACTCTCTTGCACCTCCAAATACGAAGGGGAGGTGGAGATGTTTGCATATCGTCCCATAGATGCAGAGGCTACCGATGAAGTTAAAAGCAGTCCTGTGAGAACTTCCCAATATTAACCCTGGGCGGTGCACTGACCATGACACTTTACCCCTTAGTTTCTCAATGAGCAAGTCCTCTAGCATGTAATAGAAATTATGGCCTTCATTGACTCTGGGACTCTCCTCGTCGTAGCGTCGCACTGTGTTGTCAAAAGGTCCGCTAAGAGATACATAATGCTTGGTCCCAGTCTGAAGAGAGACATGCTTCAGTGCCTTAGCTTTGGGGAGAATAGCATCCAAGGCATTAGACATCATGGCCTTGTTCTGATCGCAACACTCCGACGAGTCCAGAGGGAACTGGCTGGCCCAAGTGACCCAAAAGATGTGGGTCGCCCCATTCAGGGAAGAGAGCTTCTGCACAGTTTGTACAGGGTCTAGGAGGTCACACGAAATGAACCTGTAGTTACGATGTTGAATGGGGGTGAAGAAATCAGGCTTGCGAGCAATGCCATATACCTTCCACCCAGATTTGGCTAATAAGTTGTTGGCAATCTCCTTGCCAACGAGCCCGGTAACCCCGAAGATGAGCGCAACACTTTCAGCAACGTCTTTTTTGGTACTGATTGTAGTTGTTCCTTTGCCTGCCATCGGCATAGGAAAGGTCATACAATTTGAATCTTGTGAGGCTTAGACTAGTAATGACAGTGACCCATGCATCTTTTGTTGCTGGGATCTGATCTGTCCACTGTGCAATGGACGGAGATGTGGGAGAAGGTTAAGGTCATGCGAGTGGATTTGATTGGGGACACAGCTCCGTCCACAGCACAATAGACACAGCAGATCCCACCAAGTGATTTCCCCGTCACCTCATCCCTGATATTTAGTCGAACAAAACCACCCCGAAATTGTAATTTGTACACATCGCACTTCTGTGAAACACAGTCCAGAATGACAGATATGATAAAATTTTCCGAAATAAGCATTCAGTCAAGAATTATAGTTCAAATCAAGATTGAAAATTCGTTTTTTCCTCAGAAATGCAAAGCAGAGAATGGACATCCCTATGTAGACAAAACGTGTAATGAATGCAGAGAAGGAAAGGGGAACCACTGGATTAGAACGGAACCTGGAAGGGTCCCCATTAGCAGCCAACGAAGGTCCCACAATTGACGCTCCAAATGTATCAGGATACGCTGTTGAGCATCGGATCTCCTGAGTCCTGATATCAGCACCAGCTTCGCGTGTGTTCCCAGGAGGCTAACCACACTAAATCAGATTCGCCTGCTACCCCAACCAGTTCAAGAATTTGAGCCCTTCTTCAAATGCAGCCGGGTACCGATTCTCTGGCGCAACCCTACAGCTGACGGCGATAACAATGACATTGTTATCTAGAAGCGGATTTGAAAGTAGATCTAGACGACGATGTTCTCCATCGCAGCTTTCTGGTCGAAGTGTTTCTGGTCAACGACAACAATAGGGTTGAAAGCGGTTTTGAAAGTATATATATATATATATATAAGCACTCAGCTTTCTGGTCGAAGTGTTTCTGGTCAACGACAACAATAGGGTTGAAAGCGGTTTTGAAATTATATATATATATATATATATATATAAGCACTCAGCTTTCTGGTCGAAGTGTTTCTGGTCAACGACAACAATAGGGTTGAAAGCGGTTTTGAAATTATATATATATATATATATATATATAAGCACTTAGGGGGAAAGTAGCTTAACATCCCCACCCCAATAAGTACTTAAAAACATAATAAGTTATTTGAAACAAGTACTTCTTGTAACAAGTACTTAATCATCAAATAGGGCCTAAACCTTCTTAAGAAGTAYTTCTTTTAAGACATGGGACCACACATTAAGTGGTTTTTAAGTACTTATGGGTGTTTGGTAAAAAAGTGGTGAAAAATACTTTTTTTAAAGAAGTACTTTGAAAAAGTGACTTCAAGTTGGCTTTTTTTAAGTACTCCAAAATATTAGGACGAACCAATCCCTGACAAATTTGTATAATGACTAAAATAGCCCCACGAGGTTATACCTCCCCCTTCTCCACTCATCAAATCCTCAAACCCTAGTAGCAACGGCACACCAGTTACAGGTCCACCGGCGATGATCGACGGTGAGGAACCGTGGCCGGTGGACCTATCATTTGGCCTCTTTCCTCTATGCTTTGAAGTTAGATCTCTAAAACATAGCTCGTAGCTCGATCTCAGATCTCTAAAACAGAGCTCGTAGCTCAATCTCAAATCTTTGAAACAGAGATCGATCTAGAAATCGCCGCCATTCCAATGTCGAAGAATCGAAAGAGAGACGTTCAGCTACTGCTGGTTCTCTTTTGGAGAGGAAGATGAACAGTGTCTTGTTCATGGTTTAGTGGTTATAGAAGAACAAAAACAAAGGAGAAGAAGAAGAAGAAAAGGAGAGAGAGAGAGAGAAAGAGAGAGAGGGAGAGGGAGAGAAAGACTAAGGAGAGGTTGTCGACGCTCTCTATTGCTCGAAGGGAGAATAAGGGAGTTGTAGTGGCAACAACCTTCCTCCTCTTCATCGTCTTATTATTATTATTATTACTGCTACTACTATTAATTTTAGTTATTATTATCATTTATAATTATTATGATTATTATTATTATTATGGTTAATATTAGTTATTATTATTATTTATAATTATTATCTATATTATTATTATGATTAATTGTTATTATTATTATTATTGAAAAGTATTGTATATATGTATGAGAGAAGTGAGGGCTAAAATTGTCATTTGAATAAATATAAGCACTTATGAGGAAAGTAGCTTACCAAACATTCCCACCCCAATAAGTACTTAAAAACATAATAAGTGATTTGAAAAAGTGGGTTACCAAATAGCGTAAAGGGTTGTTAAAACAAGTACTTCTAAGAAGTATTTATGAAACAGGGCCTTAATCATCAAACAGAGCCTTAATCAATTAGCTAAACCATAAGGGTAGCTTAAGAAATTTACCCTTTTTTTTAAATAGATTCAATTAAAATAAAGAAAAAAATTTAAAATATAAATAATATTTTAAATAGAATGATGTTTTATGAGGGCAGGTTATCATTACTGGTGACTAAGTGAAGGATTTTAATTACATCTCTTTAGTTATCGTTCTTACCAATTTTCAAGGCAAACCTTTGGTAAGAGGATTAGTCAAGCTTTTAGTTGACCTTACATAAGTTATAGTCAAGGATTAAAATTTTGTCACATATCGGCTAATATGTATTGTATTGGAGCCTTCTCGATAAGCCCCTATAGAGGGTGTTTTGGGTTGGCAAGTGGTTCAAAGGGTATATTGTCCTTAAATTGGCCCCTCTCAACCAGTTTCAAAAAAAAATAAAATAAAAACATAAAAATAGTACCGATACAGGCCGATATGCCAGTATCGATATTTTGAACATTGACTATAGTGATGATTCCATCTTAAATTAGTTGACTAACAAATTCATGCCTCAGACTTATATGCTTGGACTTACCATTGTAGGTACCACCATAGGCTCTCGAAAAAATTGCTTCACTATCACACTAAATGGAAATTTGAGGCATAGGATTTGGCCAACATCTTTTCTAGTAGTCGCCACAAGGCTATGAATTTGGGTTCTATGGTCGAGTTAGATATGCAAGTTTGTCTTTTGAATGCCTAAGAGATCGCACCTCCATCAAGGACAAAAGTCTAGTTAGAGGTAGACTTGTTATTTTCATTACTAGTAATCCAATTAGCATCAATGTACCCTTTTAATGCAACTAGATCACATTGCCTTCCAATGCTCTACATTGGGATTACTTGTAAACTAACTAAGTTTATTTACTACAAATGCAATATCAGGTCTAGTACAAAGTATAGCATACATCAGACTTCTTATTGCATTAGCATACTCAAGTTGTGCAATTACTCTACCAAAATTTTTTGCTACCAATTTTATTTGCCCCCACTCAGATTTGATGAATTTGCTGGTGGGTTACAGGCAAATTCATTCTCATAATATAACAGTCTTGGACGAGAGTCTGCTACCACCAAAGTTGAAAATTCTCCAAAGAAACCTTCTATGAGACAATAACAGATCGAATAAAGAGAGACGAGTGATTTTCGAAAAGCTTGTGTGCAAATTTGCTTGATTCACACTCCTTAAATAATTTCTAAAGAGTCATGAAATAGAGGAAAGTGTTGGTTCAGAAAAAACTTTTTGAACAGTCACAATTTCAAACATTGTGACCATTAAAAAGATAGTTAACAATTAATGACTGTTAAGTTTGAATAATGCCTCGTAATCACACCCAAGCTCAAACCTAATTCACCCATTCCCTTTTTAGAATCACCCCCCACCCCAAAAAACTCTATAAATACCCAAGCACACACATTTTAACCTAGAGAGAGAACTCTACACTTTCTATTTAAGTGTTACTCCCATTCACGTCCCAAGCATTCTCCATCTTATGCCCTTTCACATCCATATCCAGAAATCCATCCCCCACGTCTACGGAGTGAAGATCGAAGCCTACAACTCCTCCCTATGTCACTCGTAATCGATCATACTTCACAGCAGTGCTGTCACCATTTGCAGACTTTTACTCACCCTATTCACATTCCAAGCAGGGGAGACCTCTCACAACCTTATAACCCTTTCATGTCACTCTAAATCCAGATACTACCAGGTCGGGCATGGTGGAATGAGAGACGATGCTGAATTCAACTTGAGTTTGAAAAAGTGTTGCAAGAAGACTACAACCATTGAGCAGACTTTTCTTTGCATTTTGGGCTGCATAAACTATTTTTGGGTTTCAGAACGATCAAGAATCCTCACCAAGTATGGGAGAGGGCTCCAACGTTTCATGAACATCCGAGGAATGCATCAACTGAGGATAGAGGAATCAGTAAGAAAGCTGCTGAACGTAACACAAGGATAGTAGTCTTTGCACAGAGTTTGTAGAAAAGATTTATTTACTTTTTTTTCTGTTTTTAAGGAAGATGTTTTTCTAAATTGTTTTAGATGGAAATAATTTGTTATCTTCTTAATAGTCTTGTAGGATTAATTGGCCTTCCAGCCATCCGATCGAAGACGAATGTTATGTTGCTCATATCTCTTCATTGTTTAAAATTTATTATTATATGCCTTTCCCAACCATCAGTTTATTTAATTGGCCATTTCTAGAGTAGTTTTTATGCATTTAGATCATCACATTTCATTGCTTTCGGATCTCATGTCCCCTTTAAACTCCACCGCTTTTTTGTTTTTATTAATGACCCGTTTTATTTTTTGACATTCCTTAATGTTCTTTAGAAAACACATTTTGTTTCTCTCTCTCAATTAGGTCTTTACTGGCGCTAATTAGTAGCAGAAAGTCCTCCTCATTCCTCATATTAGCATCAGCTTAAGTTAGAAATTCCGTGCTCATTCACAGTATCATATTGATCTTTTTACTTTAACATTTTTAAGCCACCATTTATGGCATTGCATCTTAGGTCACATGCACGTATTTGTCATTTGGAGCTCCTATCATTTCTGTTAGCTAGTTTTTAGCCTATTTCTTCAATCTTCCACTCACCAGTTTTGATTGTCATAGTTTATATATTTTAGTTAATTGTTCAATGGTTATCCCTTTGTTTAGTGTTTTATTCTTTATTTTATTAATTGTTAGATTACAACTAGTTTCTTTTTTAATTTAATAGTGTGGTTTATTACTTGTCAAAGCCCAAAATTATTAAATATTCCTTAAAATATTAGTCAAGTAGAGGCCGGTTTAATCGGGTGCGTTTGGGTTGCCTAACATCTTCCCAGCCCACATTGTACCTTGGTCCCCATTCCCTAAGAAAACATTCATTTTTCTTGAAAAATTTTGGATTTTCCAAAATTCTCATTTTCCAAAAATTTAGGTGGTGACTACATCATCCCCCTCTAGTTTGGGTAGCCACACTATGCACCACTACATTCAAAAGAGAGAGAGTAGCTTGCATCTATAAAAGAGAAAACTTCATATGAGCTTCTAGTGAGCAAGAGAAACGAAACAAAGTGGTAAGAAGTGGGCTTTAATTCAATTCCTAGATCTATCATCCAACAAGCACACTAGAATTCTTTCACCCAGCCTATGCTTTAGAAATAAGCTACAAAAGCTACTTGCTTTTGAAAACTTTATTTTCCAACCACTTTGTTGTTGACAACCTTTCTTCTATAGAGTTTATTTTCTAAAAAAAAAATCTCTTTGGTCCATTTCGTTTGTAGGAATAGGGGTCTGGAATTTGAATGGACCATTTTGATTCTGGGGGTGTTCTGTAGTGTATTCCAGAAATTAGCTCAACCACACCACAGGTGTGGTGTGGTCTCAACCACACTACGCCATACTGTGGTTAAAGTTTGGTATCCTGAACCACCACACCTATATAGGCATTCTGCAAGGTGTTGTGTGGTTTAGGCCACACCTTGTATTTTGATTCCATGTATCTCATATACACAATGTGAGGTGATTTACGCCATTGATCAAGAGTAATAACTTTTTTTGGGTGTTTTTAAGCAAAATGCAAGTCAATAGTATGAATTAATTTAACATGTGATAAAAAATTAAAAAAAAAATTAATAATGTTTTAAAAACCAACCCAGAGGCCGAACCATTTTTGCCTCTAGGTCGTAGGTCACCAATTCGATCGCCCGGGTCGAATGGGTAAGACCATGCCATGTCAACAATACATTAATTCATACATGCATACATACATACATACATACATATATACATGTATATATGTGCATAGGTATGTATAAACATGTATTTTATCAATAAATAATGCATATATGTTTTATTGTAACATATGTATTATTTTGTATTTTATACTTTTAAATTTTGTTTTACATTTTTTATTTGTAAAAAATATTAAAAATTTCAATTTGAGGTCAAAAAAGGGTTTTTTATGGAAAAACTAGAGGGCTAAGGTGCCTATGACCCCTTAGGATGCATAGCTCTCAAAAAGCTACCAAAAAAAAATCACCTCAATTGGACATTGGAGTGCTAAGTTAGGGTCTCTCAAAGTTTGCATACACAGTTAGTGTGCAACTCGTGACTCAGTCACCGGGTCAAATAGGTCAACATTCCAATTGACTAACTCAACAGTTTTTAGTCGTCCATTGGGTTTTACTAAAATCTGACCCAAAATTGTAATCAAGTGATGGTTCAAGCGGTTCAATCTGTCAGGTCAACGGTAGGTTAAAAACACTAAAAATGAATATTGATTAAAAATTTAAAAATATTAATAATAATAACAATAATAATAACAATAACAATAATAATAATAATAATAATAATAATAATGATGATGATGATGATGATGATGATGATACTAACGATAAATTTAAAAAATGTAATATTGATAAAAATTAAAAGTAATATAAAAATACATAAGAGAACTAATAAAATAATAAGCAATTAATAATAAAATAAAATTGATTAACTATATTAAAAATGAGTACAAAGCATCGTAACCAATGTTGGGACTGTAGTACCTTGTGGCATGGTTGAGGCCACGAGGACCAATATTTTGGGTGTGGTGAAAACCACACCATGATATGGTGGGTGTGCAAACCACACCACACCACAACCGAACAGGGGGACTGAGGTGTGGCATAGTTTGAAACCCAATATATCATGGTTTCAACACACCTCTCCAATTGTTTGGTTAGGCAAAATCAGAATCTGATTCTCATTCTTGGAGGAATAGTGTTCCCTCATTTGTTATTCTCTCCTCCATCTTAAGGATTGAAAATCCATTCTCGTTAATTCTGATTCTGATTTTGATCATTCCCGTTTCAATCAAATAGGAGGGAGAATATACCATTCCAATTCCAATTGTTAACCAAACGGCCAAGACCCTTAGCCTTTTCTTTTACTTTTAGGGCTAATTTTGTCCAAATAATTTATTGATCACTAATTTGAACATTATTTTGATAACTTAAATCATTTTTATTAATTAGATGAAGTTCATTATTATTATTATTATTATTATTATTATTATTATTATTATTATTATTATTATTATAATTATTATTATTATTATTATTATTATTATTATGATGATGATTAATTACTTATTGATACCATCAACTTTTAAAAACAACTTATATGTACCTTGATGACCTTTCGAAGGACAAATAAAATGTAAACATAAAAACAACACCAACTATTTATTATATTTTGAAAATATGCCATGTCTTTATTTATTTTTTCTTCTCTTTTCTCTTTTCTCTTTCCTCCTCTTCCTTCTTCTTCTTTTGCTTAAAAAAAGTCCAAAAATCAAATAATAACAATCACTCTTACCAACCAACCACTTGTTTGCAATTGAGGTGACCTGTAACCTGCATTTAATAGCAATGTGATTTCTTTTAATAAAACCAGAGAACACCAACAAACGGGGGGTAGTGTGCCCCCAGAAGTCAGCAAAACAAATAGAAAGAAGAAAAGGGGAAAGGGAAGAAAAGTTAAAAGATAAAAACTCCGAAGTAGCAATATGAGCTTCACGAGCTATCCAATCTGTGGCTTGGTTCACTTCTCTGTATACATGGTGAAAAATACGTCTTCTAGTAAAGGTGTTCTTCATCCTAATGCAACTCTTGATAGTGTTCCTCATCTTCCAAAGGGGCTTCGTCTTTTGGTTGAGGCACGAAATCACCAACTTTGAATCACCTTCGATAAAGATCGAGAATTAATGGAATTTCAGGACCATTTTAATGACTTCCCAGACAACCCACATTTAGGATTGATTAGTTTTACAGAATCCAATCTTAACAGTTTTGGCATCTAAGACATGACCAAGATGGTTACTGGCAATACAAGAAGCAGTACAATGATCATCTAAGATACGAGAAATTTTTATGCTTTCTTGAGATGGAGCAGACCATACAATGGGCTTCCAAGTCTTGTGAAAAGATTCTATGGCTGCACCTTTTTCAATTTTCAAGATTTCCATGAAAGAACGAAGAGCTCGACCAAGAATTGTTTGAGGGGGGTTTGCAATGTTATTAAAAATTTTCTAATTTCTGTTTTCCCAAATAGCCCACAAAATGAAAGCAATTTTTTTTTAATTAGGAGCTTTTTGTTTTTCTTGATTTTTGGCAATCTGATCCACCAGTCAAGAAGGGTTTGGTCACTCTCCAATAGACCCTCTAATTGGTCACTAAGGATAGACCAAATTTGACACGAGAAAGGAAAATACTTGAAAATATGATCTAAACCTTCCTCCTCACCACAGAAGCGACAAGATCCATCACTATCAAAACCTCTTTTCCCCGTATTCATTTTCGAAGGGAGCTTATTTTGGAAGAGAAGGAAAAGAAAAATTCTGATCTTTGGAGGGCTCTTAATGTTCCAAATGATGTCAAGCCAACTTGTAGAGTTATTTGCCCCTAAAGGGGGTCCAAAACCTCCTTTATCGTTAACTTTTCATCACATTCAAGTTGGGTGCAGAATTTCTAGAGGGGGTCCAAACAGTACCTCTACTGTTTCTGACAAGGTTGTGACAATGATTTGGAAAAGATAAGATATCTGAAAAACAACTGCTCAATAAAGTGGAATCATAAACATGGTAGCAAATAAGATGTTATTTATCTGTGTACATTTTTCTAATTAAAAATGACATGATGTGACTACATATTTCTTACAAATTTACTTTGATCAATTCAAAATACAACAAGAACACAATGTCATTGTACCAATCACCCCTAAATATGGGGCCCAATTTGCCATCCATCCAATTTATTTATGTACTGCACAATAAGAAGAGAAGTTAGATGCTTCAAAAACATACACCCATCTAACCTCCTCATGGCATTCTCTCAAGCAAAATCATAGCATACAGACCAAACTCTGACCAAATTCAAAATCTTCCAAGCAGGTTGACATTTAACCTTTATTGGTAGTAGACAAAAAAATGTTGTTTATTTGTAGTTGTGTTTTCCAGAGGACAATAAATGCATGATTCCTTGTGAGCTTAAGCTTAAATGGTTACTATTGCAAATGAAATTAAGCATTAATCAATCACATTGATCAATGTTTGGCATTGGAAGCTAGGAACACAAATCATCATGGATATATTATCTCCATCCAGCTTGTATTACACCAGAACTCCATGTTTTCACATGTGAAAGCTGAGAATCAACATAATTACTACGTAGTAGATATTTCCTAATAAATCTTCCCATGAATCTTTGACCTCCCTTTGCAATATTGCTAGCTAATTATTACCTGTCCTTAGGGCAGGGCAATTGTGCTTGTGCCAGGTCTTAGAAGCCTCCTGGACGGAGGAGGGAAGGCTTTTTTATTTGATTTTCGAAACTAGATTAAGCTCTCTTTTTTCATTAAACATGTTCCAAATAGGGAATCAGGTCATTGTATATGTATTTGACATGAACCTAATATCCATGTGGCAAGTTTTAAAAGCTGTTGGGTGATTTTTATTTGATCTAGAAAACTAAATTTGATTTGATTTGTGATTAGAGGATGTGAGCTACCTATTTAATTTGAACAAGGTAACACATTTTTGGGTCTACAGTGGAAACTAAATCACACTATATATTACTAGAAATTCTCTTGCTGGTAAAATTATTCTCATAAAGGTAGAGGTGTAAATTGAGCTGGGCCGCGGGTCCAGCATGGTATGGCATGACAACCCACAAGTCGTGCCAGGCCCGACAAGATGGTCCATGTTGTGTTAGGCCTAGGGTTTGAAGTCCACGGGTTGGCATGGCACGGCATGACCAAGTAGATCATGCTGCACCCGGCCCACGTGCTGGCACGGCCCAGCCTGTGGCCCAGCATAGCCCATATATACTATTTATATATATAGGTACACATATATTTATATATTTTAAATATTTATATATAATATATAATATATTGTATAAATTATAATTATATAATAATATATAGTATATAATATATTAATAAAATAAACAA
>NW_010729150.1:1174767-1213413 GCF_000365185.1 Nelumbo nucifera
AATTTATTTAATTATTGTATATATAAGAAATTGTATACATCAAAATTTATATAAAATTAAAATTTTAAGTATTTTTCAATTTATTTAAATAAATAGGCAAAAATAGCTTTGGCACGGTCCATGGCCCGACTTGGGCGAAGGCTTGGCCCACGGGCTAGCTCGGTCCACGGCACGGCATGGCACGGGCCCACATGGGCCTGGGTTGTGGGCCGGGCTGGGCCGACCCCTAAAATTTTCACCGGGTAGGGTGGCACGGCCAGTGACGACCTACGGGCCAGCACAGCACGGCTTGCCCACTTTACACCTCTACATAAAGGCTTCTAGTAAAATGATTCCTTAATATATTATGAGATCATTTAAAGTCTCGAAAGATATTATTCAAGATCTTGATAAAAAAGCAAAGGGATTTCTTATGGACTAACAGTAAAGAAAGGAAACCTCTCCACCTCATCAATTGGAACCGGGTCTACAATTCCAAGCTTTGGGATGGACTGGGCCTGAAGAATTTAGGCTGGATGAATTAAGCCTGCCTTGCAAAATTAGGATGGAAAGTGCTAAATGAAAAAGATAACTTGTGGGTTTAAATTGTAAATAACAAATATCTACGGAGAGAAAACTTTTGGGAGATTAAGCCAAAAAAGAATCATTCATGAGCTTGGAAAGGCATCATTGATTCCCGTGATTTGATTAAGAGAGGTATAGGAATGATTATCGGCAAAGGTAATAACACAAAATTTTGGTTTGATAAGTGGTCAGATGAGGTTCCCCTTATCAATTTGGTTAATAAAGCAGAAATTAATAACTTAGACCTCCGTGCTAGTGATGTCATCAATCACGAGACTAAAACTTAGAAGGAGGACTTGATTAAGAACTTAGCACCTTTAAGTGTGGGAAAAATTAAAACTATTTCATTCCATCTGGTGATCATGAGGATAGTCTTGTATGGAGGCCTAACCCAAAATGAAATCCTTCTCGATCAAATCGGCCTATAATGAGGCATGTTGGATGCATGGTAACCTTATTAGGGTGAAAAAGGAAATCAATAAGGTATGGAGTCTAAAAATTGCTCCCAAGATTAAAATCTTTTTATATCTCTTGCTCAACAACAAACTTCCTTCCAAGATAGCCCTTAAGAAAGGAGGTTTTGATATTGACAGTTGCTACAGCTTTTTTGGTGATAAGGAAGATTCTGTTCATATTTTTTGAAGTGTCATTTTACTAGATAAATATGGCTCATCACGAGAGATACAACTCTGGCTCCTCCAGAGAATAGCAATTCGGTGCTTGAGTGGTGGACTTCTTTGGATGGTAATACTTATTATCCTAAGGTTCCATTTGTGAAAGAAAAAAGTGCTATTTTATTGTGGCATATTTGGAAGAATCAAAATAACAAAACTTTCAATAACAAGGCAATGCCTCCTCCCATAATCATTGATAGAGCTAAAAACTCATTTATGGAATCTACTTCAAGTTATGACAAAGATTCAATGATTGAACATAGTAAACAGTTCATCCTGTCAAGTGGACAAATTCAAAAGTGGATGAAATCAAAATAAACTTTGATGCTTCTTGCATTAATCGATGCATCATTGCTTGTGTGGCCAGAAACCACCTTAGCTAGATTTTGAACTTCAAAGCCTTTAGAATAGGAATTACGACTATTAATCTTGCTGAAGCGTGGGCTGCTTAGGAAACTCACAATCTCGCTCTCAATTTCAATGGAAAATGCATCATCATTGAGGGTGATTCAAAGTTAGTTATCGACAGTTTGAAGAACCAAGTGAACCCCCATGGAGGCTGAGAAGGATCATTGAAGGCTGTAGGTCTTTGGTCGAAAGGATGAATGGCAGTGTTGAGTAAAGTCACACCTATCACAAAGGAAATCAAGCTGCTATTTGACTTGCTAATTGTGCTCATTCCAACCTTATTTCTTTTACTTTGTTGCCTTTCTCCTTAAAAGTGCATTTCTTGTTTGGCCAATCCATCAAAAAAAACAAAAGAAAGAAAGAGAAGCCCTCTGTTTTTTTTTTTATCAATAACACAAACTTCATTAAATTAAAAGAAAAGAGGGAATATGGATACAAAAGGGGAGATAAAATATCTTAGCTCCCCAAAAACATAAAACAAAGGGAATGCAAAGAGAAAAGATTAAAAACTAGCCCAAAAAACAGACTCCCCATTCACTCCTTGCTTGGCCAATCCATCCGCAAATGAGTTGGCACTCCTCTTCACCCAGTTGTACTGAATCTCAATGTCCCTACCCAACCATAAGAACTGTTTTTTTTCATTGTTAAAGTTCCACAAACCACTATCCTCTGTCTTCAACCAACTAACCACCACCTTCGGATCACCTTCCAGGATCAAACGATTGATATTTAATTCTTTTGCTCTTCGAATTCCTTCAAGCGCTAGAAGGATCTCAGCCCTAAGAGAGCCACCTTCTCCAATAGGGCTAGAGAATAAAGCAATAACAATCCATTCCTCATTCCTGAAGACTCCTCCAATCCCAGAGGGCCTTGGATTCCTTACACTGCTGCTATCAAAATTCAATTTTATAAAACCCGAGGGGGGAGGGGACCAAAACGGACAAAGAGTCATCTTGCATCTAGCAATGGAAGCAATCTCTTTCCAATTTTTTAGCAAGTCATCCATAGGAAAATCTGAAAACAACTCCAAAGATTTTAGCCAGTGGACAACCCTTAAAAGGATTTGATCTAACAATTCTTCCAATGTTCTTTCCTTATCGGAAAAAATGCGTGAGTTTCTTTTTTCCACAATGACCAGCATACTGCTGCCCTAATACACCTCCACATAGTCTTCCCTCGCTTCCTAGGCCAACTGAAAAAAAGAGAAAACAAACCTTGGACAATCTCCGAAGGATACCAAGAACACCCAAAACGGGAGAAAACCCACTCCCAAATAGTTTTAGCAGCCTTACAAGAGACCATGAGGTGGTAGCCAAATTCCCCATCAGCTTTACAAAGAGCACATCTATTAAGAAGTAGACAATAGTTGGGTCTCTTTCTCTGAACTAAGTCTAAAGTGTTAATTCTTTCCAAGAAAATTTCCCAACAAAAAAAACCAACCCGAGGAGGAATAGGCCTGCTCCAAATTTCCTTAACTGGAAAGAACAACCCAAAGGGGATAAGAGGCTGAGTTAAGGTTTCAAAGAATGAATCACAAGAAAATGTACCAGATCTAGAAGGGGTCCAAAATCTGGTGTCTTTCTTAGCAGGGTTTAGGAAGACAATCTCAAGGGAAGTTAGCAAAGTTACCAAGCTATCCATGTCTGTATCCCTAATTGCCCTACGCAGGCCAAAGTTCCATCCAAAGCCAGAAGTGGAGGCTGAAGGGACCAAGAAAGAAGATATGGGTTCATTTTTCAAGTCTGATAGAGCATGCAAGGAAGGAAACTGGTCTTTTAGAGGAGAATCCTCGACCCAAAGTTGTTTCCAGAATTTTATTCGACTACCAGAGTTTAGACCATACTTGATCCAATGGGAGAAAACTGGAAGTAGATTGTGAATGGATTTCCAAGGAGAAACAGCTGAAGCCCTTGCCAAGATTCCAGGATCCCAGCCATTGTCTTCCAGCCCATGAATGCTAGCCACAATCTTAGTCCACAATTATCCATTTCCAATAAAAACCTCCACAACCACTTCCCTAATAGAGCCATATTCCTTTTCTTGAAATTACCAATCCCAAAACCTCCTAGTTTTTTACACCTAATGACTACCTCCCAATTCACCCTATGATCTCTCTTCTCTCTAGGCTCCGATAAAAAATTCCTTATTAATTTTTTCAAAAGATTAGAAACCTTTGAAGAGATCTTAAACACTAATAGATAGTAGACAGGTAGGTTAGCTAAGGTAGACCTAATGAGAGTGACTCTCCCACCTAAAAAAAGATAATTTCTCTTGTAGGCCACCAGCCTCTTCTCAAACCTCTCCACTACCTGAGTCCAAAAGCTAACACTCTTAGAATTATGTCAGGGGTCAATCCGAAATAAAGAGAAACCCTCTATTGAGAACTCAAAATGAGTCTCCAAGTTAAAATCCTCATCATTTAATGGAAAAAATAGCACACAACACTTTAACACCTTTGCAAAATATTCCTATATTTATAGGGCAAGTTTTATACGAAAAGAAATTAAAAGTTTGAATGAAAGTCCAAACCATAAGAATAGATGATTCAAATGGCAGATACTGAATATGGGGACCATACATTAAGAGAAAAACAATTCATCATCTAAGCTAAAAGGCAAATCTATGTCAAGCCATGGTCATTCATCAGGCAAGATTTCAGGGCTCATCTTCTCTTCACCGAGCATGTGCTTACGGTTCACCATGTTTAGGTGCCCATTTACACCACCTGCAACAACTCAGATTCCAAGTTTCCAACATGCATGGTCAAAAAAAAAAAACAATAAATAAATAAAATCATGTTTGCACGGAATTATGCGAAATTTGTCATCAACCCCACCTAACAAGTCTATATCATTCAAGATAGCTTATTAGAAATAGATGCCTCCAACCTGTTATTGATAACAAGGTTTCTTCAACCCAATAATCTAATAATGGAACATACATACATTCCTTTGGTTTCAACGTAGCTGAACCTAAATAACTAAAATAGAATCACATGATCATCTTGCTCTCAGCTTCTCTTTCATTCTTTCAACTGCACCCTTCAGAGTGTCCTCATCTTTGCAGAATGTGAACCTTACCAGATTCTTTCCTTCTTCTGGGTTAAGATAGAAGACGCTAGTTGGGATTGCTACCACGCCCACCTCCTTAATCAGATACTCACAGAAAGCAATATCATTTTCCAATCCAAATGGAGTATGATCTACCACCACAAAGTAGGTACCACTTGATGGAAATACCTTAAAACCAACAGCCTTGAGTCCTTCCACCAAAATTGCCTTCTTTGCCATATAATCCCTTTTTAGTTCCTCATAGTATGAATCAGGAGCACGGAGAGCTGCAGCAGCTGCATACTGCATCGGATTTGAGGTGGAAAAGGTGAGGAAAGAGTGGGCCTGCCTCACTCCCCATGTCAGATGTGGTGGAGCTATTGCCCATCCAATCTTCCACCCTGTTAATGAGAAAGTTTTTCCCAAAGAATTCATAGTGACAGTCCTCTCATACATGCCAGGAAGTGAAGCCATAGAAATATGATCAGCTTCAAATGCCAACTTGTCATAAACTTCATCAGTAAAGACTAACACATCATTCTCAATGCAGAGAGATGCAATCACATTGAGCTCCTCTCTAGTGAACATCTTTCCTGTTGGATTATGGGGAGTATTTATCAGTATTGCACGAGTGTCCTTTGAGATAGCAGCCTTCAGCTCGTTAATTGGAACTGAGAAGTCTGGAGGTTGAAGAGTGATTGCTTTTATTTTAGCTCCAGCCATTGAGAGGGTGGCTTCATAAGAATCATAAAATGGAGCAAAGAGGATAACTTCATCACCAGGATTTATCAAACCTAACATGGTGGCAGCAATTGCTTCAGTACACCCAGAGGTAACAGTAACTTCCTTTTCTGGATCTACCACTAGTCCAGTGTCTTTCTGGAACCTGGCTGCTACAGCAGAGTTGAGGTCAGGAACACCATATCCTCGGGCATATTGGTTTTTTCCCTCTCTAATAGCCTGAATGGCTGCCTCTTTCACAAATTCAGGGCCATCAAAATTGGGGAAGCCTTGGCCAAGATTTATAGCTCCATGTTTGATGGCAAGCATGCTCATTTGTGTGAAGATTGTGGTCTTGAATTTCTCAAGGCGTTCTGCAACCTGAAAAAGAAAGCTAGATGAATCGACAAATATTTCCCTTTTAAACCATGAAAAGATCACAGAAATTGATGCATTGTTTAAGATTGGTTTAACCATATATCCTGCAGTATGAAATACCAGAAATGATTAAATGGCATCATATTTGAATATAGGGAAAAAGTTGAACTACTAAAGCCTCTAGCATTGTTTCCTTATATCATTCCTCATGATAATCACTGGATTGTCTTTGTTTTTTTTGTTAATAACTTGGAAATAAAAGCTTCCAGTAAAATTTTCAGCGATTCAATCATCATCGTCATCATCCAAGCCTTACCCCAACTATATAGGGGCTTGGGCTAAGGCTTGGACGACAATGATAATGATGATGATTGAATCGGTAAAAACATGAAACATTGAGGTATGCCAGTATTAAAAGCTTTTGCTTTGAACAAACTCTCAGATTAATAATATAGTCATGGACTATAAAAGTGATCTCAAACCAACACAATAGCTTAAAAAGTTGAGTGTAACCAACTTCAACTGAATAACAAATGAAAAAGAGGATGGGAAAGAACAAACTGTACAAGGTTGGAGAATTAAACAAATTAAACAACAACAACTAAGAGTATGACTAAAATGACAACCTGTAGAGCAAGTAACGTTTTCATATGGCAGGGCAAGGTATTTCTTAGCCAAGTCTGTTTATTTTATCAATTTAGTTATTAGCTTACTGAAACCCTAAACCAATAAGTCTGTTATCAGGCCCATACAAAGTTATTGCCAAGGTGTTATCGGTAAGGTTGAAAGAGGTTCTTCATGTAGTTGTGGGTCCTTTCGCTGTATGCTGGGAGGTTTGGAAGGAAAGAAATAAGAGAATATCCGAGGATAGAATGAGAAGCAACAGAGAGGTGGGGGCTATCATCAGTTCAAGGATTGTTGGTAGGGTTTTAGTTTTGCCAGAATTCAAAGGCTTAAGCATAGAAAATTTTGAAGCTGATTTTCGGAACACTTTGAATGTTTACGTCTATCTTTGTTCTACAATGTAGTTCTTCTTTGGGTCTTTCTTGTAAGTGATGGGGTGACTCCTTGTCACCAAAACATTGTATCTTTCTGTTTTATGAATAAATTTTTTTCTTTATTGATCTTCAAAAAAAATAATAGGCTAAAATGTCCTAACAGATCATTTACTTCCTCTAGGAAATTAAAATGCCATGCTTGGACCTTGCCACTAAATCCCAAGGAAATACCTCAACTCACCCAGATCATTTACTTCAAATTCTTGATTAAGTAGTTACTTAAGAGAATTAATTTCATCGATATCACTTCCTATCACAACAATGTCATCAACATACACAACTAGGAGAGTCAAAGCAAATCATTTCTTCTTAATGAAAAGAGTGTGATCAAGTTGGGCTTGAACATATCCAAATCTTTCCAAAGCAAGTCTGAATCTATCAAACTATGCCCTTGTAGATTGTTTTAGACCATACACAACTTTCTTCAACTTACAAACTTTCATACTAATCTCTGCATCATAAAAACCAAGAGGCAACTCCATATACACCTCCTGCAAGTCACCATTTAGAAATGCATTTTTAACATCCATCTGAAACAATGACCATGAAAAGTTAGCAGCAAGAGACAGCAAAACCCTGATGGTGTTCATTTTTCCAACTAGCGCAAAGGTTTCCAAGTAATCAATACCATAAGTTTGAGTGTATCCCTTAGCAACCAGTCTAGCTTTATATCTTTCAACCATACCATCAACATTACACTTCACTGTGAATATCCACCTACACCCAATAAGTTTCTCCCCTTTTGATTGATCTACTAGTTCTCAAGTATCATTTTTCACAAGGGCATCCATCTCAACCTTCATTGCTTCCTTCCACTCAAGGACAACTAGGGCTTCTTGCACTGTTCTAAGAATAGGAATGGCAGCAATGGAGGCTAAAAAAGACATATGATGATGAAAGGTGGTCATAAGAAAGGAAATGGGAGATACAATGCGCAGTGGATGAGGTAATACCGACACTTCCCCTTGTGTATTGCAATTGGGAGATCAAAGTCATCTAAGGATGGCTGAGGCTCAGTAAGTATGTCACCACTAGTAGGAGTGGGTAAAGAGGAGACAATACCTGAATTTGGTGTCGCAGAAGAGACAGGAATTGGCCTGAACTGATCATTACTGGAACCAACTTGCCTCCACCATCTTCTGTGAAATACCCTTAATTCTTTACACTTTTGACAACTCCCCTCATTACACTCCCCTCCACTTGCAGGAATAGGCAAAGGAACATCTTGAGCAAAAGTGCCTTGCTCACCACTCTCCCCCTGAGGTGGAACTCTAGGGTAAGAGGGGACATCTTTAGAGAAGGTGACATCCATAGATACAAACCTAATTCTTGAGACAGGGTTATAACAACAATACCCCTTTTGATTTTGTTCATACCCAAGGAAGATACATTTGGTAGCTTTAGGGTCAAATTTTGAATGGGTAGGCCCAAGGATTTGGACAAACAGGTGCAACAAAAAGTTTTGGGAAGAACAGAAAACTGCTCCTTATCAAGATACAAGTTAAAAGGAGCTTTCATGTCCAAGACTCGTGAAGGAATCCTGTTAATGAGATAAACAGCAGTAAGAATGGCATCCCCATAGAAATGTATAAGAACATTAGAGTTCAACATGATGCTTCTTATAATTTCAATGATGTGTCTATTTTTCCTCTTAGCTACCCCATTCTACTGAGGTGTATGTGGACAAGTGTTCTAATGAATAACACCATGTTCGAAGAGATAAGAAGTTAAGGGTTTTGCAAAATATTCTTTGGCATTATCAGATCTAAGATTTTTTATTTTAATCCCAAAATGAGTCAAGATCATTTGATGAAAAACACAAGTCAAAGTGGGAACCTCACCTCGAGCGTGCATGAGGTAAACCCATAAAACTAAGAGTAGTCATCAACAAACAACGGAAAGTGATGTAGCACGATCTGACTACTCCCTGCTGGAGGATGATCTGGCTTCCAGTCGGGCAACGAGCTAGGTGAATCTGCAAGACAGCGAATCAGAGAACCCGGGGTGGCTAACCCGGCGAGGTCGCTCCGATGCTTAAGTCAGTAAACTGTGATGCAAGCTGAAAAGCTTTGAGAGCTAGAGAGTAGAGAAATCACGCGTACCTTGTGTCATTGGGGTTGGTGCCTTTATATAGTAGAGCCCTCGCGGGTTTTGCGGATCGGTTCCGGGATCTTCGTCCTGATGGGATCCGTTTCCGCTTTAATTGGGGAGTAACGTTATTAATTAATAGAGATTATCAATTCTGCCCGATCCAGGTGGAGAGAAGATTAGGCCTGTTGTTACGCGGCGTGATCCCGTGGGGTTCAGAGTCTACTAGAGAAACTTCCAGGATCGTTACGTGGTGGTCCGGGTCGGTAGCCCCGAGCTGATACTTCAGTCTTTTAGTTCCGAACTGGATTGAATGCCGAAGTGCCTCGATGCCGAGGTGACCCTTTGCCGAGGTGATTGAATACCCGAGCTCAACTATTGCGAACTAGGCTTGTCGGGCTGAGCTGTCATCTCTTAGTCAGGTCGTGTCCACGTGTCCCCTTCTCGCTAGGTCGCGCCAAATCACCCTTCATCAATTGCCCCCCCACTCCTCGTGCCAGGGGTCCCAACCCAATGCGAGGAGTTCATGGACGATCTAGGTGGATTTGGCGCGAGGTCCGACAATCTGAAGAGCGAACCGCTGGTCGGGCCTGTTCAACCGTCTGGCTCAACCACGAAATGATCCAGATCGCATCCCAGGTACGCCCGAACGTCACATTGTTTATAAACTCCACGGACGTCAAAGAGCGTGCTCAACCGATTTCATCCTCGGGTGTCATGCAACCGGTTTTCATGAAAGTCGTTGGATCGAGCAGGTCTCAATCATTGATCGCCACGCGATGAGCTATAAATAGGGGACCGAGGGGCCCCTCTTCTTCGCCAAAAATCTTGTGATTGAGCTCTCCCGAGGTCGCGTCGGAGTCCTTCAGCTCGCCACTTCTTCCCTTGTGTTTTGTGGCCGTTTTCATCTTTTTTGGTGAGTTCGTCTTTTCTTCCTTAGTTTGTTCTCCTTTCCTGTTCTTGTTTCAATGTCTAGTGCTAGCATAGATAGGCTTCTTAGCGACTCTAGTAGGCTTAAGGGTGCCGAGGTGCAGTCCTTGTCTCCCGCTAGCGAGGTTAGCTCCTCTCTAGGTAGTTCCCCCCTTCGCCCCTTAGGAGAAACCTCTTTACCCAAAGTCGAGCCATCTCAGCCTGAGGAGCCTCTAGCTTGAAAGGAGGGACCGACCTCCAGAGAGGGGGTCCCATCTTCTCGGGGTCAGGATCCAAATGACTTCGGGCCTTCCACTATGACCTCAGACAGGTTACTGTCCTTAGTAGCTCGTTATCATCTTCCCGATAACCTAGTTTTCAGTATTCCTTTGGGTTGATACCCTTGGGTTCATGGTCACCATGAGCTCGCGGTTTTCGAAGAGCAACTCATAGCTGGGCTGCGCTTCCCGCTCCACCCATTCATTATAGAAATAATTAAGTTCTTTGACATCACCATCGACCAATTACACCCAAACTCCATCCAAACTATAGTAGGTACAATCTCCTATTCCACGAGTACAATCGACCTCTGTCTTTAGACGTTTTTAGCTCGATTTGCTCAATCAAAAAGAACTCTGCTTGCCTGTGCGGGGACATCCGACAGAGTTCCTCTAAAAGACCAGTTTCCTTCCTTGCATGCTCTATCAGACTTGAAAAATGAACCCATATCTTCTTTCTTGGTCCCTTCAGCCTCCACTTCGGGTTGCCGAATAGGATTTTGAACCCGGGGTGAGGAGAGATGTAGAGACCAAGGCGGTCGTTAACTTCTGGAGGGACCTCGGCCTAGAGATGAGATATTTCTTAGCCGAGGAGAAGCTTGTGCGAGCTAGGTTGAGCCCTGCTGGTAGGCCTCCACCTCAATGCTCATATTCTTTTTTACTTTGAATTTTCTTTAGTTTGCAACTAACATTTTCTTTTTCTCTTGCACTAGACATGCCGGAGGTCGATGTGGAGAACCTTTTGAAGAGCTTCCAGAGAGGGAAAAAGAGGAAGGCCTCGAAGAAGTCTTGCCAGGAGGCCGGTCCCTCTGCCCTCGTCCCGCCCGAGGCCGCTACTCTGGAGCCGATCTCTGCCGAGCTTCCGGAGGAGGTCCATCCCCAGCCTCTTATCGTGGACCTGAACGAAGACCAGGACGAAGGAGCTCCGCCTCGCGAACCGAAG
The DNA here is from genome assembly GCF_000365185.1 of Nelumbo nucifera. The sequence goes on from NW_010729150.1 coordinate 1,185,838, forward strand.
AGCACTTCCGCGCCCGAGCCTCAACTCTCGAAGGAGAGCATAATGACCCCTCGGCTCGGGCTCCTCAAGAGTAAGGACGTCGTATTTACCGCCGAAGTCACGAAGTGGGCTGACATGCCCACAAGCCAGCTCGGAGACCAGGCTGCTAGCTATTGTATGGTGGTGAGTATTTTACCTTGATCGATGATCAAAGAGTTCACCGAGATCTTCGAGACCACCATTAAGGAGGTGCAAGGTGAGGAGAAAGAGAGCGCCATCGAAAGCTTCAAGGAGTCTCCGGAGTTCCACAATCTCCAGGTCGAGTATGGATCGAGCTCTTACCGATCTGGCTTCAAGCTATGCAAATGGCTGATGTAGCAGAAGTTTCCCGAACTGGACCTCAGAGTTGTTTCCATGTCTAACCTCACTCCCGAGATGGCGAAGGCGGCCAACGAAGAACCTGGCTCCTCTGAAGAGGAAATCGACGATGAAGTCCCTGAGGCAGGCCTATCAGGTCGAGAGGACGCGGAGGAGGATCGCATGGAGACTAACCTGCCCAGTAGTTCGGATGCATGATTCTTGCCTCTCTTTTCTTGGGCCTTTATGATGTACACCCCGAGCCTCCGAGCTCGGTTCATAGTGAAAGTTTCTCTTTTTTCTTCTTTTTTTTGTACTCAAAACTTTGCATCAATGAAATACAAGTATTTTGGCTATCTCTGTGCAAAAAATTTTCTTAGTGTAAATAACTCCTGAACTGGTGAACTAAACCAAATAGGAGTAAAAATTTTTTTTTAAGTGTTGGTTACCCCGAACTGTCGAGCTAACGAGCTGGACTACAAGTAGGGATAACCAGAGTAGATTTTTTTCTAAGTGTTGGTTACCTCGAACTGTCGAGCTAACGAGCTGGATTCCGAGTAGGGGTAACTTCACATCATTGTACGCCGAGGTGGGCGAACACTGTAGGATATATACCCGACCTGTCTGCACATGGGCTACTCGCTTAGGTGTCGGTTATCCCTTAGTGTCGAGCCATCGGGTCCAACTCCAAATGGGATCAACCTGTTGTTATATGCCGAGGTGGGCTAGACATAGTAGGGTTTGTACCATAATTGTCTATGCCTTGGGCAAGAGAACTGATTTGCCTATGCCGAAGAGGCGACTAGGACTTGTCTGCCTATGCCGAAGAGGCGACTAGGACTTGTCCGCCCATGCCGAAGAGGTGACTAGGACTTATCCGCCCATGCCGAAGAGGCGACTGGGACTTATCGTAATGCCGAGGTCTTATGTCAGCTCGGCATCATGGCCCTTGGGCTTCTGGGAGTGACTCACAGTCCTCTCTCCAGTTCGGTGATCACAAGTAATATCTTCTTAGGTTGCCGATGTTCCATGCTCGAGGTACTTGCTTCCCTTCCAGAGTCTCGAGCTTGTACGTACCTTCTTCGAATACTTGTCTTACTCGGTACGAACCTTCCTAATTTGGTCTGAGATTACCGACACCGGGCTTAGGTACCATAACCTTCCGAAGAACCAAGTCGCCGATGCGAAAGTGTCGCTTTTTGACACAGGTGTTATAGTACCAAGCCACTCTCTGTTGGTAAGCTGCAGTCCGGATGTATGCCAGGTCTCGTACTTCTTCCACCAGGTCTAGGTTGTTACGGAGTTCGTCATCATTCGTCTCTTCGTCATAGGCCTCCAAGCGTAGTGTAGGCACCTCGATTTCTATTGGGATCACCGCTTTTGTGCCGTAAGTGAGGTTAAAAGGAGTCTCACCTATGGCAATCTTGATGATAGTCCGATAGGCCCAGAGTACACTAGGCAGCTCGTCTACCTACAATCCTCCTTTGGCTCGAGCTAAACGAGCTTTCAAACCGCGAAGTATGGCTCTGTTGGTGACTTCCGCTTGCCCGTTCGCCTGGGGGTGTGCCACCAAGGTGAAATTTTGCTGAATTCCCATTTCGGCACACCAATTCTGAAACTTGATATCCTCGAATTACTTCATGTTATCGAGACGAGTACCCGAGGTAGCCCGAAGTGACATACTATGTTCTTCCAAAAGAAATTTTGTATGTTGCGGGTTGTGATTGTTGTTAGAGGCTCAGCTTCTACCCACTTCGTAAAATAGTCTACCGCTACGACCAGAAACTTCCTCTGTCCTGTCGCTGGTGGGAATGAGCCAAGTATGTCGATTCCCCACTTTGCGAAGGCCCATGGGCTAGTGAGGTATTTCAGATCGACAGCAGGTCGGTGGTGGATGTTGGCGTGCCTCTGACACTTGTCACACTTCTTGATGAGCTCGAGTGCGTCTGCCTTCATCATGGTTCAGTACTAGCCTTGCCGTAATGCCTTCTGTGCGAGAGCCCTGCCCCCCAAGTGTCTGCCACACAAGCCTTCATGGGTATCGCAGAGTACATACTCGGCCTCTGAGGGTCGCAAGCAACGCAAGTAGGGGAGAGTGAAGGACCTTCTGTACAACTGTCCGTCTATAATGACGTACTTAGCCGACTGGCGCTCTACCCTTCGGGCTGCATTGCGTTCTGCAGGGAGGGTCCTATGAAGCAGGTAACTCACGAGTGGGTCGATCCAGCTCGGTTCTGCTTATGCTATAGGAGCGACTTCTCCTGCCCCTCGATAATGCTAGGCCGAGGTAAGTCCTCTATATACACAGTCTGCATGGTGTTGCTGCTTGTGCTGGCTAATTGAGACAAGGCATCGGCCTTAGCGTTCTCGGACCTCGGGATCTGTCTGATGAAGTAGGAAATGAAGTCGCGCAAGATCTCCCTAACTTTGGCCAAGTAAGCAACCATGGTGGGGTCGCGAGCTTCATACTCACCGCTGACTTCGTTGACTATAAGCTGAGAGTCACTGCATATGATGAGGTGCTTTGCCCTCATTTCCCTTGCTAGAGTGAGCCCAGCAACCAATGCTTTGTACTCTGCTTCGTTGTTCGATGCCACGAACCCAAACCGGAGTGCGTATTCCAATTTCACCTCGCTTGGGCCGTACAGAATTATTCCTACACCGCTTCCTTGTTGGTTGGACAAGCCGTTAACGTGGAGATTCTAGGGCTCCTCGTCCCAGGTTGGACCTGCTCTGACCGGTTCCAGTGCCACACTGGTCGATGCTTCCATCGTGTGTTCGAGCTCGGTCAGCTCGGGAGTTGCGGTACTAAATGTACATTCTGCTACAAAATCGGCCAAGGCTTGGGCTTTGATTGCCGTCCGAGGTTCATACCGGATGTCGTACTCACTTAGTTCAATAGCCCACTTCGTCAATCTGCCAGACACCACAGGCTTGAGCAGGATCTGCCTCAGAGGCTTGTTGGTGAGGACGGCGATGGTGTGAGCTTGAAAGTATGGATGAAGCTTGCGAGCTGCTATGATTAGCGCGTACGCTAGTTTCTCGATCTTCGGGTACCTGGTTTCTGCGTCCTGCAAAACTTTGCTAACATAGTAGATGGGTCGTTGGACCCGATCTACCTCTTTGATTAGTACCAAGTTGATCACCTCGTCACTCGCGGAGAGGTATAGCTTTAATACATCCCCTTCCTCGGGTCGGGTCAGAACCGGGGAGCTAGCTAAGTATCTTTTTAGCTCGTCAAAGGCGAGCTGACACTTTGCAGTCCACTCGAAGTCTTTACTCTTTTTTATGGCTTTAAAAAAGGGTAGGCAGCAATCTGCTGACTTGGACATAAAACGGCTCAGGGCGGCTATCTGGCCATTCAGCCTCTGAACCTCTTTTAGTTTGCGGAGTGGCCTCATATCTAAGATGGCCTTTATTTTTTTCAGGTTGGCTTCGATGCCACATCGGTTGACTATATAGCCCAAAAATTTACCCGATGTGACCCCGAAGACACACTTGTTGGGATTTAATTTCATATTATATTTTCGTAAAATTTGAAAAACACTTTGCAAATCATCTAGTAAAAATTTTGAATACTGGGTCTTCATGACCATGTCATCAACATAGCATTCGACTTTATTGTCGATTAACGGCTCAAAAATTTTGTTTACAAGTCTTTGAAAGGTTGCCCTGGCATTTTTTAGTCCGAAGGGCATGACAGCAATACAACCCGAGCTCAGTTATAAAGGTAGTATTTTCTTCATCGGCGGGATCCATCCTAATCTGGTTGTAACCGGAATAGGCGTCTAAAAAGCTTAGCAACTCATGCCTTGAGGTCGCGTCTACTAGGCGATCGATCTTGGGCAGCGGGAAGCAGTTTTTTGGGCAGGCTCTATTCAGGTCGGTGTAATCGACGCACATGCGCCACTTGCCATTGGCCTTTTTTACCAGAACTGGGTTAGCTACCCAACTCGGGTAATGGACTTCCCTGATGAAGTCTGCCGCTAAGAGCTTCCCGACCTCTTCATCGACTATCCTCCAGCGCTCTGGGGTGAGGTTGCGCTTTTTCTGTCTAACTAGCCTAACTAAGGGATCGGTATTTAACTTATGAGTTAGAATCTTAGAGTCTATTCCAGGCATCTCTGTCGCGGACCAAGCAAATATATCTAAATTTTGTAATAAGAAGCTTACCAGCTGAGAGCGAAGTGGCTCCTTGATCGAAGCGCCGATATGAGTCTTGGTTGGGTCATCGATTGAGACTAGGATGTGGACCGTCTCCTCTGTTGGTGCAGCTCGCTCATCGGCATACTACGTTGGTCACTCGAGCTCGATGTTAGCCGCTAGCTTTGCTTTCCCCTTGAGGGCGGCTACGTAGCACTTGCGAGATTCGAGTTGGTCACCTCGCACAACCCCTACTCCATAATCCATTGGGAACTTCATTGCCAGGTAGTAGGTGGATACTACCGCACATAGGACGTGCGTAATGGGTCGACCTACTATGGCATTGTAAGGAGCGGGAGTCGCGACCACTAGAAACGTGTGCTCGAACCTCACAATATTCGGCCACGTGCCGGCCTCTACGGGTATTGAGACTCGCCCAAGAGGATAATGGATCCCGCACACATCATCCTCTGTGATGTAAATTGGTTCTTCAAGTAGAGGTCATTTTGGCGGGTTCTCTTCGTTTTCTAGTTCACGGACTGAGGTTCGTCCGACTGCCGAAGTACACCCCGCGATGGACCAATCAGTAATCATATTGATTACCCCGCAGATCGGTCTCTCCTCGGGCAACTACCGTGGCGGCTGCTCGTTCTGCCTGTTGCTGGTCTCGAGGGCATTCCTTCTCTAGTCCCCCTACCGGTCTGCTTGTCGATCTGCCTGGCTTCTTTCTTCTCGCTGTACAAAGTTTTTCAAGTACCTGCAGCGGATGAGCTCCTCGATCTCATCGCAGAGGTTCCTGCAGTTCTCCGTACTATGCTCGTGGCCTCTGTGGAAGTGACAGTAGACGTTCCGATTTCTTGTTGCAGGATCTCCCCTCAACCTAGGAGGCCACTTGACAAAGGAAGAGTCCTTGATGGCCATTAGTATTTCTCCTCACTTAGCGTTGAGAGGTGTGTAGTTCGTCCTTTCAACAAGTGGGGTCCTGGAGCGCCGACCTGACTTGCGAAATCGCGAAGGAGATCAGCTTCCAGATTTGTTTCTTCCCTGCTCGGGAACTTGCTCTTTCTTCTTTTGTGCCCGTCACTGCCTGTGTTGTCACTGTCTCTTTTTCTTTTTTCTGCTGGGTTGTCAGTCTTCTGGTTCATTTCTTCTTCGGTTCCAATGAACTGGTCAGCTAGCTTGAGGAATTATGTGATGTCTTTAGGTTTATTGGCCACAACATGCCATTTGAACTCTCTGTGAGTTATGCCTTTCTTGGCTGCCGTGAGTCTTACCGTCGGGTCCAAGTCGGGGATCTGTAGGCAGGTGTCGTTGAAGCGCTTGATGTAGCTTCTAATCGACTCTCCTTCTCCCTGAACTACATTAAGGAGGCTCTCCTGCGACCTCGGGCACTTCTTGATGGTGATGAAGTGCAAGGTAAACAACTCTATGAACTGCGCCCAGCTCTTGATCGATCCCGGCGCGAGGTTCTGGTACCAGGTCCGAACTACCCCCTTGAAAGTGGTGGAGAAAGCCACGCACATGCAAGACTCATCATACTTGTCCAGGGAAGGCATCTTGAAATCTTTGGGCATCGAGGTCGCCAAGAGCTCGGGAGACAAGGGAGACAACCCGAAAAGTAGAGGAGGAGCGGCCTTTGTAGCTACCGAGCTCGCCTCCTCCTTACCTTTAGCCTGTTCTTCTTGTTGGTTTGGTCTCGCTGGCTGGTTGTTCTAAGCTGAAGTACGGCGTGCCTTGCGACGCCTCCGTTGCTGCTTCTTTATCGGCTTGACATTGGTGCTGCTAATCTCAGTATGCTCCGGTACTGTTTTGCCGCGAGGTAGCTCCTGGTTCCTCGTGGGATTCTGGGGCCGGCTATCATGGACGGAGAGGCCTTGCCTTGATTTCGCACCCAGAACCCCGAACCGGTTACCTACGAGCGACCCATCTTGCTGCGAACGCCGAGGAAGATTGGCCCTGTTAGGTTGAGTATCTCCGGACCTGTTTCCGAGGTTCCCTTGTGAAGCAGGTGGAATAACCTGACCGTCTCTCCTCCCGCAGGGTGAGACCTGAATCCTGGGAGGAACTGGGACTTGGGAAGTCTCTTCGCCTCGGTAGGGAGATCGAATGTTCTGGTTCACGCAAGGTTTGTTCTGATTCTGTTGGGCCCCTAGGTGTCGAGGTGGAATCGGCTGCTGGCTCTGCAGCAGTGGGGGGAACTACTACTAGTAGAATAGGTACTGTTGGTACTGCTGAAATTGCTGAACCTGTTGCATTTGGACCTAGATGGCCCGCACACACTGCACCAGGTCGTCAAACTGGGACTGTCCAGCTCCGGGAGGAACCACAGAAGCCTCAAAAAAGGTTACGCCTACCACTGGGGGAAGTGGGGCGTTCACCTGTGTGATGCTTGGTGGCATGGTCAGCGTTGGAACCCCAGCCGCAGTAAGCGGGATGGTGAATTGGCCGATGCACACTGAAGGGAGTTGGGGTTGTCCCCCGAAGACGTTCATCTCGCTGCTTTGTCCTGCGTGACTGGAAGATGCCATTGATTCAGAGGAAAGTTGACTATAAAGAAGGCTTTTCGATCGAGTTCCCACAAACGACACCAATTGATGTAGCGCGATCTGACTACTCCCTACTGGAGGATGATCTGTCTTCCAGTCGGGCAACGAGCTAGGTGAATCTGCAAGACAGCGAATCAGAGAACCTGGGGTGGCTAACCCAACGAGGTCGCTCCAATGCTTAAGTCAGTAAACTGTGATGCGAGCTAAGAAGCTTTGAGAACTAGAGAGTAGAGAAATCACACATACCTTGTGTCATTGGGGTTGGTGCCTTTATATAGCTGAGCCCTCGTGGGTTTTGCGGATCGGTTTCAGGATCTTTGTCCTGATGGGATCCATTTCCGCTTTAACTGGAGAGTAACATTATCAATTAATAGAGATTATCAATTCCTCCCGATCCGGGCGGGAGAAGATTAGGTCTGCCGTTATGCAGCATGATCCCGTGGGGTTCGGAGTCTACTGGAGAAACTTCTGGGATCGTTATGTGGTGGTCCAGGTCGGTAGCCCCGAGCTGATACTTCAGTCTTTTAGTTCCGAACTGGATTGAATGTCGAGGTGCCTCGATGCCGAGGTGACTCTGTGCCGAGGTGATTGAATACCCGAGCTCAACTGTTGCGAACTAGGCTTGCCGAGCTGAGCTATCATCTCTTAGTCAGGTCGTGTCCACGTGTCCCCTTCTTGCTAGGTCGCGCCAAATCACCCTTCATAAGAAAGTATTTGTACCCTCCCATAGAAAGAATATGATAGAGCCCGCAAACATCGGTATGCACAATTTCAAAAGGAAAAGAACTTCTTTTATTACTTTGTGAATAAGTTTATCTACAATGCTTTGCCAACTCACAGCTTTCACACTTCAAAATGAACACTTGGATTGACTCAAACAAAGTACGAAAAAGACTCTTTAAAGACCCAAAAGAAAGATGACTCAATCGATTATGCCAAAGCATAATCTGACTCATAGACTGTGACACAATAGACTTTCCAACTTCTTTACTCTTCCCAGGTGGATGTTCAAGCAAGTAGATCCCATTCGTCTCACGGCTAGTCCTAATCACCTTCCTCGTTGCCAGACCCCGGAAAACACAATGATCAGGGAAAAATGTCACTAAATAGTTTTGGTGTTTAGTGATACTACTGAATGAAAGTAAATTAGTACTTGGTTTAGGAACATGCAGAACTGAGGATAAGGAAATAGCATCAGAGACTTTGATGTCTCCTTTGCCCAAAATATGGACAAGAGAGACATCAACAATAGACACTTTGTCTCTGCTAGAGAACAAGCAATAAGTGTGAAATAAGGAAGACAAACTGGTCATATGATCAGATGCTCTTGAATCTGCAATCCAAAAATGGCTAGTGTTACCTGGGTTGAGGCATGATAAATAGTGGCCCTTGTACCTGATTGAGCAAAAGCAGAAGTGGGAGGAGGGGTTGAATGAGACTGTCCAAGGATGCCAACTTCACTCTCCAGCTGAGATAAAACAGCCCTATCTGTAGCCAAGGCATCAAGAGAACTGGATCTAGTGTTGGGTGTGGATGAAGCTCATGTGGTTACAGTTGCATTTGCATTTCCTTTCTTATTCCCAAGTCTTTCTGGAATTAGTCGAGGATGAAGTTTCCAACAAGTGCCCTTAGTATGTTTTGGCTTCTTACAATAGTCACAAAACACATCCCTCTTTCCTTCCTTCTTTACTTCCTTTTCCTTATCACCTCCAATCTTCAGTTTTATGGCTGCTAAAGTTGATTCCATAGATGGAATTTGTAACATAACTTTTCTCCTACTTTCCTCACTATGTACTAGAGAGTAGGCTTGAGATAAAGAAACACTATATCTAGTGGGAAGTTGCTGTCTTATAATGTCATAATTAGAGTTTAGCCCAGCTAGGAATTCAAACACTCTATTTTTCTCAACTAATTTCCTGTATGTGGTAGCATCTTTCTGGCTCTCCCACTCAATAGTCTCAAATTATCAATCTCATGCCACAATGATTTCAAGGTGGAGAAATAAATTGACACAAGTTTCTCCCCCTGTTTAAGATTATTCACCTCAATTTTCGGTTCATAAACTCTAGCAACATTAAGGGGTTGAGAATAGGTTTCTTTCATATTGTCCCAAATCTCCTTAGTTGTCTTTGCCCAAAGATAGTTTCTACTAATATGAGGCTGCATGGAATTGCATAACCAAGTAATAGCCAAATAATTTTCTTGGACCCATTTAGCAAGGGAAGGGTCCTCCTGAGCTAGTTTCTTTGTGTCTCCCATCACATACCCCAACTTTCCCCTTCCTCCAATGGCCACCATGGCTGATTGGGCCCATTCCAATGTTTGTCCCATTAAACTTGACTGTAGTAATTTGAAATGAACTACTGCCAGTAGAATTTCCAGCTCCTACAAGTCCTCCATATGGTTTGTTCTCATTTCCAGTCATTTCCATGCTATAATGAACAATAGATATTCACCGAATGGAAGGTAAAGCACTGTCCAACTCCCTTTTCAACAAAAAAAATATTTCAAGTCCAACAACACCCAGAAAAAAAAAAAAAAAAAAAAAAAAAAAAATCAGAGGCTTTTTTACAAACACAAGGTGGGGTGGCTGAAGTGAACAAAACTGTCAACAACTTAGCCCAGAAGCACAGTCCGCAAAGAAACCAAAAAAAAAGCAGTCCAAGAGAAAAGAAGTCAGACAACCGATCCTCCCAGAGGATTCCAAAAAACTTCAGACATCTATCAACCCAAAAGGAATGAAAAACAACCCAAAAAGTACTGAGCGCCACTCCCAATCTTTGATTTAAGCCCTAAATCAAAAGCCGACCTATTTTCTGTGATTCTTCTAGATCACTGGGCAGCTCTCCAAGTTTTCTGAACCTTGGACACCTTCTTCAATCACCAATGACCTCCAAGAACTAGGCGAATTAAGCTGAAACTTCCAGCCCTAGAAATGCTCTCATGTAGTCAGCTGGACTACACCTACATGAGAGCCCTAATCAGTCTTAGGCCTGCTCTAGTACAAAGTTGTTTGAAACCAATGAGGTTCAGACCCATTTAGCAGTCAGAAATGAAGAAGAAAACAGAGATGAAGAGAAGAGAAGAGAAGAGAAGGGAAGAAGAGAGGAGAAAGAAAGAATAGAAGAAAAGGGTTCAGACTGTTTTAGTTTGCCACCCCAAGTGCTATTCGTATTAGACTTATAATAAAAGAGGTACAATGACAGGAATACCCTTGTCACTAGAAACAACAGAAAAGAACATTCTAACAGCAATATAATCAAAGGAAGCATATGAAGAGGTGGGACCACAAGCTCGTCAATCATTTTCTCTACATTTACCAAACTTCATTTTTTTCCTTTGAAAAGTTCTCAATTTTTTGTCAGCGACCATAGCCTGGGTATCCTTTTCAAATGGTAAAAGGAAACAGAAAGAGGAAAGCCCAAGCATGCTGTATTACTGGAATGGAAAGAGACCAATACAAAGCAATCATAAGCTGTAATTTTTATTTTTTTATAGTAAATAGAAAATTTTCATTAAGTGAAAAAGAAGAATAAAAAAAGACACATGGCACCACCTTCAAATGCAATTAGAGTACTAGAATATTACAAGTCACCCCCCCTCAGGTGGACCCATGTGCTCCCCATTCCAAATTTGTCCATGTTACCGCTTCCCTTTCTAATACCTTCATTGGCAACCTTGGGATCCATCTGAACCAGCAATTCGTAATTTGTATTTGATGCCAAAGATCTTACTTCCCCAACTAAAATGCATTTAAAGCAATAGACTATTGCAAGTCCCCCTCCCCCTCTCATTCCAATTTTGTCCCTGTTACCCCTTCCCTTTCTAAGAACTTCATTGGGCCAATCTTGGGATCCATCTGAACCAACAATTTTGTATTTGATGCCCAAGATCTTGCTTTGCCAACTAAAATGCATTTAGACCAATAGACTATTACAAGTCCCCACCCCTCAAAGCCATGTGCTCCCCATTCCAAATTTGTCCCTGTACCCCTTCCTTTTATAATAACTTCATTGGCCAACCTTCTGATCCATCTGAACCAGCAATTCATATTTGATGCCAAAGATTTTGCTTCCCCAACTAAATGTCTGAAGGTTCAAGAACCATCCAGGTTTGTTAAAACCCAGCCAATGATCACTTGATAGTCTTACCTATTTAGTACTCAGAATAAGGCAATGGTTTCTGCTCTTAGAGATGTTCCTTAACCTATCAGACCTGAAAAACTCAATTTGATGCTCTTTGCGTAGTCTCTCACCAGACCTCCCACTCCTGAGTTTTTTCTTTGACAAAGACCCACTACGCCTGATTTTTCTTTGATAAACTCAAATACTCTAGCTGCACGACCATTCACCACCAGTTAGTCTCTAAATACTGCATCCATCATTACCCCTTCGAACTAGTCAGCACCCAATCATTTAGGTAAAAGGGAAGAGAGGTCTGAAGTACAAGAAAGATGAAGACTACCATGTTTGGTGTATTACAAGATTCATTTACAGGGACAAGGAAGACAAGAAAAAAAGTTATTTAAATGGTCAGAAACTTCACAGACATGAAGGCGAGAGAGAGAGAGAGAAGTCGTAGAGTAAAGCTCCAGAAGATCTTTAGAAGCCTTTAATCTAAAAGAGAATTGAAGGAAGATGAGGAAGGAGAAAAAGAGGTGAGTGATGTTGAAAAACCTGAAAACATCAACAGCTCTGTAAATCAACCAGAGGAAGGAAGGAAACTGAGTTTCACGATAGTTCCAGAAGTTGAAATCAAAGTTGAGGCTTTATCTGGGAAAAGTGGTCTTAAACCGAATGGGGTTGGAAAAGTAAATAGCAAACCCAGGCAGGAGATGGGTGAAGCTATAAACTTCAAAGGTGGAAAGGAGAGGATGTTTTTTTTGAGACCAGAATTCTCAGGAGACAGGTTTGAAAGAGAAGGAAAAGGAGAGTGGATTTGGGGAGGAGAGGGAGACTCCTGGTGTTGTTGATAAAGGGATACTGAATGATAAGTCAAATTTGAATTCTGACAAATCCATAGAAGAAGAGATGGCTGCACAAAGCCGAAGTGGGGAAAAGGAGTGGATGGGGGTTCAGTTGAGAATATTGAAAGATTCAGAAGTGGCAAAAAGTTTATAGAGAATGAAGGGTGGGAAATAAAGAGAAATTTCAGATGGAAGTACATCGGGTACTTCATACTCAAGAGTAGTTAGTAGAAAAAGGAAATATCAAACTAGACCTTTGCAAGAAAATAACATTTCTGAAAAGGACAAAGAAAGAGATGATGAAGATAGGGGCACAAGTGATTCAAGTGATGGTGAGATTTGGGTGGATGAGACTCGTGTTATTGAAAGAGCAATTGATTTAGAAAAGAGTGGTGAATACGGAGATGGAAGTGAGCAAGTCATTGGGATTAGGGGAGGAATTTGCTAGGAAAACCTTTAAGGAATTGGAAGAGAAATATAAGATGCTTGTGATTAAGAGTGATGTAGGAGTTGTTAATAAAGTGGAGAATAAGGAGGAAAAAGATCAAAGTAGACAGAGATCTTGTGGAGTTGCAGAAACTGCTGACAATGGGACTGGTAAGCTGGTTTAAGATCAGCTTTTCCAGAAAAATGCAGTCCTAAAACCAGAAAGGATCATTGCTAGGTCAAATGATTTGCAGTTGCCTGAGAAGATTTCTAATGCTGTTAGGTGCTTTAGAAGTGAAAAGACCCATTGACCTGTTCAGATGTTGAAAGTGTTTGCAAGACTAAAGTTGATTTATTTAGTGTTGGACCTAGCAAGAAGGTGAACTCAAGAGCTTGAAGCAGTTGTGTAATCGAGCAAATTGTGAAAGTAGTTCTGGTGGAGTCTTAGTGTTTTTTAATGTTAAATTGTTGGATTTTTCCTCAGTTGGTGGAGGTGTAGGGTCTCGTCTTTTAGCTTGGCAGTAGTGTCTGTGTTGTGTCTTGCTGAAATCTTTTTTGTGTGCTGTCTGGTTATCTCTTGTGTTTTGGGTTGGGGTGGTAGCTGTCATTGGAGGTTTGTGTAGGGTGTGATCGTGTGAAAGTGTTTTAGGGGTCCAATTTGAGTTGGGGACTCGTTAAGGGCTGAAATCATAGCTGTTAGGGAAGGGACTCAAAAGGCTAAAGACCTGAATATCAGAAAGTTGTTAATTGAAGGTGATTTGAAGCTTGTAATTAGCTGGCTCTGAAAAGAGGAGGATGGATGGTGATGCTACATATATGAGAAATCATAGCTGTTATGGAAGGGATTCAAAAGGCTAAAGAGCTGAATATCAGAAAGCTGATAATTGAAGGTAATTTGAAGCTTGTAATTAGCTGGCTCTGAAAAGAGGAGGATGGATGGTGATGCTACATATATGAGAAGAGGAAAGCTTTTAAATTGCTACAAGGGGTAGAGGTAACTTGTAATTGGGTCAGAAGAGACGCAAATGCCTTTTCTGATACACTTACTAAACAAGGGGTGGGAAGGAATAGCTTATTTTGGGCTGTGTTGTAATTTTATTTTCTGTTGGGGAGGGTAAGAGTGTTTATCCCTCCCCTTTCTTATTGTACTAAAGTTCTTCCTTTTTAATGAATTTTCTTCTGTTATTGATAAAAAAATAAAAAGAAAGTGTTTTAGGGGTTTATCTTTCTCTCTTTTCTATAGGTGATGTCTTCACCTCCTTCTGTCCTTCTTCCTTTGCTTCTTGATAAATTCTTTTAAAACTAAGCATAGTACTTTACTACAAAGATATTTTAAAACTTTAGACATTTGCATTTATATCTAATTATTTTAAATAATGTAGTATATATATAGTTTTAATATACATGTTATTGCTTCACGTATATGTGATTGAACATGGTTGGTTAATGGTATATAAAACAAAAAAAAAGAGGCATAGAGATCAAAAGAGGAGGAGTTCTTACAAGTTTTCTTCCAATTAGTGGTCTGCTGGTACAGAGTTGCCACTAGTAAAGGTTATCAGATAGTCAAAAGTTCCACTCTTCCTTTGAAAAAAAAAATACTGAAGGCCCTAACTCCCTGTTCAACCCAACCTTTTATACACTAATGCTTAATATCATTCTTTTGTGGCTTATTTGCAATTTAATATTAACTTATTTATGGGATAGTATCAATATCTAAAATCTAGAAAATAATTTTTTTTCTGGTCTACTACTAGAGAGGCCACAACAAATAATCATCACTTTACTACATTGATAGCACTGCACCAATGTCCTGCATGTACCATAATGACATCAATTAAGGTGTTAACATCTTGCTCCTTATTGTAAAAGATTCTAGCATTTATATTACACCAAACGCTCCAAAGGATTGCAACTCTTGTATAGATAAGGTTCATTTGAGAAGCAAAAAGGTCTAACATCTCTAAAGGTGTATCCAATATTCCAATTAGTAACAAATAAAGGAAAAAAAAAATGGTTCTATACCCTTGACTAAGGGCATGAGAGGAAGACATACTTGATGTTCTCAACTCTAGGAAACGGTTACAGACATGGGGTTATATGCTCCAGGTCTTCCATCTTTGTTGGAGCACCTCAATAGTGTTTACAATATACAAAAAGGCTTTTGAACAATACACTTTGAAGTGATCTTTGGTTGAAAGGGACCATCATAATGGACTTTAGCCAGGAAAGAATTGGGAGGAGCGGGGAATCAAATCATCAAGAGCCTAGCAAAAAGAAACAGAAGAGGAGCCCAATTAGTCAACAGTCCATATCCTCTAATCCCAGACCCTCTTGAAGAAGGAAAACGCCATTAAGAGACTTAAGTCTACCCACTCCCTAGTACCTAGTACTTTTGATCCTTGGATCCACGAATAAATTACAAATCCCAAGAGGAGAACAGATGATAAGAAAAAATAGAAGACTGTCTCTATGGCCTTCCATTAGCAACACAAAATTACCATCCTAGCAAATCCAGAATCCAGTTCATTCTTATGAAAGCCATATTTGCTCCTAATAACAAAATACAAAAAGACTGAATCTGTGATTTGATCAGAAATATCCATAACACTTAATCCACTTATTAAGTAAATTGATGTTTTTATTTCTTACTCTCCAACTTGACCCCCCCCCCCCCATCTTCCAGGTCCAATTGGAGAAGCCGGAAAGGGATTCAATCGTGACGGATTTTCTATCAATTTATGGGCTATAGTTTGTTATCTTACTTTATCTTTCTAGACTGGGTGTGGAAGGTGACTCACAAGTTGTGATTGGATGAATGAATTTGGGTGGGATGGGGTGAGGAGGAGGCACCTCAGAATATAGGCATTACAATCAGATAAGCAAAATTTCTGGCCCAATCCATGAATACCTCATTGATATGATTTCAGTATATTCTCGTTTGGTTTCAGAGCCCACAGGAAATACCATGCATAAATAAGCATAAGAAAAACATATAAGAAATCGTAGTCCATAAAAAAAGGTCTTCATGCCAGTCCTTAAAAAACGGGTTTATTCATAACACATGATTTAGTCTATACAAATTCTTTAACTATCAAAAATATTCTATACGAATTCTTTTCTTTTTTTCTTCGAAACTAGTCAATCTGTTTTAAACAAGGAGTTAGCAACAATTTTTTTAATTACATTGGAATTGATGTTATATGTAAGCTATAAGTACACTTAAATCCAATTAAAAGAACTAAGCAAGGAGTGTCAACTATTTCTAACAAACCACTGCATAATGGTGATTCGAATCGGAACAGAATAAGCAGAACTGCAGAAGAAAAGAAAAAGGAATTCCAATAAGAGAGGTACTACGGAATTGTAAATGAAGTTCCGATCCGAGATAATCTCGCTGCAGACACAGGCAAACTAATTAAAGTTCTATTTGAAATGAAGCAAAAAGGAGAAAAAAAATAAAAAAAGCAGTGAACGATGGAAACGTGCAAATGGGGCAAGGATAGAGAATGAATACCAATCCAAATAAAATCCTTGGAAACATATCAAAGATGACTAAAAGCTATACATGAATGCCAACAGGGGTAGATTTTAAGGCTTAAAGAAACAAACTTGCAGAAGACCCACATATCCAATCAGAAAAGAACAAAAAGTCAATCAAAACTACGCATAGATAAAATCAAGTAAAAACAGATAGCCCATCTCCACAAACAAGAAGATCCGTCAACCCAATCGCTGAGCTTTGAGCAGAAATGAAAACACCGCCAGGGTGTGGAGACATACCTGCACGGGTATTTGGGTCTTCCGGGATTGTGCGTCTGAGTTTATAACACCCTCCTTCTCCGTCGATACAGTAGAAATGGTGGCCATGAGAGTAGGGCAGCTGTTTCTTCCACTCTTGGTACTGCTCTTTATGCTTTTGGCAATGGAGAACAATGTTGCTGGTAGGAAGCCTACAGGCCTTCGCATTTCATGATATCTCCAATTGGCAGAAGGAATCGTACCTTGTAGCTGCATTACAATAGAATTCTCAAAAGTTTAGACAAGCCCTTAATTAAGCACAAACCACCCAGCAAGAATCAGCTATCGAGATTCGAACTCGAGAGGGAGAGAGAGTGAGAGACCGGTTGATTTCCAAGTTATAGGGAGAATTGGGAGATCGTCTTCTATCAGGGCAAATCTGTGCCCATACTTTAATTTGGGGCTTTATAGTTCAGTGAACCCCGCCCGTGGATTGATGCCAAATTTACGGGCCGGATGCGGTTAATAGGGAGGCGTTACGAGGAATTCGCATATCCGCCCCACACCACATTTCCGCCGTGTTCCCACTGTGTATTGGAAACATCTCCCGATGATGAAATGTAAATTCCTCTTCTCCGCTTCTCGAGTTTGGCTCCACTTAGGGCAAAAGCCCATTCGGGCAGATTTTACTGTCTTACGTTAAGAATATCTTTATACTTATGTGCTTTGTTTTATTGAAAGATATTCCCAATGCAAAACTACAAAGGATAAAAGGACTGTAATTCACCTCACAAATCTGAATTACAACCCCCTCATAGTCCTGTTCGCACTTCGCCCCACCACCTCTTGTCCCACACAATGTACAATTGCCACATGTCCAATCACATACGGTGGTGCGTTCTCGTGTGCGAGGTCCTGCCCCTCAACCTCAAATCGGAGTCTTTGACCCCATTCTAGCTCGAGCTCAGATCCAATACCATCTTTGGTACTAGTGAGCATAATGCATCTCGTATGGTAGAGCAGCAATTAGCTCGGATGGTAGAACGGCAATTAGCTCGCTATGTAATCATAGGCAAGCAACTGTGTTGCAGGTCATTCACCCTCCCCTGCCTGCGCTGCTTGCACCCAACTGAGGCAAACTAGGTGCTACACGAGACCCACGAGGATCTCTACGAATGACACTTGGGGGTAGAGCGCTCGCCCAAAAGGTGCTACAACAAGGCTATTACTGGCCCACGATGAAGGCAGACGTACTAGGATTAGTTCGGAAGTGTGACAAGTGCTAGCAGCATGCCAACATACCACACCAACCCACTGTCAACCTAAGGTACCTTACTAGCCTGTGGCCATTTGCAGAGTGGGGGATAGATATCCTTGATCCCTTTCCACCTATGACTGGGTAGAGGAGGTTCTTGATAATCGTGGTCGACTACTTTACAAAGTTGGTGGAAGTTAAGCCACAAGTATCCATCACAACTCAAAACGTGTAGAACTTTTTCTAGTAGAACATCGTCTATAGATTCAGACTCCCCAAAGTACTGATTTCGGACAATGGGAAACAGTTCAAAGACATCAAGTTCTAGAACTGGTGTAACAAGATGGGAATCTAACAAAACTTCACATCAGTGGCCCATCCCCAAGCAAATGATGAGGCCGAAGTGATTAACAGGGCGATACTCCACAGACTCAAAGCTCGGCTCTCTCGATCTAAGGGTTTGTAGGTGGATGAGCTGCCCAGTGTTCTTTGGGATTATCGTACTACTATCAAGATAACAATCGAGGAGACTCCTTTCAACCTAACATACAGGATGGAGGTTGTCATTCCAACTAAGATCGAGGTGCCGACCTTGCAATCTGAGATGTATGATGAGGAGGCTAACGAGGACGGGCTTCGGACTAACCTTGACCTGGTGGAAGAAGTCCATGACTTATCCTATATTCGAACTACAGCATACCAGCAACAAGTAGCTCGATATTATAAAGCTCGAGTTAAGAGACGCCAATTTTGAGTTGGCGACCTAGTACTTAGGAAGGTTATGGTACCGGATCCCTGCATGGGAAAAATAGGTTCGAACTAGAAAGTTCCCTACAGAGTTCTCAAAGTGGTTGTTGAGGGTATGTACGAGCTCGAAATGTTAGAGGGGCGGCAGGTACCCCATGCATGGAATGTCGACAACTTAAGGAGATATTATCTATGAAGAGTTTGGAAGTTTCGAGCTACGCTCGCAAAGATTACAAATTTCACTAAGTATAAGAATGAGACCGCTCACCTCGGTGACCTGGTCTAGCCGATCTACGCTATGAGCACTTTCGCTAAGTTATATATAAGGGGAAGCCAAGCTGCTTTTAGCTCTAAGGCCCCTAATGTCAAACTCGGAAAATGATAGTAGCTCGACAGCTTGACAATATTTCGATTTAGCCAAGAGAATAGATAGTTCGGCAACTCAAGTATATAGCTTGATAGCATTTTGACTTAGCTGAAATTGCAAGTTTAGTCGTGTTTTCATACTTAATCTATTTTCTAGTAGTAAATAAAGGGCATGAAAGAAGGCACAAAGTGTATAGGAAAGACCGGTTCATTTAGAAACAAATGGGGTAGAGCATATAGTAAAAAAGTGAGAGCACACAAGCTCCAAAATAAAAAGTTCAAGATCACATGGGCTCTAAAAAGAAACAATTAAGAGTACGTGGGCTCTAAAGAAGCATTCGGGAGCATGTAGGCTCCAGGTACATCTTATCTTTGAAGAACATGACCAAAAACCCCCCATCGACAGATACTCCTCCTCGTCACCCAACCCATTGTCAACCTCGTCCGGAGTTAGAGGCTCTTGGTTGACCTGCACGGTCAACTCGTTTGGTATCGACCTAATAGACAAGTTACTGAAATCAAAGTTGAATGCAGGGACTTGAGGTAGCAGTGACATAGCTTGAATCCCCTCTTCATGGAAGGAAGGGCATTTTCAACCTTTTCTTGCTTATACTTTGGCGATGTGCAGAAACACTCGATAGCTGCTACCTCAGCATGGCAAATATCTTCAGTATATTTAGTTCGCCGCTCTTCCAGCTGATGGTCCTTATCTGCACTTCGTCGGTCAGGGCAACGATGGTTCCTTTGGCCTATTCCAACTCTCACTGCATGTTGATACTAAGATCGATGAAGCAATGGTGGTCCTCCTTTGCACTGCAGTGAGTCACTTCAGTGCTCAGGAGAGCTCCTTCCAGCTAGGCCTACAGGTTCTCTATGTTCGCTTGTATTTCACACTTCTCCTACTAGGACAAGGCGACCTGAAAGGAAAAATAAACAAGGCCCAAAAGGAAAGAAAGGCAAATATCAAAATAGAGATCATACATGAAGGATGCACTAAGTCATCCTTGTGCCAACATCAGAAGGATCCAGCCCGCTATAGAACTATAAATCCTCAGGGAGAAGAATTTCTCTCCCCATTCACATTGCAACTAGAGGATCAGTGAGGCGATCAATGATTGAAATGTCGATGTTGGGATGAAATGTGGAATGTTAGAGTGGTAGGGCCGGTAGCACACTCTTTTGGGGTGACCTGAGGGGATGGGGAGGTTGGGTTTGTGGTGGCCTGAGCGGGCTCTACGGACATGGGGTCACCACCCCTTTCAAGATCGACGACCTCGTGCATGCCCATGACAGGCCTCTCCTCGGCACCGACCAACGAACCCTCCATTGACAAGCAAACTGAAGATTCAGCCACCCTCATCTTCTTCTTCGAGGGCCTCTTGGCCATTGCTCGGAGAGAAGCAGTGCTTGTCATCCCTGAGAAGGCATACAAAAGAAGAGTTACTCAAGCTAAAGGG
Organism: Nelumbo nucifera; assembly: GCF_000365185.1. The sequence continues at coordinate 1,205,821 of NW_010729150.1, forward strand.
TAACTTCCAATATAAAAACAAAGGATGATTCAATTAACCTACCTACGGGACTCAGGCCAGCCTGAACGGGCATAGGCTCAGCTAAGAACTGATCTATTAGTAACCATTGACGTGCAAGGCATTGGACTTCAACACTCAACTCTTAATCAAACTCAACTTTAGAGATCCTTGTCGCCCTACATTGCCAGACGGTACCCATAAGCCAATCAACCTCCCGAGAAAGGAAGAAATGCCTACCCTTCTAGTCCCTAATCTTTGTGGGAGAACACCCTAGAAGCTTACAACCTTGATGGAAAGACAAGTAAAAATAGTAGGGCACATTGGGAACCTTCTTTATACTGCATAGCCTTGAGAAGACATCTATGTCAAGAGGAAAATTAAGATGATAGCTAAATGAAATTGTCCCCACGAGGATCTGAATGGCATTTGGATGAGCTGCCCTAAAGAAATACTGTAGAGGGAGAGCACCTCAACAATAAATGGGTGTAGAGGAAATCGGAAGCCAACGATTAATGCCTCCTTGAAGACACAGACTTCGGCTCGGTTGTGGCTCCATGGGAACTGGCCTGGGTCAGGCTGAATACAATTGAGCTCATTTGGGATATGAAATGCATATACCAAGCCAACAATTTCTTCCACACTTAGCTCGCTAGGACTGAATTGGGAACTAGTCTCTAGCTCCTACTGAGAAGTTGAGGCCCTAGTGTGGGAATCTCGTCAATCTTGTGCCAAGGTCCCTTCCTCGGTTTGAGTAGAATAAGAGGACCCCTTTTGACTCACTTGAGGACATGATTAAAAGAGGGAAAAAAAGACTCACCAGCTTTAAAAAATATAAATCTACCTCGCCCAACCAAATCTCGCTCATTGAACTAACAACGATCTCCTAACAGAACTCTCCTCTAATCAATTGCCCCACTCTCTCATTAGAAATCTCAAAACAATGCGAATGGAACCCCAATAGGGACCCCCTATTTATATTCTTGGGTGCAGAAGATTGATAGATGAGGTGACACAACATTAGATCGACGGTCGAGAAGGTCACACCACTTGCCGGTGAATTCAATTTTTAAAATTTGCACACTTAACTTGTGCACCCGATTTGAAAATCGAATTTTGTTGCGCATGTGAGCATTGGAAAACGGCTCACTTACCACTTGGGCTAGAAATTGAGTCGCCACCCATCATATTAAGAAATGGAGGTGATGGGACCTCCGGGAATGGCATTAAAATCATTTTTATTAAATAGTGACTCCAAAGCCCAAGGCATTGGTCCAACCAGTTCGGATGGGAGAGGGAAGGGATTAGGCGCCCCTCTCCCAGGTCCAATAGGTGGGGACCACATGGAAATCTAAACAAACACAAATACAAAGTACGCAATTAATTAAACAAAACAATAATAAACATAAGATGCAAGATTAAACAACAATAACCAACCCTATCATAAAATCAACAAGAAAGAAAGCAACATTATATCATGAACTTAAGAAGCAAGATTTAACTACCATTTGATTCCGGTCTCAATTACAAAAGAAGCAACATGAGATAATCACAACATTATGAACTAAAAAAATTAATTCCTAAACTAGCAAGACCATTAAGATAATACGATAATTGCATGCTGGAAAATAAAGAGATTCCTATTCTTAAGCGTACGATGGACGGGAGAATAACAATATATAAAAAAAGAGCATATCCTGGCTGGTATGGGAATTACAAGGAATGAATCAACCCGGTCATTCTCCTCCCAGCGGCTGCTAAAAATTTATCGATCATACCACAGAACGAAGAAAAAAAAGAAACGACCGGAAACAGAGCAAGAATGGTATTACCTAAATGGGGATTTTTGCCTAAAACTGACTACTACAAACAGGGAACAAGAAGGCAGATCTACTACGATTATGGCTTCTTCACCGACCATAGAATCAAATTTCACTAGGAATTAAACGCTGCAATAGGGGAGATTCAGATGAGTTTGGTGTGTTCGCAGGTGATGATCGGAGATTACTGAGGTCGAACAACTTTTTCCAGTGTGGGGACTAGTGGAGACTTCTGAGATTTCTTGGACTAGAAATAGAGCTCGTGGAACAGGGGAGATGTCAATCTATCGCAGAATCTGGTAGAAGATGGAAATGCCACCGATGACCAGCTGCTACTGCTATACAGATTTTAATTCACACAAGGAAGAGAACAGAGAGAGGCCGGTGGTGGGTCGCCGCCGCTTCCGGTTTGTATAAGGATGAGATCTGCTTGCAGGGGCAGTGACGAAACTGGAAAAAGTGAAAATAGAGGGAAGAGAAGAATAAAAAGAAGGAAGAGAGATCGGCGGTGAGAGGTAGGAGAGGAGAGGAAATGGCTGCTAGTTGCAGCGTTGGAAATCGCACAGAGAAAGGGAAGAAGAAGAAGAAGAAGAAGAAGAAGGAGGAGGAGGAGGAGGATAGATGGGGAGAAGAGAGAGGGACCGGAGGTTTGGGGGGAGATCATCGCCGCTCCCTGCTCACTGGTTTTGTTCGAACAGGGGAGAGAAGAGGGAACCGGATGAAAATGGAAAAAGAAGAAGGAAGAGGAGGAGGAGAAGGAGAAGAAGAAAACTAGGAGAGGGCAAGAGAGAGGGATCGATGGAGAGAGATTTCCGTAGCTCCGCTGCTGTGTGTCGAAGGGTCAGGGAGAGTGAACAGTGGATTTTCCTTAATGAGAAAGATAGGTTAAAATTTATATTAGGGATAAGGGCAGTTTTGTAAATTAAGGGAAATCCAAGGGTGTTTTGGTACTTTTGAAAAAGTTGGGTCAAACTGGGTCTAAAAGGGTTAGGCCGGGTTTTTGGTTCAATGGTGGGGATTTTTTGGTCAGAAAATGGAGGGTTGAGATGGGTCTGATGGTTGAGAAGGGTTTTAATGCGTGAGGGTTAGTGAAATTGGCTGAAACATAATCTTTTTGGATGAAGAGGCAAACTGGGTTGATTGGTGGGGTCATATTGGCTTGACTGGGCCTGAATTGGGTAGATCTGGAAAGGATTTGTTAATTTGGGGGCTCGAAATGAAATCTTTATGTAACGAAGGGGAAAATAAAGGCAGTTTTGGGAGAAACTTCTCAGGCTAGGGTTTCTGGGTAGTCTGAGATGATTGGTAAAATCAGATTGAGTCAACAGGGCCTGGATCGGGTAGATTTGTAATTCGGTCAATTTGGAACATTGAAATAGAATCTTGGTATGATTAAGGGTAAATGGAGGTATTTTGGGCTGAGATTTCATATGTAGGGGTTTTTGGGTATTTTGGGGTGATTGGAAAATTTTGATTGGTTTAGATATATTCGGATCAAGAGGATATGGGTTGTGGGTGCGGGGATTGTCGAAATGGAATCTTCATTTGATGAGGAAGTAAACGGGGGAATCTTGAGTTCAAATTTCATGGGTAAGTGTTTTGGGATGTCCTGGGTCTGATGGTTGTGTCTGATCTAATGGTTGATGTGTAAATGAGGGTCAATCGGGGCCATCAGATAGGTATCGGGTAGGTTTAACAATGGATTTAAGGGCTATCGGGATGAAATTTGGGTTTTCTAGGTTTTTGGGTGTTTTGGAGAGGTAAGAAGGGTCTGATCGGGTGTTTGGGGTGAATTGGTGGCTCAGGCGACGAACCAAGTAAAAATCGGGTGTTAACAGCGCGTTAGCCCACCCTCAAGTCGAGTTGGGTGAACAAGCTGGGCGATCTATGAATCGACCGAACGAATCATTGTAGGTTGAAGATTGACTACAAGCTACTCCTTTCACCAAACTGACACCGACTTGGGAGTGGGGGGCAATTGATGAAGTGCGATTTGTTTATCTAGTGACATGATGACACGTGGCACCTGAAAACAGTCATACGATATCTCAGCACCATGTAACTAAGCCTTAAAAGTGCCTTAGACACCTCGTGCCCACCTTGACGACCTCGGTAAACTAAACTACGAATAGGTCGAGCAAGACATTAGGTCGGCATGAGAGGCGACCTACTTCCTTTGACTTGACTTGACTTGAGTTCAACTAGCAACCTGCCTAATGCGTTGAGCGATCTCCTCCACGAGTAGGTTATCATCTCTGACTTACTCGGGATCATAATACCACGTTGAAAGAGCAAGTTATCACCCTGCCCACATCGAACACGACTAGATAGACATTACCCACTTACGTAAAGTCCATCTTTGGGTGTGAAAACACCTTCAAACAAACAAGCCAGAGATCTTGGACGCGCTTCGTGGGCCTCATGGTAGCTAGTCTATATAAAAACATCCCCATTCACTAGAAAGGTACTTGCGGTTTAGCTCTCAAAGTGTTCTATCTTTTTTGCTTTTTTGCAAACAATTATCAGTTCGCTAACTTAAGCATTGGAGTTCCCACCCCGGGTCTAGCAACCTAGACAATGGACACTCTAATCAACTTTTCTTGTAGCTCAACAAGGCGACCTACCTAATCTGGCATCCGAGCTGTCCTCGAGTAGGGAGCTACCAGATTACACACCATCAATAATAATAATAATAATAATAATAATAATAATAATAATAATAATAATAATAATAACAACAACAACAACAATAAAAAAAAAAATAATAATAATAATAACAACAACAACAACAACAATAAAAAAATAATAATAATAATAAATAACAACAACAACAGCAACAATAATAATAATAATAATAATAATAATAATAATAATAATAAAGAATCTATATGTATACTATATAATGTCAATATTTATCTTGTTTATTCGTAGGTCATGAAAATTTAATCATAATGATATATGTTAATAATTTAATATCTTATCTATCCTTGGCATTTTAATTTTACAATTTAGTATCTTTACCTTTTTATACTAATTCATAGTAATTAAAACTAGCAGAGGGCCCCTGCTTCGTAGGGGCTAGAATTGCAACATTGCTATTTGCTATATTAAAAATGACAATGGTTTTTTACCCAAGTCTTGAAAATCATATAAAGACTTAAAAGAGATCATCATGTGCTTATTTGTTAAATATTGTTTCAGCAAAGCATTTCATATAAAGGAATACAATCATACATTGATAGTTCTAAGTTTTACTTCATAGCTATCCATTATTTCACATTGAGAACTCCTAGTTGACCCGAACAGTAGGACCATTTGGCCCAAGAACTGTTTAGGCAACCAGTTCTGTTTTACCCCAAACCTAGTCCTTGGTAAAAAGTCGTTGAATCAGTCAACGACTCGTTGACCAGGCGATCAACCTGTTCAACGGTTTTGGCCATTTTTTATTTTTTAACTTTTGTTGTTAGAATGGGCCATCCATTCGAATCAGACGGTCAAACTATCAACCTGGAAACCGGTGGCCAGAACAGTTATGTTTCCGGGTCATTTTTTCTAGATGTCAATAATTAGACGAAATAACTTTGTAGTCATAGTCATGGGAAGGCTGGACATTGCAAGGGATTCCAAAACCTTGAAAGATAAATGGTGGTAAATCCACCAAACTGGAAAAACCAAGGAAAAAAAAAATCAGAGAATCGAGTCTAAAGTTCTGCTTTGAGACGAAGCAAAACATACATGCAATAAAAGAAAGAGACAAAGCATATTGTCTTATAAGAAAATAAAAAAAACATCGCACAAGAAAACCCAAAGAAAAAACAAAAGGGAAGAAATAAAATTGTGATAAACCCTAGACCATTTTGGAGGATCTTGAAGAAGAAGACCGAACACAAAAAATAAAAGCAAAAAATGAAAAAAAAGGAACATATTGCACACGCTCAAATAAAGCCAACAGTATAAGAAAACTTTGAATAGTGAAAATCCAAAAGCACAAAAAATCATGGTTTTCAAATCGCCATTGACCCAGATGGACGGACATTTTGGCCTGGGAACCGTCTAGGCAACCAGTCCCGTTTTACCCCAATTCTGGTCCCTGGCCAAAAACCGTTGAATCGATCAATGACCCATTGACCCGGGCGGTTGAACTGTCAACCCATTGACCTGCTCAATGGTTTTTGACCATTTTTTTTTATTTTTTTAATTGGGAACCGTTTTACCCCAATATCGGTTCCTGGCAAAAAACTATTGAATCGGTCAATGACTCATTGAGTTGAGTAGTCGAACCATCAACCCATTCAATGGTTTTTGGCCATTTATTTTATTTTATTTTTTTAATTTTTGTTGTCATAATGGGTCGTCCATCCGTTCGTACTGGACGGTCGAACCATCGACTCAAAAACCGATGGCTAGAATGGTTCCGTTTTTGGGTCATATGAGTCACACACACTCGAATGACACAATACATACGATATTGCTTAATAGACCTCACACACTCAATTTTTTCTTGTAATTTTTGTTGTTAAAATGGGTCGTCCGGTCGAACCGTCGACCCAAAAACTGATGGCCAGAATGATTCTATAATTTTTTGCTTGTAAATTTTGTTGTTAGAATGAGCCATTCGTTTGAACCAGACGGTTGAACCGTTAACCCGAATTCGGTGGCAAATATATATATATATATATATATATATATATATATATATTAAAGGGCCGCCATTTGGCGAAAGGGGAGACCACCCCTATCCCTTTAATAGATATATACTAGTGGAGGGACCCTACTTTGCAGGGGAATGGAATTGTCGACCCGTTGACTTGTTGACCTGGTCCCTGGCCAAAAACCGTTGAATCGGTCAATGATCCACTGACTCGAGTGGTCAAACCATCACCCCGTTGACCCGTTCAATGGTTTTTGGCTATTTTTTTTATTTTTTTAATTGGGAACCATCCAAGTAACCTTTTATCCTAATCTCGGTCCCTGGAAAAAAATTGTTGAATCGGTCAACGACCCATTGACCCGGTCAATCGAACCATTGACATGTTCAATGGTTTTTGGTAATTTATTTATTTATTTTTGTTGTCAGAAAGGGCCATCCGTTCGAACTGAACAGTCGAACCGTCGACCCAAAAACCGGTGACCAGAATGGTTCCATTTTCAGGTCGTATGAGTCACATGCTCGAATGACATAACGTGTATGTTACTGCTTAATGGACCTCACACACTCAATTTTTTGCTTGTAATTTTTGTTGTCAGAATGGGTCATCCATTTTTTTATATTTTTAATTGGAAACCGTCCAGACAACCAGTTCCGTTTTACCCTAATCTCGGCCCCTAGCCAAAAATCGTTGAATCGGCCAACGATCCATTGACCCGTTTGATGGTTTTTGGCCATTTTTTTTATTTTTAATTTTTGTTGTTAGAACGGGCCATCCATTCGAACCAGATGGTTGAACTATCAACCTGAAAACCAGTGGCCAGAACGGTTCTATTTTTGGGTCGTATGAGTCACATGCTCGAATGACATAACATCATGATTTTTAAAACCAACCCGGAGACTGAACCGATCAGGGGTCCAGTTACCAAATCAAATGGTCCGATCGTTCGAACTGAATAATTCGATATCTAGTTATTAACAATATTTATAATAACTATTATATATTTATATAATTAAATAATTATATATATCTAACAATATTTATATAATTAGATAATTATATATAATTATATATCTAATTATATATAACAATGTTTATATCTAATAATATTTAAGAAATGGGTTGTA
>NW_010729150.1:1214597-1259714 GCF_000365185.1 Nelumbo nucifera
CTTGACCAATAAATTTTTTATTAACAATAAATAATAGGATCACATGCATAAGAGCCGTGAGGGAATTTTCTTGGGAGCATGCAATAAGGGCCGTTTGGGAGGGCTGAACTGAAGATTCAGCTAAACTGGCTCGACTGCTCTAAAAGTGCGCCATTCATTCATTCAAAGAGGCTGCAAGTGGATAGCCCTTACAAATCACAGCTGATTTGTACTCTTTAAATTTTTATCAAACATAGCTTATAGTCTGTTCATGTTGGACTCACCTTGGAAAGCCCAGGAGGTGTGTCTTTCAACCCTCTCAACCGGGCACTAATTAGGTGGCTAAAATTGTTGGTTTGCTGCATAAGCAAGACAAAATTTCCTGCGACGGTTGCATGCATCCTCCAATAAAATGTGGCGGCGTGCGACCGACCAAGCACCAGTTGATGTGATGTTTTATTTTTTCTTTGGAGGTGTTTGTTTCTCTCCCACCATAAAAGCTGCATATACTCACTGCACTGCTCACTATCAAGTAACTATATGCTCAGGCAGATCCCTACAGTCTCAGTTCAAACGATGTTGATATTTCTTTGTTTTCTTCTAGTATTTACTTCCTTCCTCCTTTTGCTTTTACTTAGCAGGAACAATAAAGATGGCGCAAGTTCAAGAAAAGGTCTTCTTCCACCAGGCCCTCCAAGGTTTCCTGTAATCGGAAACTTGCATCAGCTTGGTAAATTTTCCCTTCATAGAGCCCTCCATGAACTCTCTAGGAGGTATGGTCCTCTCATGTCTCTGCAACTTGGTTGCGTGTCTACAGTGGTGGTTTCTTCGGCAAGAATGGCTAGGGAGGTCTTGAAAACTCATGATCTTCAGTTTGCTGATAGGCCTTTCTTGGTTAGCGTGCAAAAGTTAACTTACAATGGATTGGATTTGACATTTTCACCCTATGGTGAATATTGGAGGGAGTTAAGGAAGATATGCATCATTGGGTTCTTCAGCATCAAGAGAGTTCAATCCTTTCAGTCCATAAGAGAGGATGAAGTTTCCATATTGATCAAGTCGATTTCCCAACTGGCTGATTCTTCTAAGCTGGTCAATCTTAGCAAAATGATGTTTTCTACCACAAGCAACATAATTTGTGGAATTGCTTTTGGCAAGAATTTTCATGAGGAAGGGTGCGAAAGAAGTACTTTTTACGGGCTTCTTGATGAATATCAAGTCTCCATGGGTAGCTTTGCCTTTGCTAACTACTTTCCATCTCTGGGGTGGATTTTGGATACTCTCACTGGATTCAATTCTAGGCTTGAAAGAATCTTTCAAGGCTTTGATTCTTTCTTCAGGCAAGTTATCGAGGAGCACCTGGATCCCAAGAGGTTGAAGCATGACAGAGGGGACATCACCGACCTCTTGCTTCAAATGCATAAAGATCATACAAGTGAAATTGATCTTACACTGGATCACATTAAGGCAGTGATGACGGTAATCTGCAGATAGTTTCACAATTCTTACTAAATGTCTTTTGCCACTTGATTTCATCATCATCATCATCATTAGGAATTTACTGTCCCAACTATATGGGATCAGCTACATGACTCTTGTTTGGCCATTTCATTCTGTTCAATGCATTAAATTTTGGGTGCTTAAATTGTTCCTCCACTTGATTTGTTACTAATTAATCCAGGAGGATGGTTTTTTTGGTCCTTGTTTAGAAGACACATCATCCCAAGTATTGCAGTTTTGTGGATTAGAATAAATACCTCTTTAGGGTCCTTATCTAACTGTTTAAGCTTTTATGTTGAATGGTTCTTTGGGATATTATAATAACAGAACCTATTTGACCAAGTGGTCTAGTGTTTATACTCATCTTCCCCAATGTATAGTTAATTAAATTTAAATGGAATTGTGGGTGGGCCTATGCTTGTTCACACTTCAAGCCCAATGGGCTTTCATGTAAAGGGTGTGTTAGAAAATAAGAACCTGTTCAGGGACTTCACCTAACAGGTTAAGCTTTTAGGATCAACAATTCTTTGAGGTGGTATCAGAGCCAATTTGGTCAATTGGTCTAGTGTTCGATCCTACTCACCCCATGATTAATTAAAGGGTTTCTTGTAGATAATGGCAACTTTTTTCCCTTAATATCAATAAAAAGTAATATTTTTATATAATAACTAAAATAAGGTAAATTTTTGAAAAAATATCAAGAAAGGGCACTACAGTTCGTGTTCCTCCTCTGCTCTCATGCAAATGATCATAACATTCCGGTTCTCTACCCCTTTGAACCCATTGTATCCCTCAAAGATCGCCTTTATGAACGACACGAATGGCACGGATACTCCTGACATGGCCTTCTGCATTAGCTCGTTCATCTCCGGCTTGTCTCCGTAGTACAAGTATGCCTACTCATTGTTCGCCTTCACGAACGGCTCCTCTTTTGGATCCACCACCGCCTCGTGCAGGATGGGCCATGCTGTTTTGGGTTTCCATTGTCTACTGCTGTTTCGGGTTTCCATTGTCTCGTCAACGGGCATAGTTGTTGCTGGCAACATTAACCTCCTACGAATATAGAGGCAGAGGAGGAAGACGAGTAGTGCCCTTTCTTGATAATTTTCTAAAAAATTTACCCTATTTTAATTATTATATAAAAATATTGTTTCTTTTTGATATTAAAGGCAAAAAGTTGCCTTTATCTGATAGGACCCCTTAATTAAATTTCAGCACAATGTATGAATTGGCCTGTGCTTGTCCACACTTCAAGCACGATAAGCTTTCTTATGAAGGGGCATGTTAGAGTATAAAAAACTATTCAAGGTCCTCACCTAACAGCTTAAGGTTTTAGGTTCAATGGTTCTTTGAGAAACAGAATTCTGTTTTTGGGAGCCAAAACATGCCTAAAACCAGTACCCAATATTATAGTTACAGTTTAATATTTTAGAGACCTTGGAAAACAGTGAAACCAGCTTTCTCAAACATATCTCCCAAATTAGTTTCAATCACTTACATTAAGGCTATGTTTGGTTTGAAGGAAAAGGTAGGGAAAGGAAGGGAAATGTAGAAAAATCTATACAAGGTTTGTAAAGGTTTTCCGATCTTTCCCTTCTTTTCCCTACTTTTTCCTTCAAACCAAATACAACCTAAGTACTCCAAATTGTACCCTGATATTCTCATCTCCTTTTCCCTAACAGGAAAACACCTTAACTTAGGCCAGTCTAGACCAATTAATGCTATAAATGTGTTTTCTACTTTCTGTAGGATATTCTGCTTGCTGGAACGGATACAACTACTGCAACCTTGGTCTGGGCAATGACATTTCTAGCCAAACATCCAAGAGTGATGGAGAAAGCACAGGAAGAAGTTAGGAATCTTATAAGAAACAAGCAAAATATAAGTGAATACGATCTTCACCAACTCCATTATCTGAAGTGTGTAGTGAAAGAGACATTGAGATTGCAACCTGCAGCCCCGTTATTGGTTCCACGAGAATCTAGAAAACAATGTAACTTGGACGGATACAAAATTCATCCAAAAACTCAGATCCTAGTCAATGCGTGGACTATTGGAAGAGATCCTGAATTTTGGGAGAACCCAGAAGAGTTCAGACCAGAAAGGTTCATCAATAGCTCCATTGATTTTAAAGGACAATGTTTTGAGTATATACCATTTGGGTCTGGTAGAAGGATTTGCCCAGGGATAAATTTTGGAATGGTAATTGTGGAGCTTGTGCTTGCAAATCTTTTGTACTCATTTGATTGGGAACTTCCTCCTGGGATTAAGACGGCAGACATTGACATGGAGGAGTTATCCGGTCTTACGGTGCACAAGAAAAATGCGCTTTGCCTTTTGGCAAGTAACTATACAGAGCATTGCACCAGTTTGTTGTGATTGTTGTTGTTGTTATTGTTACATACTGAAAACAGTCGTCGTTTTGTTGTTCTTTGTTGTTGTAATTGTCTTTCTTTTTAAGTTGTTAGCTTGTAAAAAGAAAGAATAGTAAATCTTGAGTTTGTTTCAATGTAAAAGGTTTCAAAAGCTTCTAAGTCATTTTAGGAAGATCTTTGTGACAGCCTAAATGACCAAAGGACATACTGACCTTTTGGTATCTTGTCTTTAAAGATGAAAACTATTTGGGAAGCATCTTGGTCTATTCAGTTTCGAAAAGTGGATATAAAGGCTATTTATCATGTGGAAGCTTCCTGAAATTCAGCTATTTTAGTGTTTATAGTCATTTTTTATGCACTTCTTTACTTTCTATTACCAAATGAAAAAAAAGACAAAAAATCAGTCTCCACATTTATTTTTGGGTAAATTACTGAAACCTCCCCTAGAGTTTCTGGTTGTTGTTGAAATCTCCCCTGAACTTTCTGATATAGTTGCAAGTAGACCCCTTTGTTAAAATCTTCTAAAAAAGAGGAATGAAAATGTTCAGAACACCCATGCAGTTACTTTTGACCAAACTTTCTCTTCATTCTAATTGCTAGCCCAAACCTTTCCAATATGTTTTCTGAAACTGATTCATGGTTTATAAAGTTCGTATTGCCTTTTCTGTAAAAACCAGTCTCAATGGTAATTGCATGGATATTTTAAACATTTTTATGCCTTTTATCAGCAGATTCTAACAAAAGAGAGATCTACTTGCAACTGTGTCAAAAGCTTGAGAAGAAGTGACTGCAATTATCAGATTTCAAGGGAGGTGTCAGAAACAGTCATTAGGGGAGGTTTCCGCAATATACCCTTTATTTTTTGATGTACAAATGAAATTAGTGCAACTCGGGCTGGGCTGTCTCAGTTAATCAACCCTAGCCCAACCCAATGTGTCAAAACCTCACCCTTGACCTTAACCCTAGACCAACCCTTGACCTTACTCACATCTTCTGTATCTTAATGAAATTAAAATAGAAGTCAATTCCAATATTCCATTACCAAAAAGATGTGAAGTTACAACAACCAAACCATTAACACCAGGCTTGAGCCTGGACCACAGCCAAAAATCCTCCAAATCACAATGTATAATCGGCTCTTCTGTTTAAGGGCCTACTTCATATCCTGTATGGGCTAGTTCTGACGTGGTAAAATATGAAATTATGAATGATGAAACAATATAATATAGTGCCTTTTCACTCAATTATTGTGTTCACTCAAGGAGTTTTCAATAAATGTTTTTGTTTTCATTTGTTTTTGGATTTATCACATCAATACAAAAACAAAAACATGTTCTTGAACTCTGTTTTTGTTTCAAAAGAAAAACAAGTTGGTTCTGTTTCAAATGATAAAAATTATATGATTCATGGAACATAATGTTGAATAATCAGATGAAAACATGTTTTTGAAACCACATTGAAGAACATTTTGTATTCAATTTTGAAAACAAAAAATATACAATCAAGAATATGTTTTTTGTTTTTGAATTTTAAGAAACAATATATTTTCAAACAATATGATTTTGATTTGTTTTCAGAGCCCACAACAAGAAAAACAATTCACGTTGTAGAATACCTCCTCAATGTGCTCACCTAACTTTGAGTGAGTCCAGTTTTGTTAATTGCCAGCTAACCTAGGGACATTATCAGATACGTACTGGACTCTGTTTGTGATAAACACATAATTAAGGTGTAATTCAATTCGAATTTCAGTTTTAGTCTTCATGACGTTGGGACCATGAAGCCAAAGTTCATTCCTCTAGATTCACTTCCAATATCTCTCCAGTCTCTAGACCAACGATCTTGGCTTCATATTGGGTGACAACAATCCCACCGTACCACTGTATCATTCGCTCTCTTCTATTGATTTTGCTTGCATTATCTCTTGAAAATAAACACACCACGGTTTTTTTATATTGGGTGGTTTGGTAAATTCAAACTATAGGATAGGTTTAAATAAATCTGTAAAAGGGGTGTTCAGTGACTTTTTTTTTTTATTTCTATATGTGTAATTTTTATTTTTTATATTTATAAAATTTTATAGGAAATTCGATTTTTAGTTGAGCTCGAATTGAATCCAGCTTGAACGTAGGAGTTTTTATACTTGAATCAAATTCGAGTTCAAGGTCCTTAACTTGAATTGAACTTGAGCTCAAACTCAAACCTCATGATTTATTGGTGAATTGAGCTGTTGCAAATGCAGCCAGCCCATAAGACTATAGATAAATGCCTATTTTCCATGTTCTAAACGGTGATGACCCACAATTGTCTGAACCATAGCAATGAGGTTCGAGTGTGACGACATATCCTTGACATGAAACTTAGAATACCAATGAGATTCACCTAATCAAAACTAGAAAACACGAACCATCAATACCAGCAAACAAAGACTTGGCTGGTCACCAAAACAGGCAAACACAAACTGTAAACCCAAAATTGGGAGAAAATAGATAGTTTTGACTTACAAAAACCCCCCTTTACCGAGAAATAGAAACCGGTACCTACAGAAACACAGACAAATAGAGACCAACTCGTTAGGGTTAGAGAGAAAGAGAGACGAAGGGAGATGTTACCTGCATTTTTAGTGTTGAACTATTGACATGTTTTGGTGGCATTAAAAACGGATGATGCTAAGAAGTTCACAAACCCTTTCCTCTCAACAACCCCTCATGAGGTGGTGATTCGCCGCACCTCCACCTCTGGCAAACAATGTCAAAATGAGAAAGCACTAAGGAAAAGATGCAGATCAAGAAAAGGGAAAAGTGTTAGCATTGGGTTGTCGCATCATGAAAAGGAGCAAGTCACTCTTGTTACATGAGATAGAGAGAGGTTGAATGAGATAGGGAGATAGAAGGGAGTTTTCAGAAGAAGTGAGAGTGATGTTTCAGAAGAAGTGAGAGGAGGATGATAAAGAGACAGCGAGGGAAGAGAGGAAGATGGAAGAAAGGCAGAGAAGAGAGAGGATAGTAGGAATAGGAAGTGGTGAGAGAGAGAGAGCAGGAAGATAGACAGGGAGAAAGCAAGAGAGAGGAATAGTGAGACATATGTCACACGTGTAATGAAAGTAGTGAGATGTGGGAAGCTAGGATCGAAAGAAGAAGTGTGTCGAAGCAAGAGAGAGAAAGAGAGAGGAGTAGTGAGATGCATGTCACACATGTAATGAAAATAGTGAAACACACACGCTTGAGTTTTTCCCTCGTGCTATCATTGATCTATTCGCATGAGTAGATTCCATTTAGCGCGGAGAGAACCCTTTTGATTTAATATAGATATATAAGATAAGATTATACTTATGAGATGAAAAAACTACTAATTTATGCATGAACGTTTTCATTTTCTTTTTTTTTCAGAAAAAGGAATGCAATGGAAATTGAATCACGACTGGACTATGACATGCACATAAAATGCTAAATTTTTAATGCTAAGTACACAATCGTCAAACTCAACCAGAAAAAAAAGAAAAAAAAAGAGGTAGATTATTTAGTTAGGAGGACCTAACAATTGAATATTCATATGTGCCTACTTAAGACGAGCTTCATCTTCGCAGGGCTATGAAGTCAATCCTACATGACTACTCAATAAAAAAGAAAATTAATAAATAAATTCTGACCCAACATAACTACTTAATAAGGAATCCTACTTAATTACTTAGGAAGTAAACAAATATTGAGAAATGGAAGAGAAAAGACCTAACGGATGTAAAGAAAATCTAAGTGTTAAGAAAGTAATCCCCTATCTATAGAGCAGCCTTGAATAAAAGTCCTATCCCTATTATAACGAAAGTGCTTGGTCAATGAGAAATTGGAATTGGTGAGAGATGGTGTGTCCTATCATCATAGTTATCAAATGGTGGTTCACAATTAGTCTAAGGGAAGTCTAGGGAGATGAATGCTTGAATGTACCCCTATTGAAAGAAAACACTTCTGGAAGTTGGGATAAACTATAGCACTAGGAGATCTTCAAGAGGGTCTTTAAACAAATGGTGGATGGCTTCGGCCGAATTTGGACATGGGGAAAAATAGAGAGAGTAGGGAATGGGAGTGATGGATGTGAAGCTACTTGGGACATGAAGGAAGTATTCTTAAGGTCAATAGCTCTCCCTAACTTTGATTGTGTCTAAGCTAGAATGTCTAGGTTAGATTTCGTATGTTTTGAGTGTAAGAGGGGGGGGGGGGTATTTATAGATTTTTGAGATGGTGATGGAGGGCTGAGATAGAGAGCCAAGGGAGATCAATGACTGAGGTTTAGGGGGCTTTTGGAGGGAGATTGATTGAGAGAATGGGCAGTTAAGACAGCTTTGGGAGAGATCCTCTTAATTAATCAAGACAATAAGTGGAAGATTTCAATAATTTATCTAAATTGAACATTCCAAGTTTAGGTGATTGGTTTGATTGATTGGATGCTTTTAGCTAGTCAAATCTTGGATTTAAGATGGTTCTAGAGGCTAGAGAATGGTTTGGTCGTGGGATGCCCTAGGCTCGAAATTATTGTGGAGAGGATCCAAATGGAGGGCCTATATTGAATTTAGAGTTGCGTATCAAGAAGGAAAGGTTAACAGTGTCGGAATTGGATGATCTTGATACCGTTGGACTTAGAATTTCGAGCTTTATCTATCTACAAGGTTGGATTTCAGATTTCATATGGTATATGGTTCAAGATCAAAAGAGGTCCTGATTGGAATTGGTTATGGCTTTGGGTCTTGAGATGAAGGGGTAAATGGTGTCGGATTTGGGTGATCTTAATGTCGTTGGATTTGGATTTTTGGTCTCTACGTACTTATGGTTTGGGGTTTTTGATTTGATATGAAATGAGGTTCGTGATTGAAATGACTCCAATCGAACAATTGAAATGGTTTCGGCTTCGTGTCTTAAAATGAAGGGGTAAAGGATGTCGGATTTGGGTGATCTTGGTGTCGTTGGGTTTGGATTTTTGGGATCTACATGCCTATGACTTTAGATTTCTGATTTGACCTGAAATGAAGTTCGTGATCAAAATGACTTCGATCGGATGATTGGAATCGTTTATAGCTTTGGGTCTTAGGATGATGGGGTAAACGGTGTCAGTGAGTGATCTTCGTGTCATTGGATTTGGATTTTTGAGATCTATGTACCTATGATTTTGGATTTATTATTTGACATGAAATGAGGTTTGTGATCAAAATGATTTCAATCGGATGATCGAAATCGGTTTTAGCTTTAAGTCTTAGGATGAAAGGGGTAAATGGTGTTGGGTTTGAGTTATCTTGGTGTCATTGGGTTTGGATTTTTGGGCTTTATATACATATGGTCTTGGATCCTTAAGGCCCTAACTTTTATAAAATTTCAAAAATACCCCTAGGTTGGTTGAGAAGTTAGCTGAAGCATGCTTGAAGTTTGAAGTGCTATAAAAAAACTGAAGGGAACAAAAAGGGGGTGTCTATAGATTGTCTCTCTTTGTTGGAGGATGATAATCTGAATAATAAAACTTGAAGAGACAACCTACTTTTGCGTAGAAATGCTATGGAATGGCTATCCTGTTTAAAAGAATGCTGCTTGAAAAACTTTTTACGACAAAAGTGTTGATGATTAAAAGAAGGTGATTGTTTTTTATTGAAAATGATTCCCCTAGAACCTCTTCCTATGGTATGTTTAACACTCGTTTAGTTGTTAACAGAAGGATTATCGTCCACAGGCTAATCCCTTGATCTTCCTGAATGGGTTTTTGAAATGAGATCTCCCACCCACAATGCTTGTATGGCTGTCTGGGACAATGGTCATCCCTATAATAAAAGAATTGCAGAATCTCTCATCGGCCAATTCCTTGAGATTTTTCGGAATGCATGGATGATGAAAAAGAAAAGATGACCTTTGTCAATGAGAAAATCTTTTTTGTAGAAAATTATTGAGTGTGAGAAAGTCATTCCAACATATTTCCTTATTAAGCACAACTAAAAGGCATCTAGTAGGTTCTTACACCTAAGACATGCATGTTTTAACATGGGCAAGTCAATATGCATGACTCTTTGAGCATTTGGCTTTGAAGTCCAAAATATGCTTTGGTGTTGGGAGTTGGGTCAACCACTTAATATGAGGATTGGGGGCATATAGGATTTAGAGCTCATGTAATCGATGCAAAACAATGATGATAATGATGTTGGTGATGATGTAAGATGAAATAGTGTAATTACAATGAGAAGATGCTTGAGTTGCAATGTAAGAGATGAGACAATTGATGATTACGTACCTGGTGCTTACCTGTGTTGAAGCTTAATGGTTGGTGTTGACGTTGTTGATTATCCTTTGATGAGATGATAGAGGGGATGAAATGGTACTAAAGAAGAATGGTTGTGTTTTTTTTCAATTATTATTTTTTGAAAGTTGTAGGCATGACATGTTGAAAACACTTCATTTGTTATATGAAGGAAAACCAGCTTTGGTAATTTTATGACCTCAGATTTGTCTAGGTGGATGAATTTTTTTCTTTCTTTTGCGATGGATGTCTTAGACTTATCATCAACGGCCATCACCATAGCACTTATTTGAAAACTTTTCGAAAACAAAATATTTTTTGGAGTTTTGAAAATTCTTTTGAAAACCACCAGTTAAACCAGGAAACACATGGCTTGTGTTACTAACTTTTATCTAGTTTGGTCCATTAGAGGTGTATGAAAATGGTTTAATTGACTTCAAGAGTGGAAGGTGGCATTGTGGAATTTTTTTCTAATGGTCCATTTAGGCATTTCCCTTGATCAATCTTTGGTGGTACTTTACTGTTATGCCAATTAGGGGTGGATGCGAGCCGAATAGTACTAGGCTCGATCTCGACTTGAGACTAAGGCTCGGTTCGAGACAGAACCTTGAGCTCGAGCTCGATTTTGAGAAAAAATATTTTATAAAAAAAATTATATATAAAAAAATTTATTTTATATTTAAAAATTAAGAATTATAATAGTTAATAATTAAATATTTTTATTATATATATATTCGAGCTAGCTCGCGAGCCTCACGAGCCGAGCTTTTCACGAGCTTCATTGCCACCCCTACTACTAATGTTGTGAGATGCCAAATGCTTCTAGGAACTCTCTTTCTTTCTTTTTTCTTGTTTTTCTTGTTTTGTTTTGCCCTAACTTTTGTCCGAATTGCCCTTTCGAGTTTTCAACTCAATGGGCCAAGAGAATGCACTTCCTTTAAATTAGTTGCCTTGAATTCTAGTTGTAGGAGATACACAACCTCATGAAGTTCAGAGAGGGCTTCTTATTAGGATGAAATGTGGCTTGTAACTTTGATGGGTGATAAAAAAAGTAGGCATATATGGTGGGCTTTTGAAGGGTTATGGGGTAGCAAGGTTCAAAGGTTAAGTTTTCTTTTTCTTTTGTGTGTTATTTAACTAATGACTCCTATTTTTTTTTTTTTTTAAAAAGCTAGGAAGGGTTTCTTAGAGCAGTCCCACCTGTCTCCTTCAACTTAGGGTTTTTGTTGTCTTTGGGGTCTAGGGAGGATTTTTTTCTTAAGACAAAACGTGTCTTAGGACTCAGGTGAAGAATGGAATGATAAAAGGTTCAAATAGAATGTGCTACTTAGGGGCCTATTGAGGGGTTATAAGTGCATTATATCACCTCATTTGAGTGATTAGATAGTTGAGGGCAATAATGAACTACATCTTTGTCTTGACTTTTTGCTTGAATTTTTATTTCCTTCTTTGAATTGTTTTGCTTTTCTTTTTGTTTTCTTTTTAATGAAGAACTTTTGGCAAAATCATGTTTCCCCTGGTTTTCGGTGGAGGTGGGTGAGTATTCCTTAAAAGGCTCATAAAGAAGATGAATGGGTGTAAAATGGAAAATATGTTTGGATTTTGTTGTTTTTATCTTTTTTGTTTTCAGTCTATTTGAGTTTAAGGAAAGAAAAGGCATAATTCAAAGTGTTGGCAAGGGATCAAAGTGTGATCATGGGTGGTTTAGGGTATGTTTTCAGCCAAAGATTGCCTCCCTTTTTATGAACCCCTTAAGGCTTTCGTTGCCCCTTGTCTAAGGAATAGGTGATAAACTCTAGGATTCCTTATGTTATTCTACCTTTTTTAGATCAAGTTGCCTAAAGAGTGATTAAAGTAAGGGCTTTAGTATGTTTTATCTTGAAGAAGGAAAGGCTAAGACTGTATCATGGATTTTAAGGGATGGGGGTGTAGAACTAGGTGGCTTGGGATAATAATCGACCAAGGACGGCCTCTCCTTTTGTGAACCACAATAAACAACTTTGCCCCTAGTTTCAAATTTAATGGTGGGGAGGACATTAATCTTTATTTTTTTTTCATTTTTTCTCCTTTTTTTACATTAACTTTTGCCTGAACTGTCATTTCAGGTTTTCAACTCAGCGGGCTATGCATAATATTTTTTTATCCTATTAGCATTGGTAAGCCTTGGAAGTTCATTTCCATCAAATTCGACAAGTCAAACAACATAACCAGGCAATACTTCTTTGATGACATAGGGGCCCTCCCAATTGGGCTTGAACTTGCCCCTAGCATCAGGACAATTTGCCATGATTGCTTTGAATACTAAATCTCCCGGTTGAAACTCCATTGGTCGAACTTTTTTTTTGCAAAACCTCTGGCAATTCTTTCTTGATAAGATTTAATGTGACACAAGACTTGTAGTCTCTTCTCATCAATATTCAACAATTCATCTATTTTAATTTGCAACCAATCTTCTTCAAATAGGGCATCTTTCACTAGGCATTGCATGATGAAGTGAAATTAGTTCTAGCTAATTACTAATAAGACAATATCAAAGATTTTTTAAGTCTGCCCATTCATTAATTGGCGTCGTTGGCTATTTATTACCATTCAAATGGTCAAATTTGGGTATTTTGGTAATTTTTTCACTATCTAGCAAATGTGGTTTGTAAAGCAGGTACCCAACTGTAACTATTAAAGAGTATAAGGGAGGTTTTAGCAATTAGCCTATATAATTACAACTCTAGTTTATTGCCCACTTTTGAGAGTAGAATCAACTGTCTATAGACTGCGAGAAACTCTTTTTGAGGCAGTGTTATAGAACTTTTTTTTTGAGGTATTTGACATCTATGCTAGAATCAAAGTTATAAATATACAGGCCAATATGGGGCGTATTGATATGTATCAATGCTTTTTTTATGTTTTATTTACTTTTCTTTTCAAAACTAGTTCAGAAGGGTTGATTTAGATCCCCACTACTCTCTGAACCATGGCCTGACTTGATACACCCCTATAGGGATATATTGGGAAGGCCCTAATACGTGTTGGGTTTCCCTCTTATGTGGAGGATGGCCCAAGAAGCCCATGTGGTATTTTTGAGTCCATGGATGAGGGTATTTTTGTCCAAATGAAAATAGTCAAAGAAAATAACCTTTTAGTAGTGTTGATTGCTGGAACATTAGAGAGAAAAAAGGAAGAGAATCCCGTGTAAAAACAGAGAGAGAAAAGGAGTAGACTTTTCAAATTCCAGCCTGTACAGTTTTCATCTTGTGCTTCGATCAAAGGTTTCTTGTGGTCCGATTGAGCTGAAATTTTGCAGGCATGTTCGTGACTTAAGGTTCTTCAATCTGAACGGTGGAGATCTGGTTTGGCTCACTGGTTTGTGAAATCTATGTCCGTGAACAGTACATCTGTTTTGGGTGAGATTTCTCCATTATCTTGAGATATTTGTTAGTTTCCAAGAAATGTATTTTTTTGATGATTTGCTGATTGTATGCCTCTAGTTTTATCTAGAGAGAACACTTGTACAATCACTTTCTTGATAGTGGAAGTTTTTGGTGACCGTGGTTTTTTTATCTTCCCACACCGGAAAGGTTTTTCCACGTAATTTGATTGTGTTCTTGTGTGCTTGTTTTTTGTTTTAAACTCTATTAAATTGTTTCCTAATAGATTCACACAAAGAGGGAGAAAAACATTATTTCCGCTGTTTTTGGAACTTAGTTAGAGTTTGTTTGATTTCATGATTCTCCCAACAATACGATACATATTGATTAATACAAACTGATACATGACAAAAATTTAAGAATGATTAACAAACCAGCTCATATATATATATATATATATATATATAGATATATATGCCTGCCAATTGAACCACCCGTCAATTGGTTGTGATACAAAATAATTGAAAACCTATTTTGTGGACTTCACTTTTTTAGTTTGAACAATTTCTTTACAAAATATTAATTAGAGCATGTTTGATGAAGGTATGCATCGTCCCCGCTAATAACGACTTATGCTTTTAATTTCAACGGTTCCTCGACTTTTGGTTGGAATGGAAGGATCATTCCCTTTGACTTTGAGTACAACAGCTCAACCCAACTTCAGTAATACACTTATTATTATAAAGAAAAAGCCAACATTTTAAAAAATAACTTAAAAATGGAAACGTTCTGACCACTGGTTTATAGGTTGATGGTCTGATAATTCGGTTCAAATGGATGATCAGTTCTGACAAACAAATTAAAAAATAAAAAAATAATTAAAAATAAAAAATGGTTAAAAATTATTGAACAGGTCAATGGATCGATGGTTCAACCACCCAGGTCAATGAATTATTGACTTTTTTAACAGTTTTTATCCAAAAACTGAATTTAGGATAACTAATTGCCTGAATGATTCTCGGGCCAAATAGTCCAACTGTCTGGGCTAATGGCAATTCAAAATCCTTGGAAAAAGAAATAAGGTCATTTTCAGTTCAGCCATTCAATTTGTTGTAGGGGGGCCATAAAAGCGTTACATGGAGGCAGCGTGAAAATGAGCTACACAAAACGGGTTACCTCAAAATTAAAAAACAAAAAAGAAAAAAGCTACACAAAATGGGGATAGCCCTCCCACCAACGGGTTATATACTACGGTCTGAAATTTCTTCCAAACTCCCGTCTCAGCTCAAGGTTTAGGATGACTACGGACACAGCAACGCTAAAAGAAAAAGTGATGAGAATTGGCAGTAATAATCTGATGATGGTTAGCTATCGGCCAATAGGGGTGTCAACGGTATTCGAAAATTTGATTTTAAATTTGAGATTTAACATAATCAAATCGAATTTGGATAATTCAAATATCTAATTGGTCGAATTCAGATATTCTATTCATACCGAATAGCTAATCAAATTCGAATTCGGATATGACCTGATTCAATTCATTAAATATCCGAATTCGACCAATTGTTTAATTCTTATATATAATATATAAAATTTTTAAATATTTTATATAATTTATATAGACAATAATTAAATTATATAAATAATTTATATACTTTATATACTTTATATAAATAAAATATTTATTTTATATATTTATTAATTACCTAAAATAATTAATTAATCAAATTAAAATTAAATCGAATATTTGAATATTTTATCGAATTTAAATTCAAATATTACTTTATCCGATTCCAATTTGATCCACTTACAGCCCAATCGGTCAACCGATTTCAGACCCTCGCCTGGGTCATCCCCTGTCTCTCTGGCGATTTTCATCTTGCAAATCTAACCTGCTAATCTCATCCAGTGCTTTCCAAACTGTCACTGCCATCAGAAACTTAATGCAGTTCGACCATCAACAAATACTACTAAAAATATAACATACAAAGTAACATCAAAGAAGACAATACATAATAAAAACAAAAGGCCTAAAAATTCAACATCTTATTGAACAGGATGTAAACACTTATATAATATTGACAATAGATAATAAAAACAAAAGATTGATTGAAGGACAAAAAATAAACTTAAATTCATGGAATAAATTGTAGAGAAAACAAAATTTAAAAATATTAATGTTTTTCTTTGCACCACAACAACCCAAATTTTGTATTATGCGCATTTTAAATGCATATGGCTTACGTAATTAGGAACCAAACCAAGGTCCCACAGTCAACCAAACCTTATTATATTCTGATTTATTTTTTAGCCTGGCCTAGCGTTTCCTTGGTTGGTTCTATAAATAGATGGGAAGTGGAATAAGTTAAATTCATTATTAATATTTTTTTTTAATCAAGAACTCATCATTCGTTTTTTGGGTCAGCGGTTCAACTATCCAGGTCAAATGGTTCTGATGATT
This sequence comes from Nelumbo nucifera, assembly GCF_000365185.1. The sequence goes on from NW_010729150.1 coordinate 1,230,542, forward strand.
TATATATTAAAGGCGAATGTTTATATGAGATTTGTGTTAATATGCAAACCTCATATAAGAAAGAAGAGATATTGGCTGAGAAAGCCAAGAAGCAGAAGGAGAAAAGAGAACTGTTGTCGGCTGAGAAAGAAAAAAAAAAGAAAGAAGAAGAAGGAAGGAGAAGAGGGAAGAAGAAGGAAGAGGAGGAGGATGATTGGATGCCCACCGGCGACGATAGTGGTGACGGCGACGGCGGGGCAGCGGCAACAGATGCAGATCTGAGATCTGAGTTCTCGGATGATCTCAGATCTGAGATCGATTTCTCTAAAACACCTATAGAAGAAAGTCTTCTTCTTCTTCTTCTTCTTCTTCTTCTTCTTCTCTTTGTGCTAGATCCTAGATCCGAGTTCTTGTCTGAGATTGTGTCTCAGATCTGAGTTGTCCTCTCTGCAACTTTATATTGCGAACCACTGGCCGGGTCAAATGAGTTGACGGTTTGGCCGCCTGGGTCAACAGTCATTTGACGAAGTCAACGGGTTAGGGGTGAAACGGAACCAGTTGTCCTGATGGTTTCCGGGCCAAACGGTCCGACCGTCCAGGTCAACGACAGTTCAAAACATTGGTTTGTAACAAAAATTTAAAGGGAGAGTGACAGTTCAGCCTAGGGTCAGAATTTGTAGGCCCAAAGTACAGTTGGGGTGGGTTGCCAGTTCCGAATTGATGCCAATTCACAGGCGGACATTGGTGTATAGAATAGGAGTTTTTGATATTTTGAATATTTATAACTTTGCAGTGGAAATCAGAAATCTGTATTGAACTTATCCGTACTCCAAAATTTAAATTCATAAAATAAATTATAGCGATAACAAAATTTAAAAATATTAATGTTTTTCTTTGCATCCACAACAACCCAAATTTTGTATTATGCGCATTTTAGATGCATATGGCTTACGAAATTAGGAACCAAACCAAGGTCCCACAGTCAATCAAACCTTATTATATTCTGATTTACTTTTGAGGCCGGCCTAGCGTTTCCTTAGATGGTTCTATAAATAGATGCAAAGTGGAGTAAGTTAAAGCCATCATTCCTTTGTCTCGGAGAGTAAGTGATTTTGGGAGGAGAGGAGGGCTTGTGGTATAAGTAAGTAGAATATCATTCTATCCTTTCACTTTTTTTTTTTTTTTCTTAGCCAGGTTATTTCATTTAAGCCCGTTTCATTTTCAGTATTGGAAATTTTATGCAATTGCTAGTAGTTATTAATTATGGTATAGTCGCAGAGCCGCCCTTGGCGGAGGATGATCTCATTGTTGGATCAGTCACATTTATAGATTGCTTGCACTAAAATTCAATAACATATATATGATCTAGTTATCTAACTTACGAATATGGACCTGAGACTAACCCTTGTTGGCCTTGATAATCGTCAATATATTTAGTAACTTTTCCCAATGGAGTCATGCTCTTTCCAGAATCATAGAATCTGGTCTTATTTTTAGTCACTCTACCGCTGTATTGCTCTTTCTTTGATTTCTTTCTTATTGATTTTATTATGTATATGAAGGGCCGTTTGATAACATGATATCTGAATTGAAAAGCTTATTATTTTGCCTTCAAGTGAACAAGTTTTTAAGGAAATTGTGAGTTCCTTAATGGATGAATTATGAAAATTTTATTATTTTATTCATTAAATGAGAAAGCAATGAGTCGTGCGGTCTTAGCCATTTCGGTAGTTATATGACTAGGGAAAGGGGTATTTCCCAAGGAAAAACTTGAGTTGTTGGGGGCCAACAACCTATGCTGTTGAGAGAATTTCTGGAAATGCCACATTACCATAGGAATGAATAAATTAGTAATTACATCTTAATTTATTTTGACTAAAAATTGAAGTATGGGCATGAATAGATGAACTGCCAAGAACGTGCCCAGCATAGAAACTATCTCAACAGCCTATGACCAATCGAGGACTGGCTCGTTGGTGTGTTAGCTGGGTTGTCCCAGCATTGGTGCGGAATCAAATCCCGCAACCAGTAATTTGGAAAAAAGAAAGAGGGGGGGGGGGGGTAAAGGGGAAAAAGGCAGCCTATGCTGTTGGGTCCCAACAGCCAAAGTTAACCTGTTTCCCATTGGCCATGTTGACAACCAAGTGCTGACATGCCTCTACTCCAAACCAAAAAGCAATCATTTTGAGCCATGTTCTGGCACTACAGTTTGTGAGCAAATACGGCGTTCCTCTTGTGACAGTAAAGGTTTGTATCATTCGGTGGGACCGGATCTGGTAGGCAGAATATTGTAATCACGTTTAATAAACACCTGATAAATGTTCTGACAATAAAAGTGATTTTTAATCTTTTTCAAGGGTAGGGTAAGAGATAGGTGTCAAAAACTTTTCCAAGCGTTCAGTAAACATGCTTACAACATTGTGTCTACTTGATCCAAACTGTCATTTGGTAATGAGAACTAACCGATCTTTGAAACACAAGAATGGCTTATCTTAAAGAACATCTTAGTCGTATTGGGAATAACCAAGAAAGGATCTAGGCCCATCTACGAAGATCGAAAATAGGCTCAACTGGATTTCACCTCCGATTGGTTCAATATAATTGATGGAAGGAGTTAAGGTGTCCACCTCATAATAGAGTTTAGTAGGCTCAGTTGATAGGGTGACGATTCATAAGGATTAAACCATCCATATGATACTCTTGATACGGGTTGTATTATACCCATATCCATGGCCATGGATACAAGATACACCACAACTAGGTACATATCCCATGAATCGTGTTGGGTTGTATTGCACAATATTAGTGGATAAGGTCCGATAAGCATGTTGGTGCCTAGTTTAATGAGACTATATATAAATTGATCACTTTTTGATTGTTTTTGAACTTTAATAAAAATTAAAAATTATATTTTATAAAATGAAATAAATAATTTAATATTTAATTTTCTCCAAAAATTTAATAAGAACCAAAATTTATAAAAGGATATATTTTATCTATATTAAATGATTCATATATTTAAATCTATATATAAATTATATGTTAAAAATGAAAAATAGAATTGATATACATATAAATTATAAGTTAGAAACACATGGACACTTGATCTTATTTCCAATTTTCCATCGCATTTAAGTGGAAGTACTTTTTTTGGTTTCCGTCATGATTGTTTCAAAACTTCAGCCTAACAAAGAACAAGTTGAGAGCGGGGGAGGGAGAAGCAATTAATGACGCCTTGACGATTAGTGAGGGGTAATTTTGTACCTGGGTCAATAACGAAAGGGAGATTTTGTTGAATTCTTTAAAAATTTAGGGGAGATTTTTGTTAAAGTTACAGAGGCAGCTTTTATGATTGTCAGAAACTTCAAGGGAGACTTTTATAATTATCAGAAACTTCAGGGGAGGCTATTGTATTTTACACTAAATAAAATCGAAAAACTGAACTGGTCAACAACTAAAGTGATCAATCAATTAACTGATTAATTTCGATTCTATTTCAGTTTACAATTCTCAAAAAGGCTGTAGTACTGATTAGATTTGGAAAATATGCACATGATTTGATTTGTAACCTCTCACTGTGAGCACCCCTAGTTCCGCCTCTAGTTGGATGTGAGGTTCTTTAGTTTAATCCATCATGGCTGGTATGACCATTACTCATGATGAATCATGAAAATCTAGAAGTTCAAGTGATAGATCTTTCACCCCTTGATTTTTATAAGCTTCATTGTCAATTGAATTTATCTTCTGCTATACTCCATTGAAATTGATCCTCAAGTTTATATATACTATTAATTAAGCACATGCGTTACACGTGAGAAAATTTTCTTCATATTAATTACTTGAATTTTAGATATATCATAATTAAGATAGAAATTGAAAATTAACAATATGATTAAAAATAAACTTAAATATTTATTATTCAATTCTGACATCATGGGTTTCTTTGAAAAGTTGGATCACTGACCCACCATCTAGATAAGAAAATAGTTTTGCTTTTAGATTAATTTTAAATTAGGGAAAATTATACTCGAAGCTAGCAATACATTTAAAATTAGACTACAAGTTGGTCTATAAACAAACAAAACTCTGACAACCGACTCTACATTTCAAATTATGAAAATCCTCGCCATATCGTCAGAGGCTTATGTGGTCGTTGCCAACATGGGACTCTTAATCCATGTTGGACACAACAAAAAGCTTATACTAAAATTTCCCTTTAAAGTTGGGTGATTGGAAAAATAAAAAAAAGGGTTTTTAGTTTCTCTCTCTCTCTCTCTCTCTCTCTCTCTCTCTTTCAATCTCCCTCACACTCTCACTCATAGTCATCTTTATCTACTCAACGACTATGTGATTTTAAAATAAATAAAATTGGTTTTTATTTTTGTATTTACGTTTTCTATATCAATTTCTCTCATTCTCTCTCTCTACCTATTGTTCTCTCTCAATCTTTTTCATTCTCTTTCTCGGTCGATCTCTCATTCTCCCTTAATTTCTATCGTTTTCCCTTAGTTTCTTTCCTACTCCCTCTCTCAATTTTTTTTAATTTTCTTACACACTTATATGGTATTAATCAGATTGTATAAAAGAACATGAGACCAACTTGGTATGGTTCAAAAATTATTACACCAATTTGATAAAAATTCACAAGAAGCTTTTGACTATGAAATTTACACCAACTGGAGAACGATAGAGATTGAGGGAGAAGGAGATATTGACCGAAAGGGAGAGTGGGGGAGAAGAATGAGAAAGATTGAGGGAGAACAATAGAGAAAGAGAGAGGGAAGGAGGGAGAGAGAGGTTTTGATTTGGCTACAGACTGAACTTGAGAGATTGGGAGAGGCAGAGGGAGCGGGAGATCGAGAGATGACTGTGAGAGTGAGAGAGAAGGGAGGGAGATTGAGAGACAGAGGGAGTGGGAGAGAAATTAAAAACCTATTTCCGGTATATATATATATTTTTTCTATGTCCAACATGGACTAAGAGTCCCATGTTGGCAATTGCCACATAAGCCTCTGATGACATGGTGGGGTTTTTATAATTTGAAATGTAGAGCCGATTGTCAGAGTTTTGTTGGTTTCTAAACCAACATGCAACCTAATTTTAAATGTACAATCGAATTTACTATAATTTTCCCTTTAAATTATATATTTTATTTACATTATATAAAATATTCTTTACTTATCACACTTAATTTTTGTTTGTCTATAGTTTCATTTGACTCAAACCACTACCCTACAATCTAAAAATAAAAATTGTTTGATTTCTAGGTTGACATTAAATTTTGTATTACATTTCCATCATTGATAGACTTATTTCTTATGTATAAAACTTATTTTTGTTCAATATAATGAATGCACAATATTAGAGATGTACCCAATATTTTATTTTTTATAAATATATAACCTTAGATATGTGCCCAAAATTTTCTCTCTCTCTCTCTCTCTTTTTTTTTGTGATTCTTTATATCTTTTATCATTAAAAACTTTATTGACTATGACATCATTTTATTTCTAGGTAGATTTTGAATTTGGCATTCTATTTTCATCATTAATAAAAATACTTCTTACATTTCATAGTTATTTATTTTAATTTTTTATTATTTAATTATGGAATTATTTATTAATCCATATGACACAAAATGGTTGAATTGCTTACCCATCACTGGAAGGGAAGAAAATGTCTTTGTTTTCAAATTACTTTTCAAAATATTTGTTTTACACTACTAAAATTAATATTGTGGGTTTAATTTTAAGAATTTAATGATGAAAAAAAAAATCTTAAATATAGGATTTAATGAGAGAGAATAGGGAAATATTTTTATTTCTAATTGGTTTTAAACTTTACATTCCATTTCTATCATTAATAAAAACATTTATTATTTATCATACTTATTATTGTTTAATATGTATGTTAAAAATGTTCATAATTTTTTAATTTCTATTTTTTTATTTTATCTATTTTTTAATTTTATTATTTAATCGTGGCAACATGGATTAACCCATTTGATCCAAAATGATTTAATTTCTTACCACTACCTAGATAAAAACACTATTTTTGCTAGGTAGATTTCAAAAGTATAAGCTTTTATGTTATTAGAATTATTAATTTATTAAGTATGGATTTAATTAATAGAACTTAATGATGAAAAGAAACAAAAATGACTTAAATATATGATTTAATGAACATGAATGCAAGTTAATAACTTAAAGGTTGGATTTAATGAGAGAGAATTGAATGCATTTAATATTTTTAAATTATCTCTTTTCAACTCATTTAATATCAAGAACTGATTACCCTATTTGCCCTCAGTTTTTTATCTATAAATATAAATATAAAAGGGTAAATTTTGTCCTTCAAAAATTCCAAAAATATTCTTGAGGCCATTCGTGCTTTTTAAAGTAGTATAGATATAGATTAGGAGGATGATATTAATAATAGAGGACTAGACATGTTTCCTTAGCAGGATGACTAGTGAAAGCATAATGTCACGGACCTGGACTCCTCTAGCATCTTGTGCGATATTTGGGCAGAAGTCCATCGCTCCATGAGTTAGCCTTTCCTACTTAGAGCACTCTCCTGTCTCTTGAGACCAAGTAGCTTATCAACTTGTCCCTCACACTAAGGCACACACATAGGCAACAAAGGCACAAAGCACACATGGAAAGAGAGATGAACTCAAAGAAACTCTTTGTATTGCTCAAGAGAGGGATACAACACTTGATTGCTTGGTTGAATGCAAATGAGGAAGTGATATTCTTTTATAGGCACTTCCACTTCCTTAAAGGATTTTTCTAGAACTATGTACACTTGGCATGATGTAGAAGCACCTATAGAACATTCTACCTTCTACACTCTTCTAGGGGATGCCTTCTCTATAAGATACAAGAACACTCTAGAGGAAGTCTAGATTGCTCCCAACCCCTCTAGGTTGTTTCACATAAACCCGGATTATTCTACAAGGTTCTAGAGAGTTCCACCAACATCTAGTCCCTTCTAGGCACATGGAAAATACTCTACAACACCCCCAAACGTTCCAAAACACCCTTGAAACATACAGAATTGGTTAGAAGCCTCAAGAAACATCTAGAAAACCTCTAGCCCAGCAACCCATTGTGTCACCCTGTGACATTCTCCTCCACCTGATTATGTGACGCCCTTGTTGCACTCAATTGGTTTGTGCATCCCATTGCTCGATCAACTCCTCGTGGCCGGTTGCAATAAACCCGTATGCTCGTACATATGATGCTTCTGATGCAAGCAACCCTTTCCACTTGACCGCATACTCCACCCATGGAGTTATCCCATGAAAAGTAGTCATGGTCTCAGTGATAATCTCCTCAAGTTCCCTGCCCTTTGGATATGTGGCCTTCATAACTGCTATAGCCGCCCATCTGCTCCAATCTTGATCAGTTGCCTGGCCCTTGCAAGTGTTCTTATCTCAGCCTTTGCCTTGGCTTGTTCTTGCATACATGACTTTGTCCTTGCCTAGGTCCTGCTTGCCGTGTTGGGTTGCCCTTAGTTGCTTGTCCACCCCTGGACTAGGTTGACCCCCAGGGCCTTGCCCCACGCCCAATTGTAGGGCTGATAACTTTTGTTACACATGTCCCATCCACTATATGGACCATGCATGGGGCCCTTGCCTCCATGATGCACAACACCCGCACATAAGGTATGGGCATAGCCAGCACATTGTTGAAGAATCCCATACCTAATATCGTTGGATAGTCATCCATTGGCATTATAATCATATCTTTGGCACCTTGCCAGTTCCCTAGCTAGATGCTCACCCCCTGAGCAATGCCCTCAATCTCACGTGCTTGGGAATTAACTGCCTTGGTCATGCCCGTGCTTTTTGTGACCTCTAAGCCCAAGTGCTTTGTCTCCCTAGTTGAGACAAAGTTGTGAGTTACCCTTGTGTCGATCATGGCTTGGGTCTTCTCACCATTGATCAACACCTCCACATACATCAGCCTTGACCTGGCCGTAGTCTTGGCTGCCCCCTTATCCAGCTCCTCTAGCTTCTTAACGCTGCAAAGTAACTATAGTGACCCAATCTTGGTCTCTTCATGGCCATCTTCCTGCTCTCCCTCCTTGGCTATAAGGGAATTGAAGATCTACTTCTTGGGGAAATCCCTAATTATGTGTGCTCCATCACAGAGGAAGCATTTGAGTGGCTTCTTCTCTAGGCCCTTAACTTTGTCTCTCCAACTGCCACCCTTTTCATCCTTCTGGCCTTGAGAGAACTAGGCTTAAACGATTCTTCTTTGGCATAGGCCTTATCTCCCCCACCTTTACCCTGATTCGGTTTGGTGGGTTGGTCTTTGGTCTCCTTCTCGTACTCAGTTAGTTGCTTAGAAACGGCCATGGCACTAGCCAAGTCTTGAACGCCACAGCGCCTTAACTCTTGCTCTACCCATAGTTGTAGGCTTTCCATAAAGTGGAACAAGAAGTCCTTGTCTATCATGTCAGATACTTCCAACGTGAGTGTGGAGAATGCTTTCATGTAGTCCCTTAAGGTACCCATATGCTTGAGGTACCTAAGGTTCTTCCTAGCAAGGTACTCAACATTCTCCAGGTAGAATTGCTTCTTGATTTCCCTTTTAAAGTCTTCATAGGTATTTATGGTGCATGTGCCACATTCAACATCCATGCACTACCTACACCACCACAACATGGTAGTGTCTAGTAAGTACATAGCTGTAGTACATACCTTTGACCTCTCATCCTCAAGGCCAACTGCCTCAAAGTATTGCTCTATTTGCCATAGGAAGTTGTCTAGCTCGCGTGCATCTCGCGTTCCCTTGAATGGCTTAGGTTCAGGGGTCTTCTCCTTCACCACCTCATGAGCTAGGGCAGATAGTCCTCCAATAGCCATAGCCCTCTTCCATAAGAAATGATCTGCCTACATCTCCTCCATCTTGGCTTGATGCTCGACAATAGTCTGCTGTATGGCCTCCATTTAGCATTGATACTCATTGCGCAAGGCCTCAATGGCCCTAATAATAGTGCCATTCATGACCTCCTCGAACCTGGATAAATCTTTCTCAAAGAAGTCCAGGCCGCCATTAAGCTTCTTAATCTTCTCTTGGGCTTCACCAAGAGTCATCTCCACCTTGGTTAGCCGTTGGTCCAAGCTAGCAACCTTGTCCAAGGATGCCTCCCTGTTCCTATTACCATTCTTGCTCTTCTTTCTTGGCTCCATCTTGGTCACATTAATCCTTGTGGCATCCTCCACTTCAAAGGCAATGTCCTTTCCGTCCTTAGCCATGTGTTTAGTGTTGATGAGGCTCTGATACCACTCGTCACAGACTTAGATTCCTCTAGCGTTTCGTGCGGCACTTGGGCAATAGTCCGTCGCTCCACAAGTCAGCGAGGGATGGCAATTTCCCTTGTAAAATTGGGGCCCCATCCCGTTCGGGGTGGGTTTTCCCCAACCCTAAACAAGGACGAGGCGGGGACGAGGAAAATGATTTTTCCCCGAATCGGGTACGGGGCGGGGATGGATTTTGTATATAATTTCCCGAACCCGAAGGTAAATTAGTAAAATATCTCTAGGTTTAATATTGATATTTAAAATATCTCTAAGTTTCTCCTAAATCCTTAAAATACCAGGATTCCATAATTTTATTTTTGAATTATCCCTAAAGTATTATTATAATTCAATTCTAAAATATCCCAAAATTCCTATATCCTATGTATAAATTGTCCATAAATAGATAATTTTTAAGTAACCGCCTTGGAGCAGGGAAAATTCGGGGATTCCCTATCCTTGATGGGGAATGGGTGCCCCGCCCTGAACTTGTCCTGCCACCGGGGACGGGCGGGTACGGGGCAAGGTATCTTGACTTCGGGCAGGGACAGGGAAGGGGTGCCCTGCCCCAAACCTATCCCGTTGCCATTCCTAAAGTTAGCGTTCCCTATGTAGAGCACTCTCTTGGCTCTTGAGACCAAATAACTTACCAACTCGTCCCTTACACTAATATACACAGTTAGGTAAAAAAGGCACAAAGCATACAAGGAAAGAGATGGAGAAATCAGATACGACACTTGATTGTTTGGTTGAATGCAAATGAAGAAGGGGGTCCCCTTTTATAGGCACTTCCACTTCCTTAAAGGATTGCTCTAGAACTATGTATATTTGGCATCATTTAGAAGTACCTCTAGAACATTCTACCTTCTACACTCTTTTAGGAAATGTCTTCTTCATAAGATACAAGAACACTTTAGAGAAAGTCTAGATTGCTCCCAACCCCTCAATGTTGTTCCACACAAACCCGGATTGTTCCACAAGATTCTAAAGAGTTCCACTAATATGTAGACCCTTTTAGACGCATGAAAAACACTCCAGAACACCCTAAAAACATGCAGAATTGAATAGAAACCTCAATAAATATTTAGAAAACCTCTAACTCAACAACCCATTGTATCACCCCGTGACAATAAGGTGGAATGATGTAAGATTCACTAAAATCGAGTCCGCTCATGGATCCATAAATGCCGAATAACCATGATTTTTCTTTTCTTTTTTTCACTAGGCCCTGCATGATGGAGTGAAACTAGTTCTAGTTAATTACCAATAAGGCAATATCAAAGTCTGTCCATTCATTAATTGGCGTCATTGGCTATTTATTACCATTCAAATGGTCAAATTTGGGTATTTCGATAATTTTCTCACTTCCATTTCCATTTGCTAGGACACTATAGTCTGTCCGTTAAGGAGTTCACTTATTACTAAAAAGAAAAGGCAATAAGGGCATTTTCAGTTCAGCCACTTCATTTGTTATTATTTTTTATTGTTAGATTAGAAATAGAAAATGAGCTACACAAAAGGTGGGTAGCACCTCCCCACCATAGGTTAATTACTACGGTCTGAAATTTCTTCCAAACTCCCCTTTCAGCTCAAGGCTTATAGATGGCATCGGACGCAGCAGCAACAAAAGAAAATTTGACGAGAATTGCCGGTAATAATCCGGTAAGTTTTGGTAGTTGTCGGCCTTCCGATTTCAGACCCAACGACCCCATCCCCGTCGATTTCAGTTTCAACCGCCCCACCACCCCGCCCCCCACAAATTCAATTTTTAGCGAGCCACAAAAAAGAAACCCTTCCCCGCCCCCCACAACCTCACTTTTTAGCGAGCCACGAAAACGAGAGCCTTCTGAAAGAATTATAGATGTTGACACATTGAGACGGTCCATCGAAAAACGGCTCCGGGACAGATCTCCATCGTCTTCGAGATGTTGCATCTACAGAATTCCCACCGAACTTCGCAAGCATAATGACACTTGTTACGTGCCTAGTACAGTCTCAATCGGCCCTTTTCACCATGGCAAAGAGCACCTCCGAGATGGAACCACTTAAATTCTGGTATTTGAATCAGCTCCTCCATCGGCAGAAGACTCTTGGTCGAGACGGAACTCTGGGGCAACTCATAAATGCCATAGGGGTGTTGATGGTCGATGCTCAGGATTGTTACCAAGGACCAATTGGTGGTAGTGATGAACTTTTCATAGAAATTATGATAGTTGATGGCTGTTTCATTATCGAGTTGTTCCGTAAATTTGATGGAAAACTAGTTCAACGAGACGACACCGACCCCGTATTTAATTTGTCATTCATGATCACCCATCTGACTGGAGATTTGCTTTTGCTTGAGAACCAACTTCCTTGGTCTGTTCTCGAGATCTTGTTCTTGCTAACCATGGTTCCTGGAGAAGAAACCACTTCCCTTTCTGGTCTTGCCCTCCAATTCTTTGGGAGCATGATGCTCTTGTCAAAAAAACCTGTGGCACAGAGTAGTACACTCAAAAACATGCATTTACTTGGCTTCATACGCAACACTTTGATTTCCCAGTTTAAGTTCGAGGAAGGAGCAGATTACAGTGAATGGGATCCAATTCCATGTGCAACCAGTCTTGTAGACGCTGGAGTGAAGCTAAGGTTGGGCAATGCTGACAACATTTTAAACGTAAAGTTCGACAATGGTATATTGGAAATTCCGCCAGTGTTGATTCAGGAGAACGCAGAGTCGCTATTTCGAAACCTTATTGCTCTCGAGCAGTGCGACAAAATTTTTACCGATCAAATCATCACATCTTACGCTATACTCCTGGATTACCTCATCAACACCAGCAAGGATGTGGATTTTCTCCATCGGAAAGAAATTCTACAAAATGTCTTGGGCGCTCAAGACATTGCTTCTTTCTTCCACAAGCTTTTCAATGATACCTTTATCTGGAATTTCTATTATAAAGGTCTTTCACAACAAGTGAATGCATATTGTCGAAGGCGTTGGCCAAGGTGGAAAGTAAGCTTGAAGCGTAATTATCTCAACACTCCATGGGCCATCCTTTCGATCGTTGCTGCTGTTGTGCTGCTCATACTCACCTTCTTACAGACCTTGTATACCATCGTTAATTAATGGGCAAATTTCTTAAACTATCCTACTGTTTAGCTAATTAATTACCTCTTCCTCTCTCTCTCATGTAAAGTGTCAAAATAATTGGCCAGGTAGATGGGCTCATCTAGTTGGTCAAGCAAATCAGTTGGTTATTTGGTGATGCGAGTCTATGTGTGTGCATTGTAACCTTATGAATTTAGAATTCTCTTCTACGCACAAGAAGTATCATATTATAATTCTTAATAAAAGTTTGCATTTCGAATTTGGACAACAACGAATCTGTACAGGGCCTTTTAAAAACATTGTCATCTAACCAACTAACTGTTTCACTTAGCGTTTCTTTGGCATCGATGCCATTGTTCCAGAAAACGGTGATACATTAGTGTTACGTTGGAAAAATCGGCGTTTTAGGAAACATTTGTTTTTTTGGAACTGTTTTTTCATAAAAAACGGTGTTCTAAGCCATACCTTAGAAATAAAGGTGTGGTTTGGAGCAACTGGAGTTTGGTGTTTTCGCATATAGTAGCTCATTGCTATCAACAAGGACTTAATGTGGCAGTGACATGGACCTCCTATGATAGGTATCAGTGCTGAAAAATGACATGGAGCACTGGTACCAAACAGAAAGTGTTGCTGCTGCTGCTCCAGGAAACATACTACTTGACAGCAACACTTCCAAATAGAAAAAAAAAACACCATTTTCTTAGAAAACAGTGTTTCTAATCCACAAATCAGCAGTATTGTTTTCTGAGAAAACAGAAAGTGTTGCTGAGAAAACAGTGCTGTATCTGCAGAATTAATGCCAAACATATACTTAATTGATGGCAGCATGCATCAAGCAATGAATCCACTCTTACCCGACGTTTAAATTAACAGAGGTGCTTTAATTTCCAATCACAAAAGAACAAGACAGAACAACTTTAATTCCCTGTTTTGTTAAAAAAGGGATTATAGGGAGTTACCATGTATTTTTCGGGTAGTTGAATTTAAAAGATCAGTTTGGAAAGAGTGAAAAATACAAATTTATTTAAGGCAAAACCTTGTATATAGTCTAAACCTTGTATATATTTGTAATTACACTCTTCCCAAATTGAGCCGAACCTTGTATATAGTCTACACTCAACTTTTATTTGTGAGGTGAGGGTGGATTCGAGTCGGGATAAGCCGAATACTTAGTTATTTGAACTCAGCTCGTTGAAATAGTGTTAGGCACGAGTTTGATTCGAGTTAGAGATTTGAGTTCAAGATCGGCTCAATTCAAAGCTTACAAGTTAGAATTCGGCTGGCTCAAGTTTGATTGCAAGCCAAGTTTTTTTCTAAAAAATAAAAATTATACATATAAAAATATTTTTCTATTTTACATACAAAAAATTAAGAATTAAAAAACTGTTTATTGTTATACATAAAAAATAAAAATATTATTATATATAATAAAAAATATTTATTATATATATTTATATATATATATATTTATATATATATATATGTATATATGTCTATATATAATAAAAGATTGTTTATTTATTAATCTAGACTCGATTAAGCTCAAGAACCTCACGAGCTGAATTTCATTGGACTCAAGCTCGACTCGATTAACAAATGAACTTATATATCAAGCTCGAACTCATTTCGAAGCTCTATTTAAATTCAACTGAACCAGCTTGAATAGTTCGGCTCGTGGCCACCCCTAAGTGTGACATACCTTTAGTAAACAATTCATAATAATTGAAAAGAGAAAAAATAAAGAAAAAAATCATGGTAGAGACCCTTCTCTTCCAATCTCCCTCCACTTACACAAGTAAACTTCTCTCTTTCCCGGTCTAGAGCCTAGCTTACACAGGTGACCAGATCAGTGACACCACCAATTTGGAATCTGTTCCTCACACATGCCTCACAGGCACATCCCCATGTATCCGAAACATCTCCCATAAATAATAACGTACCTCAGATGTGAGGTACGTTAAGTGAGGAGCAGATCGGGTCTTGACACCACCTACCCATGGATTTTCAGGTTTGATTTTTCTTTTAAAACCTACAAACCTAAGTTTTCTTTATTTCTATATACAGACATACTCAACTGGTAAACAAGACATTAGTTTGAAACCACTAATCAGCCCAGAATTTTTTTTTCTCTTTGTTTCTATATATGGGCCAAGGGGTGCTTAGCTCATCAAGGATACCTTTTTTTTCTGGCAAAATGAAGAAATCACCAATAAAAGTATACATAATCAGCCCCCTTATTCCAGGTTTAGTGTTGGCCTCTGTCATCTGGGTAACAATCAGGTCGTTCTCAAATAGAGAGAGAGAGAGAGTGATTCTTTGCTGGTTTAGTGTTGTCCTCTGTTTTCTGGGTGACAATCAGCTCATCACTACGGCAAGAGTATCTTTTTTAAGGTGATAATTATCATTTAATTAAAATCTTGATGCATGGCTACGTTCTTAGTCATAGAATTAGAGATGCAATTAACAGTTTGCCATCAGGGGTTAGAGAGGGTTTAGGGGGTGGGGGATGGACTACCCCCCTCAAAAAAAAAAAAAAAAGGAACTGTTTATGAATATATAGGAAGCTACCAAAAGATAACTGTTCATAAGTAGGAAATTATTATCCATGACAAAAGAAAAGGATTATCCAACCTCATGTTCTTGCTTCGGGTTTCATGCACCATTGATGATGTCAGTTGTATTTGGACAGCCGAAAATCTTTTAATTAAAAGGTCCATACGAAATGCTAATTAAAGATAAGATCGTTGAAAAAAGAAGCTCTAATAATGCTGGTTCTGGCTTTGGCTTATGTCATTTCATTAACTGTGCATAAATCCCAACACAAGAACAAGAAATTTGACTTCTAAGAAGCTTACACCACAAGTAATTCTTTTAATATCAACTTTTCTCTAATATATAAACTTTTTTTCAAAATAACTTTTTAATTAATCTATCAATCAACCCGCCCTGATGTGTTTGCCATGATCCTAGCAACTATGGTTAAAGTTGTTGGATTGGGGAAGTAAAGTGGTAAAGCATTGATGGCTAAAGGATTCAGTCCATTATCTCTTAAATATCCTTAATATATTTTAAGTATTCTCTTTCCTTTTCCTCCCCAAATCTTTTAATTTATTTTTGACGCCCAAAGAAGCCATTATTGGCGCACTGGGTAAGGAAGTCCACCTGGGGTTAGAATAAAGGAATAGATGTCAATATCACAACAGCCTGATTGAGAAAATGATAACCTAAGTGGTTCCAATATCAGTAAAACCCTAAGAATACACATATCTAGAATGATATACATAGGCGGCTAAAATTGTTTGATATTGCTACTTTCCAACCCTGAGATTGAAAGGGTCCATTTGTTAGTCAATATCCCTTGACCTTTTTGATTTTCTTTATTACTTCTATAAAAATGAAAAAAAAAAATTAAATGCGGAGATGGATGCAGTTGGATCCTTTTATCAGAAATGCTGCTTAGATTCACATAGCTTATTACAAACTCCATAACCAATATAGTGTTGGTCCCAAACTATGTTGCTGCTGCTTTGTTCTCTAGTATTTCCTCCCTTGATCCTAGTTCTCTTACTTAAAATCCGTGCAAGTACAAGAAATGGGGTTCTTCCACCTGGTCCCCCAAGGTTCCCCATCATTGGAAACTTGCACCAACTCAGCAATTCCACTCTTCATTGCACCCTGCAACAACTATCAAGAAGATATGGTCCGCTGGTGTATTTGCAGCTGGGTGGAGTACCAGCAGTGGTGGTTTCTTCAGCAGAAATGGCCAAGGAGATCTTAAAAATTCTTGACCTTGAGTCCTCTGGTAGGCCTTTTCATGCTAATGTGTACAAAGTAACTTACAAGAAATCAGACATGGTTTTTTCATCCTATGGTGAGTACTGGAGAGAGAGAAGGAAGATTTGCATTATTGCTCTCTTCTGCACCAAGAGCGTGCAATCCTTTCGATTCATAAGGGAGGATGAGATTTCCATATTGCTTAAGTCAATTTCCAAATTTGCTTCTGCTTCAAATCCAGTTAATCTGAGTGAAATGATATTTTCTACTGCAAACAACATAATTTGTAGGATTGCTTTCGGTAAGAGTTTTCCTCATGAATCAAGTGAAGGAAGTGCTTTCTATGAAATGCTCGATGAGCGTCATGCTTTGGCAGGTAGATTTGCCTTTGCTAATTATTTTCCATCTGTGGGTTGGATGCTTGATGCTCTGACTGGATTAAATGCAAAGCTTGAGAGAGACTTCCAACGATTTGACTCATTCCACAAACAAATCATCGAAGATCACCTTGATCCCAAGAGGACAAAGCCTGAGAAAGAAGATATTGTCGATACTCTGCTTCGGATGCAAAAGGATAAAACAAGCACAATTGACTTCACTCTAGACACTATCAAGGCAATTCTCATGGTAATTTTCTTTTTTCACAGTCCAAAATTTTTATATTTGGCTACTTTTGCTCCTAGATCTATCAGGATAAGTAGCTAATTAATTATCATTGACGGAGGGAATTTGCATTTGTAACTGTTTTGACTCACCTACAGGAGCTACGCAAATCAGTTTGGAAGTTTGGGACAAAACCATTTTGGGGATGTTTTCAAACTCATAACTTGCAAAAGTTTCATGGACATCATATATAGTTTATTTTTTCTTAGAAACCTTGATCTCTGGTAGACTTTGATATAGCCAAATTTCAATAATTTAAAGACTCCTGACATTGAGTTTGATTCGCCAAGGTAGTACAAAGACTCCACCACTAATTAAATGGCATCCTAAAAGAGCTCCACATTGTCTGTGATTTGTTATGGTATGTGAAGTTTAGGCGAGTATCCTTTGCTTTTGAAGTTTATCCTCTGTTTGTTTGTAGTGCAAATCTGAACTAGATACAAATTTAACTCCCAGTTCAGTTTTGCATCTATTTGTTTGTGAATTGTGACTATGATTGGCATATGTACATAGTACAAAGTTTTTACTTTTATACTTGTTGGCTGTGCAAATTCTGCATCTAAAAAACTGATGCAAAATTTGCATAATCTTCTCTCTCTCACACAAACTGGCGGGGATCACATTATTTAACTTCCAATTTTACTTTTCACAAACAAATAAGGCAAAGTCAAATCCGAAAAAAAAAAACAAGTAAACCAGAATTTACACTCAGCCCATTTGCATTCCCCTTCATTTAGCAAGTGCAAATGACTTACCCACTGCAAATAAACAGAGCCTAGGTTAGTTGTCACATGGCAAAAAAAGAAAAAAACTTTGCTTGTGAAGTTGTGAAGCTTAAAGAACCATTGATATAGCAAGGAGAAAAACCAAATAGAATATAAGTTTTATGAATTAGGAAACCTAAGCATTTAATTCAATGCAGGATATTTTGATCGCTGGAGCAGACACTACTACATCAACCTTGGTCTGGGCGATGACACTACTAGCTAAGAATCCTACAGTGATGAAGAAAGCACAGAACGAAGTAAGAAGCCTCATAGGAAATAAAGGAAAGATAACAGAGGACGATCTTCACCAATTCCATTACCTCAAGTGTGTCATAAAAGAGACGCTAAGACTACAACCTCCAGCTCCATTATTGGTTCCGCGAGAAACCATGAAACACTGCATAATTGATGGCTACCACATTTATCCCAAGACCCAGCTCTTGGTGAATGCATGGACTATTGGAAGGGATCCTGAATATTGGGAGAACCCAGAAGAATTCATACCAGAAAGGTTCACCAAAAGCTCTATCGATTTCAGAGGACAACACTTCGAGTTTATACCATTTGGGTCCGGTCGAAGAATTTGTCCAGGAATGCAACTTGGAGTGGTGATTGTGGAGCTTATACTTGCAAATCTTCTCTATTCATTTAACTGGGAACTGCCTGAGGGGATCAAGGAAGAAGATATTGACATGGAGGCGTTATTCGCTATTATAATGCACAAGAAAAATAATCTTCACCTTGTGGCAACAAAGTGTAATGATCATCACTAGTGATCATTCATTAGTTGTTGTTTATGATGGTGCTGCAGATCCATACATGGATCTATGATCTCTATCACAATAATGAAACAGAAAGTAAAGGTATTCAAGAATCAATATATGGAGCCCATATGTAGGATGAGTACATTAGTCCACTCCCATTTGACTGCAATTGGTGTTTTATGTAATAACTAAAAAAAGAGAGACTTGATGAGTACATTAGTGAGCATAACATATGTAATAATAATAATAATAATCATCATCATCAAATGAAGTTTATTAGAGGTATGTCTTAGATCTATTGTTCTTGCCTTGAGATTCATGCATCGATCAT
The DNA here is from genome assembly GCF_000365185.1 of Nelumbo nucifera. Next base: position 1,249,221 of record NW_010729150.1, read on the forward strand.
TTGATGGATCTTTAAGTGGAGATTAAATATCTTTCTTCTGTTTAGTTTTTATTTTCTTCTATTATGACATTACAGATTTAAAACTTCTATACAAAATTGCAAAGATAATAATAATGCAAAGATCAGATGGTTGAGGAAAGATTTTATCATTAATTCTAGTTTTTTATGTATATATGACTGGTGTTAGAGCATGTGTTATTCATGTTTGTAATTAAGTATTAACCATATATATATATATATATTATTTGTATTTAACTTTTATGTCAACAAAACTCAAAGCAAGTATCTGCCCAATATGGTACAAGTGTGAGAGCACTAGTGTGACATTAACTATGTTCCATTGTATATAGTAATGTGTATTTGGATGTAACTTAATTTTATGGTGAAACCAAGGTAAATATTCATTTTACACAGTACTAGTACTACTATTAGGATATATACTTGTACAAATAAAGGTAAAGATATAAGTTTATAATATGTTATCAAATTTAAGTTTTTATGACCACCAAAATCAAGACAAGTATCCACCTTATAATAATATAGATGTATATACATAGATATTTCCATAGGAGCAAGGTTCAAAGTATTGATACGATACATGTATTGGCAGTATTATATCGGTACTTAGAAACGGCCAAAACTCTTTTTTTTTTATTTTATTTTGTTTCAAATTTTGATTTTTTAGAAGTTAAAAAACATATTTTTCCTTATTAAAAAAAGTTGGGGTTTCGAAACACCTGGAAATAGGCATTTTAGAGCGTATCTTTTATAAAAGATACGATACGATACAATTGATACGGGACATATCGTATCGATACTTTAAACCATGTATAGGAGAGCCCATCCACTAGACTAAAACCCACGATATAAGAACAAAAGATTCTAAAACGATTTAGTTCCCCTGCTTCTTTTAGCAGTGTTCTCAACTTGTCTTGTCAATTGAGTCAATCCGATCATTCAACCTCTCACTGTGTTGGGATCTCCTACCCACAAGAACCCTATTCACACCTATATCCACACCTCACTACAACTGTACATTGAGAACATCTCTTTACCATTGATGGCGAGATGTTCCCAATGTACAGCTGTAATGTCATGTGAGCAAGAGATCTGAATTCCCTTTCACCCAGTCGTTATATTATTCCAGCTGTTAACCCCCTACCCGTGTTGAATATGAAACCATTAACCCAGTCAAGAGGCCCGATGACTTTGACGGTTGAACGATCAACCAAGTTGATCAAGACACCAGGTTATATCTAGGTTAATAATTAACTTGTGACACTAATGTGAATGGGAAAGCAGCTCTAATGCCAAATTAAGGCTGTCAACTTGGCTTGGCTTTAGGTCTGATTTAAAAAAAAAAATGGTTGGCTTCAATACATGGTCATCTATGCTCATATATATAGATTAAGGCTAGTAATTAGGCAATGTGAGACAACACTCAATTGCCAAATTAATTATTAGAATTGAAGCCTTGTCTTCATTTATATATAAGAATAGACAACTCTAATGCCTTTTGTTGGCATTGCAATTCCATTCGCATTAATGCAAAAGAATGGGAATACAAATAAGTTGAGTCCAAATTTTGGTTTCATTTGGTAAAAGGTTTCACTTTTTTCTGTTTACCTCAAGTGAAATAAAATAAAATCCAAAGCAGAAATGAACCAAAATTTATGGTTTCTCATTAACACTCCCATGCATTTGTATCATTGCAAATAAATATGCACCACAAACTAACATAACCTTGATGTGTTTGGTTTCAATGCAAATAAATTTGCACTGATGCAAAACTATGGCAGTGCAAAAAATGATTTGAGTGTAAATTTTGACCTATTTTTCAGTCAAATTTTAGATTTTTTTTAATTGCTGTACAAATGAAGCAAATTAAGACACAAAGCAGACTAAAATAAAACCCAAAACAAAATTAAACAAGAATTTACATTTTTCTCATTTGCACTATCATACATTTATATTAGAACAAATAAAATTGCACTGCAACCAAACGCAGCATTAGAACAAGCTATTCTCAGTTACATGAGTTGACTCACTTCACATGACTCATGAACTAATGTATATTTATAAAATATTTAATATAAAATAAAATAGAGCACATTTGTACATGTATTACATATATAATATATAAAATAAATATTATAAAATATTTAATATAAAATAAAATATTTTATATTAAATATTTTATAATATTTAAAATAAAATATTTAATATAATATTTTATATTAAATATTTATAAAGTATTTAAAATAAAATAAAATAGAGCACATTTGTACATGTATTACATATATAATATATAAAATAAATATTATATATTAAACATATACTTTTTTAGGTAAAAAGATAATTCATTCAAAGGGCCAGCAAAAGGCACCAAAAGAACAACAAAACACAAAGGGACAACAACAGCTGAACAAACAAAAACAAGAAAAAAAAATAAAAGAAAGACAAAAAAACCAAATATAATCTTTTTATTTATATATGCATTTGGGCTAGATCACGCTAAGAATAACCTCTATGACCGGGTCTACTTGACGGAGATAGCCACCATAAGAAGTTATCTTTATCACATTTTCACAACATACATGATCTAAAATCTTGGCTGTGGAATTTGACAAATTCTCTATCCTATATATATAGTATGAAAATTTTCAACCCTATTATCTTACCATTTTTTTCTTTTTCTATTATATATTACACATTACAAGAAAATTAAGAGGTGAAGATAGAGAAGGGTGCACATGAAGTCCATTGCTGGACTCACATCAATATCCCTATCTATCTATACTTAATTAAAGTCATGTTTTCTAGATGGTGTGACTAAAGGTGTAAATCGGGCCGGGCCGCGGGTAGTTTGGCACGGAGGTTCGTGCCATACTGGGTTGGGGGTTTGAGGCCCATGGATGGGCACGGTACGGCACGACAACTCGTGTTGTGTTGTTCGCGACTTGCATGTTGGCATAGCCCAGCCTACAGCATGGCCTGTCATGAGCCATCACGACATGGCCCACGGGGCCTGTAGCGGGCCACGCTCGGCCCGCCTACAATATAGTCGTTGCCCCCCCAAAGGAGGCCAACGGCTAGTTTTAGCTTTTTGGGGGGATTTTTACAAAAATACCTCATCAACAGCTATAAACAACCATATTACTAGGTATTTGTGTATTTTGCTTATGGGGGTTGAGAAAATGATATAAATGCCCCCCAACACTTATATAACTAGTTTAGGGGGGATTTTTGGGTAAAGTTATAAGTAACTTTACAATGACCAAAATACCCCTCCCAACAACTAAATAACTAGTTTTTTTTTTTGTATTTTGGGTAATTGAATTATGCTCAATTCCTCTAAATAGCACTATCTTCCATCATTCTCATCACACCAATTCAATAATTCTCTTAATCTCTTATCTTCTCTCTCTCTCTCTCTCTCTCTCATACTTAGACCTGTTCATGGGCCGGGTGGCCCGACGGGCCGGCCTAGCCTGGCTCAGCCCTCGGATGGGCTTGAACATGTTTATAGGCCCACGGGCTTAAACTCGGGCCAAAAATCCTGGCCCACAATAAATTCAAGCCGAGCTCGGGTTTTGTCAAAATAGCCCGGCCCGAGCCTGGCCCAACCCGACCTAAAATTAGACTTAAAATGGGTTATGTGATTATGTCCATTTGAATAAATTTTTTGATTTAAGAATGTAAAACTGTGTTTTAAAACGTAAAAGAAAGGGAAAAAAACCATCTTGTAGGCCCATTGTTCATTTAAATAGGAAAAAAAAACATATGAATTTTTAATTCTAATTTGAATAGGGAAAATTGTAATTTTTTTTATTAGGTCGGGCTTCGGGCTCGGGCTCGGGCTTCGGGCTTTTTATCATGGTCGGGCTCGGGCCTAGCGTATTTCCATTAATGATGAGTAAAAGCCCGGCCCGAGCCCAGCCCGGCCCGACCCATGAACAGGTCTACTCATACTCATACATTTTCAATTCTCTACAATATGAGTAATTCTAATTAGTTGATTGTCTAATTCTACATTCTCCAAGTCTCAAGTCTCAACTTTATTGAAGTTTCGACTTTCAACAAGAAAAAGGCTGGCTCAACCAGCTCGAGTATTTCAATTTGGGAGGCTTGGACGTTGAAAGGCTTCAACTGTTGAAATCAAGTTGGGATTTTGAACCGACAATCCGGGTAAGTCGAATTAGATTAATTTTTATCTTTTTAGAATTAAAAAATAGTCGGTTCTTTTGAAAACTGATTCCCAACATGTTCATCATTGACGATATTCAATCGCATCATGGTAGTGTTAGCACTGATGCGATTGATGTCGATGGAAGTGGAACTTTTAGTGCCGATACTGATACTAGGTGAAAAAGGAGAGTTTCTAAGCTGAGTAGCCCGATTTAGAAAATTTTCAAAGTAGAGGATATTGAGGGGAAGGGAAAAAGGGCCATTTACCAAACACGGCACGACCTGTAGCCCGATTTAGCACAGCCCACGGCACGGCCTGTAACCCAACATGGCCCGTAATGGCCTGCAGGCCAACATGGCATGGCCCGCCTTTAGCATGGGCCACCCACGGGCCATGCCGTGCCGGCCTGTCACAGCCCACTTTACACTTTTAGGTGTGATAGATTGATATTGATTGGTGCAGAAACACAGATGAAGTGAGTTGGACCTTACCACAAAGAGCCTACAGTAAACGGGTTTGATCCCACACTTTTGAATTCATTCGTCAAAGGGAAGCTGAGTAACCATGTCAAAGCTTGGCTACCCTAATCAAGTGAAAGTTATCTCCATAGAGAGCCTGGTATAGGGTAGGCACCCTCTACAGCACGTTGAGTGGTATGTATAAAAAAATTTCTAAAGAGAAAGAAGGAGATTTAACTTTTATTACATTGTTATCGTTATCTTGAAGGGAATATCAAGTAAAATCTTCTTGCTGTCTTTATCAGTCCTTATTATCAATGAGATAATAACAAAATCACAAAGCAAGCCGTGAGTTATGATGGAAAGCTACTTTTTGACTATGGGATTGGGAGGGTCCCTTGGGCTTCTCTTAGTGATCAGAGATATATATATATATATATATATATATTTTTGTCCAATTTTTGATGATGTAAAGCTAATATCAATATGTATAAAACAGACTTTGCTCGTGTAGATGCCGCTTATTACTTTGTTTTCTTCTATTGCCTTTCTGTTCTTATTTCATTTACCGAAAGCTACAATTTTCATGTAAGTTCAAGAAAAGCTCTTTTTCACCAGGCTCGCCTAAAATTTCCCTCATTCAGAAACAGTAAGTTGAGGGAAAGTTCTGAAAATTTTGACAGAATTTGTTAAGGACTTTCCCTCGATTTCTATTTCTTTCATTTATTTTTTCAAACCAAAACAACTTAAGAGATATGGCCCTCCCATATCTTTCCAACGGAGAACAGTCCAGTATTGGTGGCTTCTTCCCAAAAATGGCAAAAGTGGTCTTAAAATCTTAGATCATGAATTCTGATAGACCAACTCCATGTTAATTTGAACAAGGGCAACCTTCTTCTCATTGATTTTAATTAAAATCAGGATTCAAATTAAAACATTGCAATGTATTAATACATATACTACGATATGAATTGATTTTCAGGGTTACTAAAGCATTGCTTACTTAAAAGAAACAATATAATTTCGGTAAACATATGCATCGATACTATGTGTATTTTCCGCATTTCTCTATTAAAAGAGCACTCCTAATGTATTAATTTGAACTCAAGTTACTATTATACACAAACCTTAAATACAATATTCAACCACTAAACCATCTTATATCTTTTGGTTTACAAGTGAAATATAATAACTTTTATTTTGTGCCCACATGCAATCCAACAAATACATATGTTTATGTTCAACAGTTGCAACTAAAATTTAAAGAGAATAATATTCGAAATTAATATTTTATAAATTAATAGAATAAATAATCTATTTTTTAATCTCAAAATATTTATAATATAATAATTATTTTAATACTTAAAATTTATAAATTTACACATGATAAGCATCTAAAAATTTATATATATTTTTATAAATTATTAATTATTATTTTAGTTTATATTAAATAACAACATATTAATTGTTCATAAAAATAAAAACATTGTTTGCAAAATATTAAAGAATATAATATTAAATTAAATCTATCAAATCCACTAATCTACATTTATATCAAAAAATGGTTTTTCTTTCGAAAGGATTATAAAAATAAAATACTAATAATGATATAATTATTTTAGTAATTAAGAATTACGAATTTCCATATGATATGTATCTTAGAAATTTTAAAAATTTTGATAACATAGTTATTGTTTACAAAAATAAAATGTTATTCACAAAACATTTGGGGATTTAATATTTAGTTGATCTTTTTTGTTTATGTTAAAAAGTAACATAGTAAAATAAAAAGTAGTTGCATATCTTTTATGCCTTAATTGGACTAACAAAATAATGGCTTTGTATGTGTGTTAATTTGTAGAAATTTATAAAATATGTCTTAAACTCTTGATTAATGCGTTATCAATAAAATTGCATGACATCTTTGCATACTGTTATATTAATTATAATATATTTCTATATATATCATTAAACTATACATTTCCTACATATTTGTACATTATTTGTCACTATTTTGACCCTAAATTTAATCTTATTAATTATGTGGTTTGTATGTATTTCCTTGGCATATTCATATTTGAATTGTCTATTAGTAATACTTTGCTCCTTGCTTTAAACCTTGGTTTAAATTTAAAAAGAGGATAATGATTAATTTGCAAAGCATCCCTTGGCATCCCTTCAAATATGTATTTCATATTTCAATTGTCAATTTGCAAAGCATCCTAAAGGATAATGATTAATGTGAGAGGAGATTGGGGAACGCCTTAAAAATTAATAACCTCTTTCTAAGTACCATGAATTAATGTTGTTGACCCAAAAGTCAAGATGATCACTTGGCATCCCTTCAAATAAGAGGCATGGGATCAAACCTAATGCTCAAATTGAAAAGAGTTCAAATACGAATATATACAATACAAATACATATAAAATAATATTAAGTATAAGGTTTTATACTCTACATATTTGTATTTATATTCCTTTCCAAACTGAGCCTATGGAACTAAAGACTCTCAATGGACCTCACATGCACCCTGCACTGCACCACCTCTAATTCCCCTTTTATGTATAGTATGTAGGAAAAAAAATACAAGTATACAACGAATAACTACTCTACCAGTAATATTGGATAAAGAAGATCTGATCATACTAGCTCCATTTTGTTGTCGATCAGTTCATCCTCCAGTGAGTAAATACCAATACAACAACAAGAATATTGAATAATAAATGACTTAAACCACAAGTAACCTTGTATAGTATTAATCTCTTATAAAAATTGGTCTGAATTGATCCACCAGCTAATTCGATCTTCTGTGTTCAATTTGATCCTACTGGGTTTAAAAGATGTTGAATTGGGGGAATGACCCTTGATGGTTTCTAAATTCCAATATCCTTTATTATTTTAGTAATCTCCTTCCTTTTCTTCTCCAATTCCAATTATTTTATACAAAGAAGCATGCGTGTTAGGAAAAAAAGTCTTAAGAGTTGTTAGAAAAGCAAAGCCAAAGATCTAGTAGGCACACTAAGCAGTCAATAAATATTTTAACAGTTGTCTTAGAAATTTGTTTTTAATCTTTTCAAAATAGGCTAGGAGTATTTAAGGCTTCATTTGAAAAGAATATAAATACAATTCGGTGCAAATACAAATATGTCTGATTGATAAAATGTAAAATTGGCTAGGAGTATTTAAGGCTTCATTCTCACCAAATGTCTTGTAAAACTAAATTAAAGTGTATAAATACATCAAACTAACATTTGCATTCTTCCCAAATGGAGCCTGAGCAACAGTTGTCAAAAAGTTTTTTGAGTGCTTATTTAGCATGTATTTGGAACAGTGGGTGTTTGTTGAAATAAACGTTGTCGCATAAACATCATTTCAGCATTTTCTCAGTATGTGCAACCCATATGTATAGAGACTTACAAAAGCAGGCCTTGATTTATGTGCATATCTACTATTGAAGGAAGTTTTATTTTAACGCTTCTCTAACGAATAAACATTTACTCATTGTTTTACTAATATAATGTCTAATGGTGCCTAATGATACCTAAGTATCAATAAACAAATCCATTATTGTTTTTCTCAATTTTACAAACAAATCAAATACAAGCATTTAATAAATAAACTTCTATAATTTCAAACACATACGCTCACCGTGTATTCATATCTAATCCAGACTGATGAATGAGAGCCAAGGGTACCTACTTAAGTGGGGCACCCAGGATAATCCGGATCTGGTTTGGAACACAATGATAGGCACACTCCATGAAACACTGAGTAAACACGCAATTAGTTTTCTAACACATGTCCTTCTGAAGTGAGACGGGAAGTATTTGAAAGACAGGTGTCAATGTCACTGAGCTCACAAATATCATTTGGAAACAACTAATTTAATAGCTTTCCATATCACAACACCCTTTGATGTATTAACCCAACTGGTTAGAACAGTGGTGAGACACTATTAGAGCGAGTGAATGACAACTGATTCCAATGGGCGAATTGTCCTCTAGGAAGTAGCGGGAATTGTTTTTTGGGAGAATGACCGATAAGTTAATGTCAGAATTTGGGGCGAATATGGATACATATGGGAATCAAAATCTGCATTCAATCTATCCGTACTTCTCTGTTTTTCTTATTAGGTTAAAACAAAACTTCATTCAAACATTAGGTTGTATCAAGGTTCCAGGAATGGAAATACCATCAGGATTCATCTGGAAAGAAGTCTAGTCAAGCGAATTAAAATAACATAAATGATCCGGTATGGCTGTATCCTTCGGCCTTTTCTCTTGAATAAACGAAAAATTCTAAAGGGTTAGTTGGGTGAAGTGAATCAACTTGGCATAAAGCCCCATTCAGACTCACATTACTGATTACAACTTTTCAGACTACTCATAGTCTCAACTCTCAAATCTCAACTCAAATCATGTTTTTATTGCTTTCTTCTCTTGCCCTTCTTACTCTCTTAATTCTATTTCTTATATCTAAAAGCCACAAATTTCATGGAAGTTCAAGAAGCAGGCTTCTTCCACCAGGTCCCTCTGGGTTACCCCTCATCGGAAACTTACACCAACTGGGTAAGTCACCTCTTCATTGCACCCTTCATCAACTCTCCAGAAGATATGGTCCCCTTATGTACTTGCAGCTAGGTTGTGTACCAGCAGTGGTGGTTTCTTCAGCAGGAATGGCCAAAGAGATCTTCAAAACTCATGATCTTGAATCCTCCGGTAGGCCGCTCCCCGTTACTATACAAAAGGAAACTTACAATAGATTAGACCTGGTTTTCTCACCCTATGGTGAATACTGGAGAGAGGTAAGGAAGATTTGCATTATTATTCTCTTCTGCACCAAGAGTGTACAATCCTTTCGGTTCATAAGGGAGGATGAGATTTCCATATTGATTCAGTCCATCTCCAAATCTGCTGCTACTTCAAATCCAATTAATCTGAGTGAAATGATATTTTCTACTGCAAACAGCATAATTTGTAGGATGGCATTCAGCAAGAGTTTCCATCGTGGAGCAAGTGAAACAAGTAGTTTTTATGAAATGCTCGATGAGCGCCATGCTTTAATTCGTAGCTTTGCCTTTGCTAACTATTTTCCATATGTGGGTTGGATGCTGGATTCTCTCACTGGATTAAATACAAGGCTTGAGAGGAACTTCCAACAATTTGAATCATTCTACAGACAAACCATTGAAGGGCACCTTGATCTTAAGAGGCAAAACCCTGAGAAAGAAGATATCATTGATACTTTGCTTCGAATGCAAAAGGATAAATCAAGTGCAATTGACTTCACTCTAGATCATATCAAGGCAATTGTCACGGTACTTTTTCCATAATCCTCAGTTTATTTTGGACTACTTTTGTTCCATCCATAGAGTGATTAATTAATTATAATTGTGTGTGAAAAATTGGATTTGGTGCTCACAAAATTGTGTTCACACCATTCTCGCAGCTCTTTAACAGCCATGCATTGGGAACATCTCCCATGAATTAAAACCTAAAAGTATGGAGATATTCCTAATGCGCGACAGAAAAGTGCTGTGAGCACAATTGCATTCTTCTTGCCATGTGATGCTTTAGGTTAATATCATCTTGCCATGTGGCAAAAGAAAACCCTTCGTTTATTGAATTATTGATGTTTCATAACTACTATTAATTATAAGGTAAAAGCCCAATGAGCAGTGTGCTATATATCTTTTATGAACTAGGACAATTAAGTATTAATTCATTGCAGGATATTTTGATTGCTGGAGTGGACACAACTACAGCAACCTTGGTCTGGGCTCTTACTCTACTAGCCAAAAATCCAAAAGTGATGAAGAAAGCACAGAACGAAGTTAGAAGCCTGAC
>NW_010729150.1:1267492-1297319 GCF_000365185.1 Nelumbo nucifera
TCATTTAACTGGGAACTGCCTAAGGGGATCAAGGAAGAAGATATTGACATGGAGGGGTCACTTGGTATTACAATGCACAAGAAAAATGCTCTTCAACTTGTGGCTACTAACTATAATTATCATCACCAGTGGTCATTCTTTATTTGTCGTTCTTGTTGCTGCTGCTGCTACTGTTTTTGTTTGTGTTTAATATTCTACTGCTTCTAATATTAATGGGTAGCCTTGATGTGTTTAGTAGCTCCAGCAAGACTAAAGTCTTAATTTACAGGAAGTTGGGCCCTGATTACAGGCACATATATGGAGCATCCAATCCTATACTCTAACTAATGACTCTCCTTTTCTTATTTATTTGATACAATGAAACCATTGGAGTTCTTGATAAAGAAGTCCAAGGGAAATATGCTATTTTTGTGAACTTTTCAAGTTTCATTCATTTGACTGGCACAATCTCTGAAAAGCAACCAATCCTTTGTTCTAACATACAGGAACTAATGCTCTGTTTGGTTTATAAAAAAACAAAGAGTAAAACAGAAAGCTGAGGGAAAGGTTGTGAGGAATATGACCACTAAGTGCCCGTTTGGAAGAGCCTTCAGGTTGTGGTTTCAAGTTTTATGACTTATGATGCGGGTTCCACTTTGACAGAGATGAAAAGTGTAAGGGGAAAAAGAGTGTGGGTTAGAAGAAACGGTGTCTTTTTTTTTTTTTTTTGGAATAATTGCTGCCAGGTAGGACATTTTTTGGAGCAACATCAACCTTTTCTGTTTGGTATGAATACTTCAGGAAACGTTTTCAGCACTGGTACCCATTATCCAGTGCCACACCACTGTTACATCATATCCCTGCCAGCAGCAACGAGCTGTAGTTCTAGGAAATGTCAAATTCGGTATTACTCCAAACCATGCCTTCTTGATTTCCAATGTGTGACTTAGAATACCTTAAATCTTATTGAATGTGTGACACTTATTTTACTGTCTAAGTATTAATACTTTAAAAATTTAAATAAAGTTAAAGCAATTTAAGTATCATGGGTTTTCTTTTTTCAAAAAAAGTATATTGTGGGTTTTCTATCTCAAAAAAAGGGGAAGGACCCACTTTTGGGATGCTTTTTCCTGAACAACAGGAGTGTCACAGGTCTGAAGTGGCAACTCTAGCCCGGCCATATTCCTTTAAACCATGCATGTTTGGTTTAAAGGAAAAGGTAGGAAAAGGAAAAAAAAAAAAAGGAAAATCTATACAAAATTTGTAAAGATTTACCTACCTTTCCTTTCAAACCAAGCATAACCTTAATATATTAGATGCTCACCCCTAATGAAATTCGATAGATCACTCTTTCGCCCATATGGAAACAAGTGCAAAAACCAGTGACAAAGGTTTAATTAATTAGTACTTTAGTTTTTTTAATAGACATAATTGTAAGGTTGTAATTTGGTCAGATTCAGATTCGATCCAGCCCCATCCAAAATATTATGTGGCTCCATATAGTAGAAAAGATATGATATTTGAAAAACATTTGATTAATCAATTAAAATCATAAATGTAGTAGCCAATCAGATGTTATTTATCAAAATTTATGGGTGAATTTTAATTGATCAAAACTATTTTATACCATATTTTTTCCACATCATAGATTTTTCCAATTTTTTCATATATATATTAATTAAATAGTCAAATTTCACTGACCCATCAGTCCGTAGTTAGATTTTTTAGATGATAAGAGAGGCCAAAAGCTAATAGATTGGAAGGGGAGGGAAAAAATATGAATGGGCATAAGGGAGCCAAACATTGGAGTGGGGAGTTGGGGGTTAAATGGTTCTTTAATATAGTATTAGAGTTTTTAATTAAATTTCAAACATAAGTAATGGGCTATGCTTATCCCCTCTTTATGGGACATTATCTTTAAGGGGGCATGTTAGAAAAATAAAAAGTAAAAGTCAATTAGCTTGAATAGTTTCCTTAAGAAATAAAGAAAAACTTGCCTGTCTCGCTACGAAGTCCATGACCATGGTATCGGATAGATTACTTCCAGCTTTTCTTACAACATATGCCATGGGGTAATGCCCAACCTCCTTATCTGGAAATCTGTAAGACAAGAAAATTGCAATATATATAAGATAGAGGCTCTCCTTTATTTTGTACTGTAAGAAAATGAAAATTTAATGGAGGTCGATCAGAAGATGTAGGTACGGTATAACCGCGGAATCAGCGACTTCAGGGTGAGAAAGCAACAATGCCTCTAGTTCTGCTGGAGGGACCTGCCAATATGCCACATCAACTTATTGAATTCAAGTTGATAAAATCTCTCATACATATAACTTAGTAGGGCTGTTGATGGATCTGATATTGTTCTAACCATGGTTTTTAAAACTGACCTGTAAATAGAATCGGTCAGGAGTCTGGTTATCAGGTCTAATGGTCCGAACCATTCTGACAAAAAAAAAGAAAAAATTTTGAAAAAGTTAAAAAAATAAAAAAACGGTCAGAGCCGCTTGAATGGGTCGAACGGTTAACTGCCCGATTCAACAGTTCACTAATCAAAATCAACGGTTTTAAGAAAAAATCCGATTTTTGGGGAAAATGGACCGGTTCTCGGTTTTTCCGGTCCGGTCCGGTTTTGAAAATCATGGTTCCAACTTGATCTGGCCCAACATGAGTCTATTATAGATGGATCAGGTCTAATCCAATTCGATAAATATTTTGAACTAAACTGATTCAATTCAATGTTTTATTGGACTGTCCCACCTTCCCAAATTGATTTTAATTCAAATTACATCCAACCCAAAAGACATCTATCAATACCCCTACTCTTAACTTCTGTTAATATGAATATTGGTTAAATCTGACCTGGTTCAATTTAAATTCATTATGAATGAATCAGGTCCAATTCAATCCAATAAATATTTTGGACCATTAAATCTGAATTTATCCAATTCAGTGTTATTAGACCATCAATCTATTCAAATTGATTTTGATTTGGATGAATCCAATCCAAACCCCGATGACTCACAGAAAGAAAATTAATAGGATGTCAATATATATACCTGATAACCCTAGTATTTAATAAGCTCCTTGAGCCTATCTACCACGAACAAGTATCCATCATTGTCAAAATAGCAGAGATCTCCAGTTCTTAACCATCCTTCAGAATCTAGAGTTGATTTAGTTGCTTCTGGATTACAAAAATAGCCTGCAAATAAAAACAACAATTTTCCAACACCCTGTCAGTACAAATAGACTGGAGATTTAACCCTTCCAAAGTCCAAACCCCGATGCTCTGCCTTTCTCTAAATTGAACCAGGACCAGTACTAACCTTGCTAAATCTGGCCTTCAGTTGAGGCTGCAACTTGGGTAGAGTAAACCTAAATCCAGTCGAAAAATGTAGGGCCGGATTGGGATGAAGTTTGTGTCAGGATTAGGGTTGAAAAGCACTAATTTAACTTAATAATCATATTTTTTGCACACAATAATAATAATAATGATATTAAATTAATATGAATCCTTGTAATTTCAAGAAATAAGTGCATTTAGTAAAAAGGAAGTAATAAAGTTGGGCCAACCCGAGATTAACCCAACCTGATCCTAAATTTCTAACCCAACCAAAGTTTTAGGGTTGAATTAGTGTTAGGATTGGGGGTTCAACAAACTTAGGTTGGGTTTGGATTGACCTAATCCAATCAAACCATACCTTTAATGATTTAATAAATGGCAAATCTCTTAAATTATACCTAAGTTTTAGGAAATTGAATAACTCTATTTCCTATTGTTTAGATATTGTCTTAAAGTATTCCTCAAATTTTTTGACAATTGATTAAATCCTTCCTTGTCATTACAATCCATTAGTGTTCATCGCAATCCATTCACATATAACACCACATGACCTATTAAATTTTTTAAAATCCAATATTACTCTTTTGTAGTTAATTTTGCCCTCCATTATTCTTCAAATTTTCAAAATAAAATTCAACATCCACTTTGCAGACAAGAACATAAACTTCAACCTTTATTAGTTTGAAGGTCAAGAACATAAATGTAGGGGTGGCAATTGGGCAGGTTTGGGTGGGTTGGGTTTGGGTTGAGCTTCAATCCAACCCACCGGACCTGACAACCCATTAATGACCCATTTATGAAAAATTAAATGGGTTAGGTTCAACCCAAACCCATCATTACCTAACCCAATCCAACCTGCTCAACGGATTAATTTTTCACAAACATAAATTCTAGAAAAATATAACTATAAAACAAATACAGAGTGTATAATTAAAGATAGAAAATGCAGAAAATAACATAAATTAAAAAAAATAAGAATTGCAAAATAATTATGGAAAACACAGAAAATGAAAAAAGAATATAAACTATAATAACAAAGAAATACGTGGATACAGAAAGTACAGAATATCATAAAAATGAAGAGAAACTAATAGAAATTACAGAAAACAAAGAAAACCCATAAATGACAAAAAAAAAGCAGAAAATGGAGAATGAAATAAAAATTTATAGAAAAATATAAAAATAAAAATTATAACAGAAATTACACAAAAATACAGAAATTTCATTCTATGGGACCTAAACATATTTGTCTAGACTTGTAATGTGGGCGGCACGGCACAGATTGAAGGTGGGTAGGACACCATCCTTGTTGTGCTGCCAGACCTCAAGACTTGGCGGAACATGCTTGGGCAGACTGGTCCCCTTCCCAGGTCAGGCCCAACATAGCCTGTGGCCCGGCTCTCAGCCTTGCCAGGCCTGAGAAACCAAGCTAATTTTTCTCTTTTCCAACTTTTCTAAACTAAGAAAAGTTGTGAAAATTTTATTTTATTTCAAATTTAATGTGTAAAAAAAGATAAAAAAAATACATTGAAAAAATAATACAATAGAGTTGAATTAGTAAAATGATAAAATTGAAGATAAAAATTATATTGGAATTGGATTAATAAAATATATTACAAATAATTTCAGATCTGGGCCGTGTTGGATTGGCTTGCGTGCCATGTCGTGTCATGCTTATGAACTATGTCAGGCTTGGGAGACCAGTCCCCTGTGCAACCTAGGCCCAGCACAACCTGGATCCTCGTTGTTGTGCATAGCAACTGTGCTGTACCAAGCATGGCCCCTCTCATGCTGGGTTGTGTTGGCCAGCCACCGCCCAACCCACATTACACCTCTATGTAGATTTGTTCATGGCCTGACTAAATTCATTCTAATTAAATCCGGCTTGGGCAAAGTTTTAAACCCGCGGGCTTAGACTCAGGATTTAAACATTAGGCCCAACTGTTTTTTTTGGCTAGGCGCTTTTCCAAATAAGTCCGACCCAATAATATTATATATAGTAATAAAATTAATAGCAGAAAAGGTGTTATATATATTATAATATATAGAATATTATAAAACATTTGTTTAGATTGGGAGCTTAGGGCTTTATGTAAGGCTGGGCTCGGGCTCGGAGCTAGTCATTTTCTGTTTATAAAGAGGAAAATCCCCAAGAGAGCTTCAGGCTTAATTGATGGATGCTCGTTGGATACCCATTACTAAATTCGCCAACCCATTAAAATACCTTTTATGGTAAAATATAAAAACCTCCCGTGAGGTTTTTGGCATTCATAAAAATCTCTCCTAAAGTTTCATTTTAACAAGAACCCCCCCTGTAGTTTTGAAAAAATTCTGTAGTTACCTCCTTTCCATCATTGTCGCAGAAAGAAAACGTTGGTTTTATGCTTTTTTTTTGAAAAAAAAAACATTTTACCATTATATCTGTCAATTCAAATGGAGATTTACTAAAATACTCCAAAAAAAAACTTTTAACTTTCAACGAAAGAATCCCTAGGTCAATATACGGAGACAAATTTAGAAATTTGATTATATTGAAAGATTTCCTATCAAGTAGTAAGGATAATATTATAATTTCAAAGTCATTATTATGGAGACAATAATGCGTTTTTCTTGACAATGAATTGAGACTATGAATCAAGGGAGGTAATTATAGGATTTTTCAAAATTACATGGAAGGTTTTTTGTTAAAATGAATTTCAGGAATGCTTTTATGATTATCAAAAACCTTAGGGAAGGTTTTTATATTTTACTGTTCTTTTTTATTGGGTTGACCCACCTGCTAAGGACCTAGAACTTAAAAATTGGACCCAACCCACTAATAAATGGGCTCAAAATCCAGTTTTTGGATGGGAGATGCCCCCCACCCCTACACTACCCACCCCACACCTATTATGAGGTCTTTTCAACAATAGAGAAGGGAGATGATCCCATCTTGTTTTTGAGTTGTAGATGGTTTCGCTGGACATCTCTGGAAGTTTGAGAAGATCAAACAAGGTGTTATTCAAATGTTGCAGGTTTTTTCAAATTTTATTTAATTTAGAATGATGAATATAATAGTCTTTTCCATCTTTCCGTCAATAGACATTAATGAAGGGAGGTTTTAGTCAATTGACAAAAAACTTGAGGATATTTAAGACAATTTCTAAAAAGTTAAGGGTACTTTAAGATATTTTCCCTTATTAAAGTAAAAAAATAAGGGTCTATTTGGTTCACAATTAGAATTGAAATCAAAATTAAAAATTGGAATTAGATCTATTTCCATAATTTGTTAAGATCATATAGAAATCAGAATTGCAGTTGTAATAAGATTTCATTCCCAAAAGAAAGAGAAAGCCTCAAATAGGAAATGCCGTTCCAACATAAATGAGAATGACCCAAATAAATAAATATTTATTTAGGTCAAATCCAACGTGACCTAAAATAAATAAATTTTTATGAATGACTGTTCAGGCCACCCTCATAATTCTTAAACAGACCGGAGCATTGTTCTATAGGCCCATTAGACAAAAGAAATCCATATCGCGATGTTCTCTATTATTGATTTTAGTGTTACATCACGATAGGATGTACCTGTGATGTCGTTGTGAGGCGCCCTGTGAGAGCATATCCAGTTCAACAGATGGTAAGGGGTCAGTAAATACAGGGACCCACTTGACTGTCGACTCGAGATTTGATTGACGCTGACCTGACGCTGAGCCAATATAATAATGGAGTTTTTTGTGCCTGCCTTCACACGCTCACTCAACTACCGTGTTCACTCACTGTGCTCATCGAGTCAGTATCGGTATTAAACACATAATTAAGGTGTAAAAATTCATTGCGGATTTCGGTTTACCTTTCATGATGGTGGGACCACGAAGCCAAAGCTCACCCCTCCGATTCACTGCCAACGCCTCTCCGGTCTCCGGATCAACGATCTTGGCTTCCATATTGGGCGACAACAACCCCACTGTACCGTATCGCCTGCTCTCCTCCACCGAATCTGTAGATGCTCCACCTCCCGACTCCGTCAGCGCGTACCCTTGCAGTAACTTCACCGTCGGGTACTTCTCCAAGAACCCCTCGATCACTTCCATGCTCAGTGAGGCTCCATCTGAGAATACCGTCTGCAGCGACCCTAAATCGTATTTGCCTTTATCATGTCAGCGCTGTTGATCATCGCCACCAGAATCGGCGGCACGAGAGGCAAGTATGTCACTCGGTACGTGGGGATCGCCGAAAGCATCTCGTGCATGTCGAACTTGGGGAGCACCACCACCGTCGATCCGCAAGCTATCATCCCTAGCGCAAACGTGGCCAGCCCATAGATATGGAACATGGGAACTGTACAGATGAACGTCTGTTCTCCCTCTTCCAAAGGGCGACGAGCCACAATCGACTGAACCATTGCAATCAGGTTCCGGTGCGACGATACCACGCCGTTGCTAGCACCGGTAGTCCCAGACGAGTACAATAGAGTCGCCGTGTCGTATTGGCTGACTCGTTCCTTGATTCTGCTCCCGCTCGGTTCCTTCTTCATCATGTCCTCCAACGAAGAAATAATGTTGACTCCGTTTCCGCTTGAGTTGTCACCTTCTCCGATAAGCACGATAGGGAGATCCGTGCCGGAGAGTTTCGGGAGGAGAGGCCGGGTCGTGAAGGCGAGAACCGGCTTGGAATCGGCCATTTGCTTACGAATTTCTTGGGTGGTGTTGAGTGGGTTGAGGGTAGTAACGATGGCGCCGAGGGACATGACAGAGAGACAGATTACGGGGAAGAAGATGGAGTTAGGAGAAAGGAGAAGAACGACATCGCCTTTGCGGATCCCCAGCTCGGAAAGGCAGGTGGCAACCAAGTGGACGGATCGCCAGACATCCGGGAAGGTGAGGTGCCGTCCGGTGGATGCGTCGATAAAGGCGATCTTTCCATGATGGGCTAGGGAAGAGATGAAGGTGGTGACGTCGAGGGATTCGTCAGAGGGGAGAGGTAAAGGTTTCCGCTTGCTGTAGAAGATAGAATTCCGGTTGCTGAATCCGCTCCTCGGGTCGACCGAGACGTTGTCGTGCGCCATTTATTGCGGGATTTCTGCTTCTGCTTTTTCTTTCATCTGTTAGTAACTGAATATTGAGTACTACCAGTACTACCGTACTAGATGATTAAATCTAATGGTTTTGGTTTTGATAGGTGAATTATACGAGAAATTTCACCTGCACATTCAGAAAAATTAGTTTTTCAAACTTGTGAAAAATTATAAGTTTGTTTTTATTATTTTAATAGAAGCTGATTTGTACTCGTGCAATGATTATATTGAGTATAAGGATTTGATATCGTGCATTGCATACATACGTGTATGTGTGCCTCATAATGAGGCGTTTTAGAAATACATTTATTCGCATTTGCAAAAAGCGGTTTTGATTTTTGTGCGATATTACCATTAATCACTGTTGATGAGATTATTGATTATGAACTACTTTTTAAACAATCACAAAGATTTTTCTCCAAACTCAATGAAAAATGAGATAACATTGTAAATACAATATCCTCGTATGGGCTTCAAAACTTTTACTCTAAAGTTAATAACCTTATTTACCAACACTAGGCTCCACTGTTTTTTAATTTTGTTGTTGTTTTTCGATTGATCAAGACTGATTAATCAATGAACGGAATTGCGGAATGATGAATTTGTCGGTTGACCATCAGACCATGGATGTACCATACAAGGATACTTGTCGTGGCTTACGTAAAGATAACATGAAGGTTATTTCTACTTCCAGCACGTCCTGACCGATGGCATGTTCTCTTTTTCCTCGTGTTTGGATAAGGCTGACTAAGTGGGGTCTCAGATCTCACACTAAATGCAATGCAGTTTCTTCTGCCATATCTCATGGGGAGCTTCAGCTTGCTGCACACTTGGTCTATAAATAAAGAACCTCGCAGTTACACACTTGCGCAATCTTCTTCTGTCATGGATCGATCGTAGAGTTTCATATGCATTATATTCCCATTCTACATTTCTCAGTATGGAGATGTTGAATTCGAGTTGTTTTCCGTCTTTGCAACTTTCTCTGTCATAAATCTTCTAACAGCCCAAGATAGGTTGGGCCTGATCAATGAACTCAAATCCAGGAACACAATTGCAAGCATATTCTAGATCGTTCAGGACACAATACCCATTTAGACCGCACATGCCTGTAGGGCAGCGAGAAGTCTGTAACAACTTCTGTGTCGACCAATTGCTACTCTGATTCAAAACATACAACCGGAAGATCCCGTCGACATCTATAGTCCATTGGCAAGAGACTATTCCAATGTTGTAACACTGAAACCCACCGCTGTACAGAGTCGTTATATTGGCACCGGTGGTGATAATTTGCAAGTAGAAGCTGCCATCATCGGTAAAATTCAACGTCGTCACGTTGTAAAACCTTCCTGTAGGATACTGCGCGCAGCATGTATTGGAAGCATAATATGAAGTCGGCGTTCTTTCATCTCCAGCAGGATACCGCACAAGGTTTCCGTCTGACTGCATTCTGATGTAAAACCTTCCTGTCGAGTGGTTGGTCATAGAGATGCTAGAAAATAGTTTTTCCACCATAAGTGACCTGGTAAAAGGGAACATTTGTGGGAAAATAGTAAAGAGAGAGCAAATGGAATTTATTGGTAATCGCTTTCCTTTGTTGAAATTGCAATGATTTGAAATTACTACAGGAACTCGAAACTGGAAATTGCAGGAAGATGGAGGGTTGAGTTGTGCCACTTGGTCACTCTCCTTAAAACTGTATTTGCTCCCTATGGTGCAGCCAGGTGATCACAAACCGGTCACCAAGATAAAACAACCCACAAGTCACTGGTAGGCATGCACTCACTTACCAGACCTCCGCGAACCACTGAAAATTGATGCTCAGATTTCTTAGAGAAAAGAAAGTAAATAATGTTGTGTCTTCTAGACTAGGTCGGTCAGCACTCCTTTTATAGAGTGCTCTCAGACCCAAATGGACACAGATGTGTCCTTTCGGATAAAAGCCTCTTCAGAACAGTGCACCTGTTTGAAGAGGCACAAGGAGGAAGAAGAAACATGAAAACAAAGAAAAACAATTTATTTAAAAATTAAATTTGAATTTGAAGAGACGTTTTAAAATTTAAAAGGTGTAATTTGAATAAAACAAATGATTCAGTGCATCGTGCATACACGTACACGCACACCTGCGCCCACGCCCCAACCCGGCCCGACTCAGCTCGGCTCGACTCGGCACACGCGTATGAAAAGTACCCCCAACCCCCCTCACATGCATGGAATATCTATAGTCCTCTCCTCCTATGGGTCCTTACCCATTGAGGGAGAAAAACTACAAATATACACTCCTCCCACTTCTTTCCCAAGCAATGTGGGACAATGAGCCATTTAAGGGAGAGGAAATGACAAAACTAAAAGAGGGAGGAGAGAGATTCTTGTAAATTCGAATCTCCCTCCAACAATCCCCCACAAGATTCAAAATTACAAGAAAATCGAACAATCTGAGCATCGCAGTGAGAAAAGTATTCATGGTGTTGTCTTTTGGACTTCAATCAACACTTAGGTATGACAGGTTATATTACAGAGTATGGATGGAGTTAGACTCCTTCAACCTTTCCTCCTTATCATAACTAGCTAATTAACCAACCAACTCAACTCACCAGTTCTTTAGTGGTTCTTTTGTTTTAGAAAATTTCGGCCTTGTTCCCCTCTTGGAATTATGTGTTTTCGAGAGTTAGTCATAGATCTCTCTTAGAAGCGGCCATACTTCACACTCACTTAGGTCAGTTAATAGTGTGCACTGCTCATACTATTCTTAATTGATTAAGAGCCCCATTCTCAACCTCATCAATCTATAGTGAGCACTATCTTACCTCGGCATCTGAAATGGGACACAAATGATAGTGCTTTCCCAAGTCACCTAGCGACTCATTTTTACCCATTCAACCTAATTCCAGGGATCTCCTTTCACAAAGGTTGAGTGTGCACCACTAATAACATCATAATGGGCTTCAGCCCCATTCCTACCGATGCCTCATAAACCACCTTAGAAGTTTGTGGTTTTGTTAACGAATCTGCAAGGTTCTTTTCAGACCTTACAAAATCCAGAGCGATCGTACGCTGAGGTATTGTTTACCAGGTTATGTCTTAAGCGGATGTGCCTTCTTTTACCGTTGTACGTCTGGTTCTCGACCCTGGCTATTGCTGCTTGGCTATCACAATGGAGAGATATGAACAGAATCTGCGGCAGCCAAAGTGGTATGTCTACTAGCAAGTTCCTTAGCCACTCTGCCTCGAACCCTGCCAATTCTAGTGCAATGAACTCGTCCTCCATTGTTGAACTTGTATTGCACGACTGCTTTATCGATTTCCACGATACTACTCCTCCACCTTATAATAAACACATATCCACTGGTGGAAGAACTATCATTTGAATCTGAAATCCAATTCGCATCAATAAAGCCTTCTAAAATAGGAGGAAAACCTGAGTAATGTAATCCAAAATTTATGGTTCATTTTAAATATTTTAATAATCTTACTAAAGCTTCCCAATGTTCATTTCCGGGATTATGAGTATGCTGACTTAATTTTCCCACAGCTATAGGTATGTCTGGTCTTGAACGGTTCATTAAGTAAGATACAGATCCAATTATACTTGCATACTCTTTTGTAAAACAAGTTCTCCTGTATGTTTCTTTAAGTGAATACTATAGTTAAGAGGCATTTTAACCGGTTTACAATCATAGTGTCCAAATTTCCTAAGAATACTTTCTAGATAATGTGATTGGGAAAAAATAAAATTTCCTTATTCTTTATGGATTTTAATCCCCAAGATTATATCAGCCTCACCCAAGTCCTTGGTATCAAATTTGGACATTAGAAAGTGTTTTGCTTCTTTTACTACCTTTACAATAGTTCTCATTATTAGCATATCATCAATATATAGATAGATCATGACTCTTGTATTATTTTCAAATTTGCTATAAACGCATCTATCAGAATCATTTTTACTATATCCATTAGTTACTAACACAATATCAAATTTTCCATGCCATTGTTTGTGAACTTGGTTTAAGCCATACAGAGACTTAATTAGTTTACATACTTTATTTTCTTGTCCTAGCACTATGAAGCCTTCAAATTGCCTAATGTAAATTTCTTCCTTTAATTCTCCATTTAAGAAAGTTTTTTTCACATCCATTTGATGAACTATCAGTTTGTAAATGGATGCTATAGCAAACAAAACCCTAATTATTGTTAATCATGCAATCGGGGAGTAGGTGTCAAAGAAGTTTATACCTTTTTTTGTTTGAACCCCTTAGCAACTAACCTAGCCTTGAATTTATCTATTGTGCCATCTGGTTTTAGTTTTTTTCTTAAAAATCCACTTACAATCTAGTATCTTAGTTTCAGGTGGGAGATCTACAAGTTCTCATGTGTGATTAGAGACTAAGGAGTCTATTTCACTTTTTATGGCTTCTTTCCAAATTACTGCAACAGGTGAAGTTATAGCTTCCTAATGGGTTACTGGGTCCTTGTTCACTAGAAATGTGAACATTCCATCACCCAAGTTTGTTTCTCTTCTTTGTCTTTTACTTTTCCTTAAGTTTGTGTCTTGCCTAAGTGAAGTACTAGTTTCTTGAGCATTCACTAGTTCTTGGTTTCTAACTTTGTTTTGGGAATGTTCCCTATTTAATGTTTCTTTCCTCCAAGGGAAGATATGCTCAAAGAACTCTGCATCTTGGGACTATTATTGTGTTACTTTTGATAACATTTTCAATTGTTTTAATTACAACGAATCGATAAGCCGCACTGTTTTGTGCATAACCTATGAATTCACAAATTGTTTGTCCTAATTTCTTTCTTTCAGGTTCAGGTATTTCAACCTTTGCTAGGCAGCCCCTAACCCTTAGATAGTTCAAACTAGGTTTTCTGTTATGCCAAAGTTCAAAGGGAATCTGTCTTTTCTTCTTAGGTGGTATTCTATTATATAAGTGACAAGCCGTTACGATTGCTTCCCCCCACAAATTCAGAAGTGCACTTGAACTAATTAGCATTGCATTCATCATTTCTTTTAGTGTTCTGTTAAGTCTTTCTGTAACTCCACTAGATTCAGGTTGATAGGGAGCTATAGTTTCATGTATGATTCCATTTTCTTCAAAGAATTTTAATGGTTTGTCCATCATACTCAGTTCCTCTATCTGCTCTAAGTCTTTTTATTTTCTTTTTTAATTGATTTTCTAATTCAGTTTTATAGTTTATAAAAGCTTGATCAGCCTCATCTTTTGATCTAAGTAGAACTACTTTTGCATATCTAGAGAAGTCATTTATAAATGTTATATAGTATATTTTTCCTCCTCTAGCTTCATGGCATTTAAGGTCTCCTAGATCATTATGTATAAGTTGTAGCAATTTAGTTTCTCTTTGTACACTTTTATGAGGTTTCTTAGTAAATTTTGCTTCTACACATACTTGGCATTTTTCATTTGTAAAATTAATAGGAACATTCAAAACACCTAATTTACATAAGCATTTTAAATAAGGAGCATGACGATGTCCTAGTCTAGCATGCCAAATATCAAAAGATTCAACAATATAAGTAGAAGAATAAGTAGTTTTATTCATAATAATATCAGGGATGTTCAGTACAAATAATCCACCAGCATTGTATCCTTTTCCAATAAATACATTATTTTTAGTCAGCACGGCCTTGTTTGCTTCAAATGTGGGTTTCAGTCCTACTTTGTTGAGTGCTCTTGATACCAAGTTCCGTTGGATCTCCGACACATGCAGTACATCATTCAGCATTAGGATTTTTCTTGAAGCCAGTTTCAGGAGCACCTTTCCTTTGCCTATGACCTTTGAAGTTTGTAAGTTTCCCATGAAGACTTGCTCTCCTATTTGCTCTCCTTCAAATAGAGTTGTATACTCATAGAAGGAATTGTGGTCTCCACATATGTGCTTGGTAGCACTAGTGTCCAGTACAGACTCCTTTGGCTTATCAACTAAGTTTGCCTCAGTTACCACTGCTGCAATAACATCCTTAATCAAATTGACTTTTGGTTTCCCAGAGTCATTCTTCCGGTACCGGCAGTCTTTCTTGTAATGTTCGGGTTTGGTTTAGTCAAAGCGAAAGCTACCCCTAATTGTCTCCAATGCTTGTAGTTGGTTCCATTGAAGGGTTCAATTTTAGAGAAATCAGGAATTGTTGATAGTATCTAGTTCCTCATGAAGGGGTTAGCAGAGATAGGTTCCATAAATACGGTTTTAAGAATGTTGGAAAATAGTAAAGAGAGAGCAAATGGAACTTATCGGTAATCACTTTACTTTGCCAAAGTTGCAATGATTTGAAGTTGTTGCAGGAACTCGAAACTGGAAATTGTAGGAAGATGAAGGGCTAAGTCGTGCCACTTGGTCACTCTCCTTAAAACTGTATTTGCCCCCAAATGTGCAGCCGGGTGATCACAAACCGGTCGACAAGATAAAACAAGCCATAGGCCACTGGTAGGCGTGCACTCGCTTACCAGACCTCCGTGAACCATTGTAGATTGATGCTCAGATTTCTTAGAGAAAAGAAAGTAAAAAATGTTGTGTCTTCTAGACTAGGTTGGTCAGCACTCCTTTTATAGAGTGCTCTCAGACCTGAATGGACACAAATGTGTCCTTTCAAATAGGATTCTCTTCAGAACAGTGCACTTGTTCGAAGAGACACAAAAAAAGGAAAATAATTTATTTAAAAATTAAATTTGAATTTGAAGAGACATTTTAAAATTAAAAATGTGTAATTCGGATAAAACAAATGATTCAGTGCATGCCCACGCCCTACCTCGGCCCGACTCGACTTCATCGATGGATTTGGGTTGGGGTGCTTTGGTTTGTAGGAACAGCTTTCCGTCACTGGTCAAGACCAACCTAGCATTCCGTTGCAGTGGTGGGTCATCTCGGTTTGCTATCCAAACCACTACTTTTTTAGGGTCTCCGGCGAACCAATATTGATATAACCCAAATGCAAACTGGTCGAACGGGGATAGCTAGGAAGAATTGGTGGTGGGGGAGAAAGAAAGGAACCTAAGCTGATTTTGGATGATGTTTGTTGAGTAGCTGTTTGTTAGAGACCCTACAAAAATAGATGGTTTCAAGAAGATGAACGGTGTTTTTGTTCTTCTTTTATATATTTTTTTTAAAAAATTAACCTATTTTAGAAATTATATTAAAAGATTTATTTTTAGTGATATAAGGGCCCAAAAAGTTGCCCTTATCAGCTATAATTCCTTTCCTTTTGCTAAAATAATGCAACTATCTTGTGCATTGGAGAAAATGCTAAAACTAGCCCCGAGAACTGTCTATTAGAAATAAGAAAGTTGTTAGTCAAATTTGTGCAATGTACGAGTTTTATTTAAGAAAAATGTTAGATTAGTACCTGTAATTTGGGCTTAGTATCATTTTGATCTTCAAACTTTAAAATGTTACAATTCAATGCCCAAACTTTCAAAATGTGCTAATTTAATAAATACCGTTAACCAGCCATTAAGTGGCATTTTAAAAATACAAATGCACTTCGTGTGTCATCTAATTTTCTTTATCAATCATCCAAATGTCTTTCTCCAAATATAAGTCTTAACCGTCGCCTCCAAGGGGTGCATGACTTGTCTCAACCCCGGAAGCATTAGATTGGCTGTGGAGGTGCCACTCCTTAGTCTCAGCTTGGAAGGAGTACAAATGCAAATATGTAGAGTGCAAAGCCTTATATTTTGTATTGTTTTGTATGTATTTGCAATGTACATATTTGCATTTGTACTCTTTCCAAACTGAGCCATAAGGTTTTGCACTCTACATATTTTTGCATTTGTACTCCTTCCAAACTCAGCCTTAATGTCAATCTTCTGATAGATGCAAAGCCCCATTATTGCTCTATTCCAGGATTTGCAAACCCTTGGAATCACAGTGAGTGTCAAGAACCAACATGCAATACACCTAACAATCTGACCACCACGAGTGCTCTAACAATGTTCTCTGTCATCGATTTTACATCATCATAAACAGTGTCATCTGGTGTGCACCAAAGCCAGGAACCATCAGCACCATTACCCTTGCCTTTCAGGATATCTGAAATGGTGGTGGTTTCAAAATCATTTTCTTCCAATCGAGCAGGGGAAATTGACTCAAGCCTGAAAATACAAGAGGCCGCATCACTGGATCCACTACACGGATCTGTTGCAGAATTGCATTTTTGAGAAAGTTTCCATGCGATCGGATTGCCTGAATTGCTCCTTGCATCATATATAATAGGGAGTAAACAGGTGGAATCACATTCCTCTATAACCACACAACTCAGTAATCCTAAAGAATGGGTGAAAGAACTGGATGACACCAATAATAAACACCCTTATCGATCATTTCCAATCAAGATTAGAAGAAAAAGATGAAGAAAACATTTATAAAATAGGAACAAGCACACCAACATCACAAGTTAGTGTCATTGAAGAGAAAAGAAGGAAAATAAAATGTCTTTTCGTTCTTCACACCTCAAAGCAAATGTTGTTTCTATTACTCAACACCTTCAAAGACGACCTTCTAAAAAAATCTTTGGCAACCAGAAAGAAATAAAGAAATGCATTATAGAATCGACAATTTTAGAAAAAATCTTTGGTAACCAGAAAGAAATGAAGAAATGCATTATGGAATTAGCAATTTCAGAAAACATCTTTGACAACCAGAAAAAAAAGATGAAGGGGGAAGAGAAAGGGGGGATGCACCACACCAACCTACTTTATAGAACCGGAAGTTTTAGACCCAATACTATCGCCATGAAAGCTCAGATCAAAGTGGATAGGAAATCAGATGGGAAAGAACTTGAGCAGCTAGAAGAATGTGTCTAAGGATTTGAGACATGTTCGGGGAAGAACTTGGATAGGAAATCAGATGGGATTACACCTCTGTTTCATTTTCTCAAGGAAGAAGATGATGAACAATGTTTTATTTTCAAGGGTAATTTTGATATTTATAAAAGTTTTAAGTTGCACATGATGCCACATGATACACATAATTGACAGATGGTTAATGGTAAGTATTAAATTGGCATATTTTGAAAGTTTGGATACTGAATTGTCGCATTTTAAAATTCGGGGACCAAAGTGGCACTATGCCCAAAGTACAAGGTACTAATTGGGAATTTTTCATTTTATTTATAAGGAAAAAAAAATCCAATTTAAGTGTTAGCTTTTGGGATATCTCTAGTTAATCTGATCACAACCTATGTTGTGTTTTAGTGAGAGTGGCCAATTTATTATGCTCTAGATAGATTTTGAATTATTTTTTGTATCTTAATGTTAAGTTTATATTAATTTTTAGGGAAAATTCTAGTACCTTGTACTTTAGGTGTACTCTCAATTTAGTACATGAACTTCAAAATGTGTCCCTACAGTACTTGAGGTTTCAAAAGCTATCAATTTCGTCCATGTCATTAACAGTCCATTAGTTATTTGTATCACATGATAACATGTGCGACTTAAAACTTTTGAAAATGTCAAAATTACAAGTTGAAAGAAGACATTGTTCATTGTACATTGAGATTGAACTAGAATAGGCAATGTATCAAATTGAACTCAATGCAAATTCAGATTTGGAGCTTCAAATCCAATACATGCAGTTGAATGTCCCTCTTTTTTAAGATTTTTTTTGCAATTGAAGTACCTCCTCTTCCATACTCTTTGCCCTCATCTCTACTACCTACAGATCCCCAAGTCACTCAATATGAGTCTAGAAGAGCCAAACGAACAGACATTAAGGGCCCATTTTTTTACTCTGAAATCTAACATTTGAAAGTATAATAATTATATTAAGAGGTATATTGGTATTGGTGAACTTTTCTTTCCTCTAAACTCTGAATGCAAAGAATGTTGTTCTGAATTCTGAATTCTAAAAACTATCAAATATCCATTTTGACCCCATATATGAGAGTTTTTGTTTATCTTTTTGGGGGTATCATTGGAAAACAAAAGGTTGTATGATTGCACTTTAAGAGATAAGAGATAAGAGATAAGAAGAAACAAACAACCAATTTTCTCTTAAAGTTAAAAGATTCCTCTTAAGAGATAAGAATTAAGAGGAAACAAACATGCCCTAAGTTTTTGGTGTCATATTAAGTTCCTTTCCTAATTCGTTCTCCCTTTTTGAGCTAAAACCAGAAACATTTCTAAGCTATTAGTTAATAGCTTACAGCCATCAAAGTAAAATTAAAAAGAGAAAATCAATTATTCTTGTTTCTTTGACACATGAAAGGGATTTTACCCATGGTTTTTAAAAATGAACCAGAAACAGAACCGGTTAGGGGACCGGTTTCCAGTAAAACGGTTCAACCATCCGGGTCGAACGATTCGACCCGTGATGTCATAAATAAATTAAAAATAAAAAATATTTATAAATAATACAAATTAACATAATATTAAATAAAAAACAAAAAAAAATACAAAAAATAAAACTATCTAAATAAAAAATAATACAGTACAAAATACATAAAAAATATAAAAATAAAATACAAAAAAATCTAAAAATTACACAAAAAAATCAGAAAAAAGCATAAAAATAAAACAAAAAATTGAAAAAAAATATAAAAAAAACACTCTAGAATGTTAAGTCCTAAAATGCAAAAATCCATGATCTTTAATCAAGATTTACAGAGATAGACTCCCCTGGCACCAAAATAAAAGAGGAGAAATATGAGCATTCACTCTAAAATGTTAGATTGCTTTGCAACCAAGATTGATCTGTAAAAGACTTCAATACACATTAATTTTACCTAATTGATAAAAAAAATTACACTAATTTTTACCTGGAAGCGTTGCAAACTCGCCTGCCATAAAGCCTAGAAGTGTTGCAAATTGCAAAAAATGTTAGCTGTCATCGGTCGCCGTTAATCGCGATCGGTTGGTGTGTGTCGCCGTTGAATGCCGGAGGTGCTGGCCACCGCAGGTGGTCAGTTGAGTGTGAGGGATGGCCGCTGTCGCCAGTCGCGGTCGGTCGATGTGTATCGTCGTCGAACGCCAGAGGTGCTGGCCGTCATAGGTGGTCGGTTGGGTGTGAGGGATGGCCGCCGTTGCAAACTCGCCTGCCACAAAGCCTGGAACTGATGCAAATTGCAAAAAACGCCGACTACCGCTGCAAACTCGCCGTCGTTGATCGCCATTAATCACCATTTGTCGGTGTGTATCACCGTCGAATGCTAGAGGTGTTGGCCACTGCAGGTGGTCGGTTGGGTGTGAGGGAGGAGGGGAGAACGAAAATGGGGTTCTAACCCTACATTCGATTAATTGATTTGGGATGGGAATATTAAAGGAATTTTATTTTTTGTTTTTTTATTTTATTTAAATCATTGAAAATAAAAAAGAGAACCCGCAAACCGCTACCCGTGTCAAATGGTTTAGTAGTCCGACCGCCCAAGTTAGCGATTTTTTGACTTTTTCAACATTTTTTTAAGATTTCTGGTTTTTAGTGTAACCGGGCCCGGGGGCCTGACTGATTACCGATTTTTCCGGTCCGACCGTCCGATCTGGTCCGGTTTTGAAAACCATGATTTTACCACAAGGTATTTCAAACTTGATATGAGCCATATGTTCATTTTTGTTTTACTTGAGTGCAAGGTTTTTTTACATTAAACGAGAGAAACATCATGAGCAAATTTTCCTTGTACAAAAAAAAAATGGAAGGAGACCATGCAAAATAAAGTAAAAGCTTTCAAACTTTTACTTGGATGAGTTTTGTTTAAGTTGGTTTATGTTGGATTGGTAGATAAAGAAAATTAGATGACACTTGAAGGACATTTTTATTCTTTCACATGCCATTTAATGTCGGTTGATATTTTGGACTAAACTGGCAAATTTTGGGAGTTTAAGTACTACATTGGCAAATTTTGAAGTTCATCTACTAACCTAAGACTACCCCTAAAGTACAGGTTACTAATTTGAAAATTTCCTTAATTTTTATTGATTTGTTATTACTTTTGTATTATTTTTAAGTAAAATTATAAAAATCCTCCTCTTATTACAATTTT
The DNA here is from genome assembly GCF_000365185.1 of Nelumbo nucifera. Next base: position 1,287,860 of record NW_010729150.1, read on the forward strand.
ATAAACCATCATTGTCTTTTGGCCCCAACAAAGGCCTCCCCATGGTTTTGAGAAAAAAAGTGAATGACACTAGTTTTCCCTTAGCTTTTTAGTATTAAAGACATAAGTATTACTAAAAAGCATCCTTTATCATTATTAAGGCATTATCATACACAATTTAAAATATCAACTTTACCCTCAATTAATTTATTTTTTCCAAACAACTTTTAAAGAGTAATTCTCCCTACTCTTCTTGGACAAAGTAAGGTAAAAAGGTTAAAGTAAAGTAAAAGGAAGCAAATCTTTTTAGTAAATTTACATGTGAGTGAAGATGATTAAGGATAATTGTCAACACAAATTTTGTGTATTTGATTAACACAAAATATGGAGACAAATTACAAAAATAAATTTGTAATAAAGAAAATATAAGGATTTGAACTCTCTTTGATTTTTGCTCGATGATGTAAGCAACCTCTGATTAATAGTCGAATTCAGTGAAAATGAGGGATATTGGCGTGTTTCTCATACTTCTTAAAGTGCTAATATAGATATTCTTGAATTTGGTTCTTTAGAAGAGTTAATGTAGATTTCTTTACTCCGTGCTTTGTGCTTGATTGGTTGTGAATGATGCTTTTCTAAGAATGGTCCTTTTGTATTGGATTGATCTTTTCGGGAGAACTTGAATCCAAATGTATTGTAGAGAATTAAGAAGCCTTTTCCTTCTTTCTTCTCTCTTGATCTTGAAGTTGTTGGAGTTTGCAAGATCTTGTCGTTGTTTGCAATCCTCAAGTATTGGTGTATGAGAGCTTCTTGCAATGTGATTGTGTAAAAGAAAAAACATTTCCTTCTTAAGCAAGGGTATTTATAGCCAAGGATTAAGGCTACCACCTCAGACCACTTTTCTAACCAACCCTATGTGAGTGGGGTGTTGGGTTTAAGTTACTCCCATACATGCTCCATTATGTGAGAGTTAGTTGTCTTGCCAATGGAACGACGTTATTACAATAGGAGATGGGCCAAATTGGACTTAGGCTCCATTTGCTTTTTGGTAAGTTACTTACCCAAGTAAGTGTACTTATCCGAGCAAGTGTTTCTTAAGAAAGACTTACCTCAGCAAGTGCATTTACCCATGTTCTTTTATTTCCMATTTAAATAAGGCAATGCCCATTTTAGCTGTAAAAATATAATATTAAAAGGGGCATTTTTGTCCCATTCAAGTATTGGCCACTTTCCCCCCGGGTGGAAAAATTATTTACCCACCCCACATAAATCTGAAAAAAAAAGTATGGGTTTCTTAGTGAATAAAAATTAAAATCCCATTGACCAACATTCTCCTCTCTCAAAATCCAAAAAAACAAAGAACACCCTATTAATACACTTGAATGTAGACTTAGACCTTAGGCCCATGAAGGCTCATATTAATTTTCAAATTGCCATGTAAATTCAACCTATTAATTTGGTTTTGAAATTTTGAAACTACAATTAATGTTGATTTGCATGTTGAATGATAGCTTTGACTTGCATACTTATAGTAATTTCATTTAGCTTATGAGCCTTGAGGAGATGTGACTTGTATAACATGCGGTTGACCTTAGGTTCAAAACATTTCAAATCCCCTAACGCATGTCAATGTACTTGCCATAAAAGTTTGTCTATTTGATGCTCGAATTCCGCAGAATCCTCCTGCTTCTTTTATGAATGAACTTTATCTTCCAATTAAGCATCAAAAGTTGGTTTTTAGTACATCTCGTAATCTTATTTAGAGTGGTGGTTGTTGAAGATAACCCATCTATCAGCTGCCGAGCTTTTTCACTTGTGAAGAGATCTTAGATTCGTTCTCTTTTTACCACAGCTTGCCATCAGAACGAGTTTTGGAGATTGAAACGGATTTATCTTTCTTTTACAAGAGAACAAGGGGCTGCTGTTTACCTCTTCACGTTAGTGATTAATTGATTTCCATCACTCTTTATTTTCTATTAGCAATGTTTATGAACTGCACAGTGAACGTTCTTGAACTCCGTTATGTGAACATCCTATCACCAATGACGTTCCATGTTAGTCATGTTATCTCTTTCCCCTTTTTTTCTTTTTTGTTCTTTTTTATTTGTAATTTGCCCAGCTGAATCCCATGACATGTGTCTTTTTTTTCACCGTACACCATTACAAGGACTCTAGCTTTTGTTGGTGTAGCTAGACTCTAATTAATGGGTCCATCTCAACTGAATCAATTGGTAACAATGGATTTCGCATCCAAAACACTCATGAAGTCGTAGTCCAACTAATCATATTACTTTTTGACAAATGGTGAAGGGGAAGGTAACGCATGGTTTTGGATCTGGAGTCATGGAAACTCTTGAGATTGGACTTACATGGTGTTTGTAACACTTTTTATACGTCTAAATCTAAAATATCTGCTTTTAAAATATAATACTTATTTGGTGTTTATCTCCAATATGATTTGAAATTTTTTTTAGATTTGAAATTTTAAGATTCAGGCCCGTCATTTAATGTATTTAGACGCATTTCAGACATGGCCTCAAAAATACCACTATCCCATTCAACATTTTTCTCTCGTCTTCATACCACCACCACTGCAACTCTCAGCAACGATGGTTCTCTCTCTCTCTAGCTTGTCTTCCCACCACAATATACTAAAGCAAATAAAGTTTCATTTATAGTGGTGTAGTAAAATGTCTGATACACCGATAAGGCCTCATCCAAGCATTCATGTCAATCTCTTTTGGACTTGTACACTATGTGTTCAAGTAATTTAAAAAGGGCTTTACTAATGGCCTCTATAAGTCCATTGGCCATTGCATTATACATGGTTGAAAACATCTACTTAAAGCCAAACTTATCACAAAATTGTTTCACAAATGCTGTTGAGAATGACTTGTTATTTGTGATTATATAAGGTGGAACATCATAGTGGTACCTGTGTTTATATAATAGAGGAAGTTGACAACATCTTTATTCTTTACTTCTCAAAGAGGAACTGCTTTAGCCAATTTAGAAAAGTAATATGTTGCTGCTATGATGAAGAGATGTTAATGAGAAGACTTAGGTAAAGGACTAACCATGTCAAGTTCTCATGCATCAAATGGCCATGATGCAACTATAGAATGTAAAAATTTAGGTGATTGGCAAATAAAATACCCATGAAATTGACATACTTGACATCTTTTGAAATATTCTATTGAGTCATGTACCATTATTGGCTAATAGAAGTCATTCACTTAATACGATCATGGAGATTAGGTCCTGACTGGTGAGCACTACAAACTCTATAATGTGTTTGGTCGAGTGCGTATAAATTTCATCTCCGTGGATACACCACATGTAGACAATATTAAAGGAGCATTTGTAGAGCTTGTAATTATAGTATAGGAAACTAACAGAGTGTTCAACGTCATATCTAAGTTCTATGCTTGGGATCTTTAGGAAACTTTCCATACTAGAAAAAAGTTAATGAAAGGTTGTCTCCAATCCTCAACTTTAATAGAAAATATAAAAACTATATTAGTTTTCTATTTTGCCTCTTCTTGGGGTGACTTGGGGGTAGAACCCATTTTGCACAAACAAGTATTGTTGTTGTTTTATCACCTATGAATGTTAAGACTACCGCTAGACTAGCAAGGGTATCTACTTGCTTATTTTCACTTCAAGGTGTATGTTCAATAGTAGCATGCTCAAATTCATTTAGTAATTGTATTGCATAATGGTGGTAGAGAACCAAGTTGTCCTTGCACACCTCATAATCTGTCTTCAACTGGTTGGTTACCAATTTCAAATCCACATATACTATGAGGTGGTGGATTTCTATGTTAAGGGTCATTTATAAGTCGATGATTAGAGCTTGGTATTCTATAATATATTATACTATAAAATAATAAATAATAAATTATATATTTATAAATATATATATGAAATACCGGACTGATTGATTCAGTTATCTGGAATTTTCTATTTAGTTTCATTGTTTCAGTTCAATTTTTTGGTTTTATAGTTTTTGATGAGCTCCCCTATTTGTATTTGCACTAAATATATTTGTACTTGCGGTCATCCCAAATGGAACCTTATTTCTTAAATATTTTTCGAACCCCTTCTTTCCATCTCTAATAAAGTAGGAATATAAATTAGATGGGTTGTTGGGTTGGATCAAAACCAACCCTAAGCATAGACCTTAGCTTGGAACTAAACTAATGTCAAAACTCAAATTTTCCAAACCAAACCTAATAAGTTTTCCACTCAACCCCATGCATTGCATGAGTTTAGTTATTAGTAATTGAAGAATGTAATCTTATATTGGTGAGTCTTAGTGGGTCTTGTAATGGACCCCGTAATGTGAACAAGGTTAATTAATGGCTTGGGTTGAAAACATGGCAATGTAACCCATTTTAATTATATGATGTAAAGTTTATGAATCAAGCATTACATCAAAAAATGGTTACATGTCTGAGTGGCTGTCAATATGGTCATGTGTGATCCAAGAGCTCTTTTGACAATTAGATCAACAGGCATTACTTTGCTCCTACCATGGTACGGTAAACTCTTGATTTTCACATTTAAACCCTACATCTTAAACCTTAGAATCTAAACCCTTAAAACTTAAGCCTTAAAATTTCAGCCTATCTGGTGTTAGTTGAAATTTCATTGGAGTAAAATCTGGAAAAACCCTGCATACGCAGTAAGAGTCTAAATATTATGTAGAGTATAAATACAAAGTTTAGAAATATTGTATACAAGGTTTTACACTGAAATATTTGCATTTGCACTCTTCCCGAACTGAATCAATTGATGGCCCTAGCAAAAATTAGAAACTTATTCACATGGAGAGCTTGCCTAGAATTTATAGTTGTTAATGCAAATCTTTCCAAGAGGAAAACATTGTCTGGTCCTAGTATTATTTGTAATTATGCAGAGATGGAGACCACATTTCATGCCCTCTATTTGTATGACCACGCTTGGTGTATGTGGTTTTCCAGTAATTTGGGGTTAAAGTTTTTTGAAAATTGTAATTGCTTTTCGAACTGTATTATATCATTCCCTGTAGGGGCGTATTGGAAGGCTTTTGATACGATATATGTATCGAAACCAAACTGCAAAGATTGGTCAATTTCTTTCCAAAGCAACTAGTCGTCATTGTATTGTTCGTGCCTCTTCTGACATCTTTGGTCATGCTGAAGGGTTAGATCTTTCTTTCTCTTTTGTGCCCAGATCCGGCCATGAAACAGTTCATATGTTGGACTCTACAACATTCTACTTGCACCAAACTCCTTTTTATGTTTTGTTCTATTGTGATTTATGAGAAAAGATTTTTGTGCAGCTGTGGTGGCATGTTTCAAGCCAAATATGAGTTGATGGAATGTTTTATTTTTTCTTTCAAACAGTAGGGTGTTCACATTTTATTGGAGAGTCCAGGGGTCACAGGAAATGCCATCATGATTTATGTAGTCCAAGACAGATCAAGGTCCATAATACTGGATTTTTAATCAAGTTAAACATATGGGAAAATCCATAATGCATTTATGGAAATTGCTGTAATTTAATTCCAAGTGTCAATAAACAAGTATTACAGTGATATTTTTTAACATGGTTAAAGTTTTTAATGTAAATCTATTTTGTATAATGTGAATATCCATAATTGATTGAAATTTTGATTAATATAAAACATAATATTTCAAATACAACATACTTGGATTTGAGTCTAAATACTTATGTATCCCAAAGGCCCATGACCCAACTCCTAACCCAAGGAAGTAAAGACCTACAATAGGCCCGAGACGGGGCCAATTGGGCAATTGATGAGGAAGGTTGATATACTCCCACCAGATCCAATCCATCTGTCATCTGACCCAACCCATGGGCCATGGGTTAGGTATTTGGTTTAAGAACTGTCTTAAGTGGGAATCAAATGTGGGCTCTAAAAGGTGACAATGGTCCCCCAAACCCAAACTATGAATTCTATAAAAAATGACCCTAGCTATAAATTTTGTGGCCTAAAAAGCAAGACAATTTCTCATGGACATTCGACTATTCGTTCATCAAACAATGTTGCGGAGATAATGAATGACCCACTACTTATCCATCTATCCACCCGATAGACCATCTATATATCCTAAGCTGCTGCATTTTGGTTGTGAGAAAATTATTGAAATTGGAAAATATAAATGGACTAAGAACTTTTCCACAGCATTGCCCATTTCAATAATTTTCTCAAGAACCAAATGCAGCCTAAATTCAGTGATGGCAACTAAGCTAATTAGAAAGCAATTCCAAAGCCTCTGAAGATACTCTAGAAATCATGTATTAAAAGGGAAACCAGATTGTTGATTTTTAGTTGCATTCTCTATTAAAAATCTATGGGTCTGGTCTATTAGAAAAAGTCATGCCATTGATTACCCATCACCTTATCCATAACTCTAGCATATCTGTCCATAAGAGAGTTCACTATGGCCAAAGAGCATCATCTGTGGAAAACATGGCAACCACGAACCACCCATGTAATGAGTTCAATTTCACACCTTCCAATGCAAGTGCCACTCCGAGAACTCTACTTCAACCCAGAAAGAGACTGTTCTTAACTTGCATGTCCATCTATGGAGCAATTCGAAGGACACATGGAAATTTAAAAAAAAAAAATGAACTTGTTATCATGTGAGTTAAATAGTTTTAATTCATATAGGGACTGTTTCAGAATGGGATTTGCATTTTTTTTTTATTTATTTATAACCGGGTCGATACCATGAATGAAAACATACAAGTATGAGAGATATTTTTAATGTACAGCTATAAGCCTACAATGTGCTGTGAGGTGGATGTAAGCACCACTGATGAAGAAATCTAAACAAAAGAATTCAGATTTCCTCTTAACAGAATAGTCCTTATACACAATTATACCCACTTCACAGCACTTGTAGCAGCATTGGCAACACTCTCCATCAATATAAACATACAGGTACGAAAGATTCCCAATATGCAATTGCAACATGCTGTAAAATGGGTGTGAGAGTGACGGGATTTCCTATAAGCAAAAACTGTATAAGAATCTCATCTCACATGGGGAAGATCTTACAGATAAATATAGTATAATATAAACGTACAGGAGATATTTCCGATATGTGACTGAATGCTATATTAGAGATTATGCTTGCAAAAGATCTGGTGCGAGGACCTTTCTGTGAGAAAGGAAATTTGAACTCTGCTGTGAGGCGGTTGTGAGGACCATTTTGTAATAAGGAAATTTTAATTCTTTTGAAATTGCTCTTTATGTCGATGAAAAAGGAAAACACAGAAAAGGGGTCCAATACCTGACCTATAGCCAAACCAACTGAAAGGTCTGCGGTGAAAGTATCCTTGATTTCACCACTTCGGTGCCTTGCCACGTCACCCCAACCATTACGTTTACACATTTTCAGTCTCAATGCTCTCAGTGACAAAACTAATTAAATGTAGTATTCCATCAAAATCAAGCAGTGGAATTGTTACAGCAAAGCTCTGGTTAAGAGTTTAGTTGCATGGACAGCTATCGATGATTTTGGGGTTCATGAACTTCGGGAACATTGAATCCGCATAAGAGTTATTAGAAGAAATGTCGTTATTAGGGTATGTTTGGTGAATAAGTGGTTGTTAAGATAAGTATTTGTTTTACAAGTATTTATTGTAAGTGTTTATTTTGACAATCACTTAACGTTGTTTGGTGAAGACCCACTCGCTAAATCATTTATTGTATTTTTTTAAGCATTTATTAGGGTGGGGGATGTTTGGTGAGCTACTTTCCCCAGAAGTGCTTATTTTGGCATAAATGACAATTTTAGTCATCACTTTACTCATACATATAAATAATGCTTTTTACATATTATATTATACATTTCAATAAAAATCATCACATCACGACACATGAGAACCCACATAGGCTCACATGTGGGGTGCCACATGGCCGGGTTGAACTGCAAGACAATTAGATCAGATGTACCAAGGTGCTTTACCCGGTGTGGGCACTCCGATGCTTAAGTTAGCATAGGAGCTTTTTGGGAGAGCTGAAAGCTTAGAATGCTAATGAGAGACCTAGATCGTGCGTACCTTCTAAAGATGATGGTGATACCTTTATATAGGTGAGCTTCCGTATGTCTCACGTAACGCCTCTGAGCTCGTTGGCCCGCTAGATTCAGAGTCTGTTCCGCACCCGAAGATGAGTCCTGTGTAAGCGAATAAAGCTTATCTAGGTTCATCCAATTCGGGTGGGATATAGATAAGATCCATTGACGAGCGACGTGATCTCAAAGGGAATGGAGAGAACTGGCTCCCTCCTAGAAGGATGCTATGTGGCACATCGGCAGGTCAGGGATATGACGAGCCGTTTGGACCTCGGTATTAGATGATTGACCCGAGGTGCCTGCGGTGACTAGGTCAACTGAGGTGTCCGAAAATGCTCAATGTCACCTAATCGACAAGTCACTCCACTTGTCATTGTGATACTTGGTGGGCTAAACTATCCCTCATCAATTGCCCCCTACTCCTGAGCCTGAGGTAATCGACTCAAGGTGGGAGTTTATGACGAGTTTGATGGATTTGGCCTAGTTTTTGGTTCGACCAAGGTCCAACCTATGGGACAAACCTGAATGACCCAACTAGCTCAACCTTAAGGGCAAGGTTGCGTCTCGGGTACGCACGGGCATCACGCGAACTCTAAATTCCACAGACGTCAAAAACACACTCAATCGAATTCGACCTCAAAACACAAATAGTCGCACCCCTGGGAGCCTTTGGATCTAATCGATCTGGACCATCTATGGACAGTTGCACCAGCTATAAATAGGGCCCTTGGGGACCCATTTTCCTTCATCCCATTTTGAGCTCTCGCATATTCAAAGGTCACGAAGTGTGTTATCAACAGTATCTTTGGTGTCGTCGGGCCAATCTTTTCTCTCTTCGGGGTAAGTCATCTTCCTTGCTCGTTTCATTTCATTCTTTTCTTTCTATTATGTCGAGTATGAGTCCAGTGGGGAAAGGGTTGAATCTGATCAAGCCGAGGAGGGCACCTTGGTCCGAGACTTACAAGGTTCCCATAAAAGGGTCTTGTCTCCTGTCGGCCAGGTAGGCCTAAAGAACTGGACCACTTCGGTCCTACTTGACTATCTATTGATGCCATCTGCAGTCTAGCAGCCCGGTATAGAATTCTAAACCTTTCTGCTATTCCCTTCCATATGTGGATTTCCTTGGGAAAACGAGAAAGATGAGGTCATAGTCTTCAAAGAGGTCCTAAAGGCTAGCCTCCAATTCCTGCTTCACCCCTTTATCTCCGAGATCTTTAACATCTACGATATCACCCTTAGCCAATTACACCCAAATTCTGTTCGTACCCTGGTCGATACTGATGAGGGCAGATTTGGCCCTCCAGTGAAATTGTGACATGTGGCACCTCGTGACAACTAGGCAAGCCCCCAGGCAACAACTTACCAAGTTGGTCCCCCCCCCGGGC
>NW_010729150.1:1300769-1318174 GCF_000365185.1 Nelumbo nucifera
CACCAGGCAGTTCGTCACCAGGCAGTTCACCATCAGGCAGTTCACCACCAGGCAGTTCGCCACCGGGCAGTTCGCCACCAGGCAATTCGCCACTAGGCAGTTCGCCACCAGGRAGCATCACCAGGYAGTTCGCCACCAGGCAGTTCTCCCCCGGGAAGTTCGCCACCAAGTAGCTCATCACCAAGGCACGTCACCACCAGGTCAAACACGAGGTACTTAGTCAAAAAATTTTACACATCCCAAAAAACGGTACGTGACCAAAAATGGTTACATCAGATACAATTTCTCTTTTTTTCCAGCTCGGCCTTTCTTTGGACATCAAGACTTTCACCGCCCTCTACCAAATCAAGCAAAACCCTACCAATAGCCTAGGCAAATTTAGCTATTGCTTATCCTATTGGCCTGGGTACAAGCTTCCTCATGGGTTCCCCTTTGAAGTCTCGGCCTGGAAGAGCAAATACTTTTTTGTCACCCTGGGTACTAGGTGGCCTTTCCTGATACACTAGAGGAAGGAAATCAAAGATATCAAGGAAGAGCTGAGTGAAAACATGCAGGCTAAGATGCGGGACCTGGTTGAACGCGATATGCAATTGGACGATTATTTATCCGAGGAGAAGCTTATTCAAGTCGGGCTAAGTCCTCTAGGTAGGTCGTCATCTCGGGTGCGGGTACTCAATTCCATTGCTTTGCTTCATACTAGTTTGACTAATTCTCAGCCTTCTTTTACAAGAAACATGTCGGGTATCTCGACTTTAGGGTTTCTTTCCAATATGAGGAAGAAAAGAAGGAGGAAAAAAGAGGAAGACATCCCACAGAGATGCACCTTGGGTGCCAATTGCTAAGCCCGTTGCCCCCACTGCAACCGGGGAGGTCCCAATTGTCGACTTGGTTGAGGAAGATCAGGTGGAGAGGCCATCGCACCAGCCCTAGGTGGCCCGGTCATCCAAGGTATGCCCTCAACAACCCGAGGTCAACTTTGTGGAGGAAGCACTCGAGGAAAGGCAATCCATCCTAGACTTCCAAGGAGGTCTTTAGTATGACTGAGATTCTGGCTACTGAGCTAGGCGCCAAAGCAATGTGTTGTGCCATGATGGTAAGTCCCCAAACACTTTTCTGCATTGTTACCGAGTTGCTTCCTTATACTTAGTTAATTTTCTACCCCTTTTCAGATAAACTCTTTGGCCCACTCCCTTGTGAAGCAATCTGAGTGGCACCTAGCATGGGCTATTGATGCCAAGGCAGCGATGAATGAGTATAAATCCCAAGTGGAGCAGGCTATTGACCTCATCAGCAAGCTAAAAGATGAGTTGGTATCCGAGAGGAAACACATCGGGGAGATGGAACTTGATAACATGAGGCTCAAGAATGATCTTCGAGAAAAGGAGACTCACTTTGCTGAATGTGAGGCTCTACTCCTCGATGCGATCAAGATGGCCAAGGCTCAAGCTGTGAAGGATTTTAAGGTTTCATCAAGATGGTTATAGGAGAGGCAGGAATTTGGCACGATGGCCTTCCATCAAGGTTTTAAGTTGTACTGGATGCTAATGAGGTCAGTGTACCCTGAGCTCAACCTCGCGCCCGTTAAATCCTAGACCTACACCAAGGTGATGTTTGACCAAGTTGACCTAGAACTGGACTCCGAGGAGGATGAGGAAGACGGAACTAAAGAGGGAGCTACTAGGGAGGAGGCCGACATGGAAGCTGCTGGTGAAGACCTCGTCGAGGAAGCTACCGAGGAGGATGCTGCCACAAGAATTGGTGATGGACATGAGGAGCCCCAAGATATCTTAAACCTTGCCTCTTTTCTTGGTTTAAATTTTTTTTTATTTTCTTTACCTTTTTTTGATGGCTCCTATGTAACTTTTGTTGGACTTCAATGAAATGTATACTTTTAGGACTTTGCTTAAAACCTAAAACTTCAAAAGAATAATCTAAGTGTAGGTTTATCCCGAGGTGCCTAGCTCTCGAACTGACTAGACATAGTATGGGATTAACCTGAAGTGTTTGTTTGCTAAGGTGACTAGTCATAGTATGGGATATCCCCGAACTGCCTATGTGCCAACTAGGCATGAATGTACTTAGTCTGGGCTACCTATATGCCATAGCGACTAGGCTTTATTGAATTACTGAAGTCGTTAGTAGGTTGGCATAGGGGGCCTTTAGGCTTAAAGCAACTTGGCGTCCCCTTTGAAGTGTTACTTAACTGGCATGCTCTCTATGTAGGGCGGCTCGACTAGATCGTCGAGGCGGGTGGTCTTCTACACTTAATGAATTTCATACTTGGTGAAATTTTCAGGCATTTGACTGAGGTCGCGGATGCTTGACTCCCAAGCTCACATGTAGTACTTCCTTAGGTTGTTGACATTCCAGGAATAGGGTATTTGCCTCCCTTCCAATGTCTTGAGCTCATACGTCCCTTCGCCAATCACCCGTTGTACTTTGTAAGGACCTTCCCAGTTCAAGCCCAACTTACCTACACCAGGCTCCGGTACCATAACCTTTCGAAGTACAAGGTCACCAATTCAGAAGTGTCATCTCTTGACTCGAGCGTTGTATTACCGAGCTACTCATTACTAGCAGGCCGCAGTTCGGATATAGGCCAGGTCGCGTACTTCTTCCACTAGGTTGAGGTTGATTCGCAACTCATCTCGACAGAGATGACAACCTTCGCACCGTACGTCAAGTTGAATGGGGTTTCTTCGGTCACCGTTTTAATTATAGTCTAGTAAGCCTAGAGGACGCTAGGCAGCTCATTTACCCACAGACCCTTAGCTCAAGAAAGTTAAACTTTGAGTCCGTTGAGAATTGCCCTGTTCGTCACCTCGACCTGTCCGTTTGCCTTTGGTTGAGCCACCAAAGTGAAATTCTGTTGTATCCCCATATCAACATACCAAATTTGGAACTTAATGTCTTTGAATTGCTTCCGTTGTCGAATATCAACACCTTTAGGAGTCCAAATTTGTACACTATGTTCCTCTAGAAGAAGTTCTATATATTTCGGGTTGTGATTGTCACGAGTGGCTTGGCCTCCACCCATATAACCTTTTGAACTTGTCGAATGCGATTTGGCACTCCTCGGTCCACTCGAAGTCCTCGTTCTTTTTATTGCTTTAAAAAAGGGCATGCACTGCCCATCTGGCATAGACATAAATTAGTTCAAGGTGGAAATTTGGCCTGTTAACTTTTGAACTTCTTTTGTTGAGGGTCTCATGTCCATAATTGCCTGAATTTTGTCTAGGTTGGCTTTGATGCCACGTTGATGCACTATGTAACCAAGAAATTTTCCTGACATGACCCCGAAGGCACCATTGTTCGGATTAAGCTTCATGTTAAGTTTTCTTAGAATTTGAAAAAAACATCATTTAAATCATTCACAAGAGAATTTGAAAATTGGGTCTTCAAGACCATGTCATCAACATAACATCCTATTTAATTTCCAATCAAAGGGGAAAAAACTTTACTTACAAGCCGTTGGAAAGTTGTTCCAATGTTTTTTAGTCCAAAGGGAACAACTTTATAATAGTATAGCCCAAGCTCAGTTACAAAGTCCATCCAGATTTGGTTGTAGCCGGAGTATGCGTCCATGAAGCTCAGCAACTCGTGCCCCGAGGTAGCGTCTACTAGGTGGCCTATTCTAGGAAGAGGGAAACTATCCTTTGGACAGGCTTTGTTGAGGTCGATGTAGTTGACACATGCACCACTTGCCGTTAGCCTTTTTCACGAGCATTGGGTTGGCCACCCAACTTGGGTACTAGACCTTTCTAATGAAGTCTGCTGCAAGGAGCTTCCCGATCTCGTCATCTACTACCTTCTACCTTTCTGGGGCGAGGTTCCTTTTTTTTGCCTGACTGGCTTAACTAAAGGGTCAACATTAAGTTTGTGAGTGATTACCTATGGGTCAATGTCAGGCATTTCTGCGGCCGACCATGCAAAACATCAAGTTTTGAATTAAGAAACTTACCAATTGCGACCAAAGTGATTCTTTTAGGCAAGCTCCGATTTGAAGCATCTTCTCGGGGTCGGTATCAGAGACGGAGACCAGGATGGTATCCTTCATTAGTTGAGCTTTCTCATCTGTTTTCTCGAGGGGTGGCTCCAGCTCGACGTCATTCACCAATTTTCCTTTTCCCTTTAAGGCCACGTAGTAGAATTTTTGTGACTCTAGTTGTTCGTCCTATACGATCCCAAATTCGTACCTCGTTGAGAACTTCATTGAGAGATAGTAGGATGAAACCACCGTGTGGAGTGCATGCAGGATGGGCTGACCTAAGATCGTGTTATAGGGGGACGAGGTGGTGACCACCAGGAAGTTGTGCTCAAATCGAATCATATTGGGCTTCGACCTTCCTACAATCGACACCTTGATCCGACCTAAAGGCCTTACAACATCTTCACCAAAGTCGACGATGGGCACATCTGCTGGCTGCAAATTCTTTCGCTCTAGCTACATCTTCTTGAAGGTCTCCAAGAAAAGTATGCCAACCGAGCTCTCGGAGTTGACTAGAATCCGCTTCACCTCGAAGTCGTTGATCACCATCTTGAGCGCAAGGGTGTCATCATGCAGATACTGGATCCCGTGAGCGACAACTTTGGTGAAGTAGATGACTTCCTCCACCCGAGGGTGCTTCGGTGGGTTCTCGTCCTCATGCTCTAACTCCTAGACTGAGTTCTTCCTTGCCTCTATACTACATTGCGCCATGATGGAACCTCCGATGATCATGTTGATCACCCCGCGAATTAGCCTCTCAAGTGGTGGTGGATCTTGAGGTAGCTAATCACGTTCTTATCACCTGCTTGATTCTGGTGCATCTCTGGGTTGGCCAGTAGGTCAAGCATCTCTCTCATTGCACTTGATGAACTGCTTGAGGTAGCCGTGATGAATCAACTCCTCGATCTCATCCTTCAAATTCCAACAACTCTCTATGTAATGGCCAATGTCACAATGGAAGTGATATTTATTTGGGTTGCGGTTAGCAGGATCTTCTGTCATCATGGGCGACCATCTCACGTACTCGGTTGTTTTGATCCGCATTAATATCTTGCCCCTTTTTCATTCAAGGCAATGTAATTTGAGTCTATATTGGAGTTCTGGATCACCAGCCTGATCTAGAACTCTAACGCGGTGATCCGCTCTTTCATGGTGATCTACTTCGCCTACTATGGGGTGACCGGCTCCTCTTCGGTGGTTTTCTCTTTTGACATTGCTTATTGCTCCCCACTTCTCCTTTTGTTCTCTTTCTCTTCTTGGATAGCTCTAACTAGGAACCTAGTGCCTCCTCCGCCTTGGTGAACCTATTGACCTGGTGGAGGAACTCCTCCACGGTGGATGGAGGGTTCAACTCGACCTCCTAAAGTAGGTCGAGGTGGCAAACGCCATTTACCGATGCGGTGAACTGAACTACAGGGTCGAGGTTGGGGATTTGGAGATGCTCTAGGTTGAACCTTTTGATGTAGTCGTGAAGCGTCTCATTCAATCATTGGATGATGCTTAGCAAGCAGGTCGCGGACTTGGGGAACCTCTTGCTAGTGGCAAAGTGCATGATGAAAAGGTCCATAAACTGACTGCAACTCTTTATCGAGTCCATGGGCAATCCCAAATACCACATTCAAGCTATACCTCGAAACGTTGTCAAGAAGGTCATGCAGAGGCTCGTGTCATTTACCCCATGAAGCTAGAGCCTAGAATCTATCAATGTGATCAACGAGGTCTATTGTACCATAGTATGATTCCAAGCTTGGGGCTTTGAAACCCTTGGGCCATTAGGATCTCTGGTGCCAAAGTCGAGGTTTGGGACACGTGCAGTGCTATTGGTTGCACAACAACCTGACTAACTTCTTCTTTCTTCTCTGCCTCCTCGTTGTTGGTGGGAGCAAGGTGGTTTTTCCCAATGTTGCAACGCGAGCGTCAACAATGTCTCCTCTTCAACACCTCAGTTGTGTTGTTTCCTTTTGTCCCAACCGGTGTCATGGCTTTGTTGTGATCCTCCACTGGGAACTAGTTCCGGTCGTTAGGGCGATAAGGTGGATCCGGGACCTGGTCCTGGTTTCTAACAATGGGTTGTTGGTCGCCTAGTTGCTAGTAATGCTGGTTCTTGTTGTTCTGGTTCATGTTCTGTTGGTTTTGGGGGTTCTATTGTTAATTCAGGTTTTGTTTCTGTTGAGGGCATTGCTGCTACGGTTGTTAGATGAAGGTAGCAAACCTCTCCTCCTAAGTCCACATCTGAAGGTTCATGCAACAAACGTATTGCACCAGCTCGTGGAACTATCGCATGTCGATCCTCATGGGAACTATTGATTGCTCAATTGGAGGGAAAGGGACGTTTACTTGGGTTGCTCTTGCCCCCCTATTACTTGGTTGTTAACATTAGCGAGCTAGTTGTTGCTTGAGGAAGTCATTGATCAGTAAAAGTGAAGAAACATAGGTGATGAGAATGAACTAGACTTTTTGTTGCATTCCCACAGATAGTGCCAATTGATGTAGCACAATATGGTCTCTCCCTGGTAGAAGACAGTTCAGACATCGACTTGTTACGTGGCCAGGTCAAACTACAAGACAAGTAGATCAGAGGTCCCGGGGTGCTTTACGTTGGCACTTCGATGCTTATGTTAGCATAGGAGCTTTTTGAGAGAGCTGAGAGCTTAGAATGCTAATGAGAGAGCTAGATCGTGTGTACCTTTTGAAGATGATGGTGATACCTTTATATAGGTGAGCTTTCATAGGCCTCACGTAACGCTTCCGAGCTCATCAGCCCGCTAGACTCGAAGTCAGTTCTGCACCCGAAGATGAGCCCTGTGTAAGTGGATAAAGCTTATCCAGGTTCGTCCAATTCGGGTGGGATACATATAAAATCCGCTGACAAGCGACGTGATCCCAAAGGGATCGGAGACAACTGGCTCTCTTCTAGAAGGATGCTACATGGCACCTTGGCAGATTGGGGATATGACGAGCTGTTCGGACCTCAGTATTAGTTGAGTGACCCGAGGTGCCTGAGGTGACCAGGCCAACTGAGGTGTCCAAAAATGTTGAGATGTCACCTAATTGACAGGTTGCTCCATGTGTCACCGTGCTACTTGGTGGGCCAAATTATCCCTCATCAGATCCATTTAATAATAATAATAATAATAATAATAATAATAATAATAATAATAATAATAATAATAATAATAATAATAATAAACACATCACAAAATGCAAAGAGAAATTTACCAAAAAATAGGATAATAATTCTAATTCATATTACTAATAAGGAAATAACTGAAATTTTGAGTTAATAAAAATGTAAATCACATCATAAAATAAAAGGAGAAACTAAAAAAAGTATGATAATAATTTTCATGTCATTAAAAAAATAAATGAAATTTCAGTTTAATCAAAAAATGTAAAACACATCACAAAAATCAATAAGAATGCAATCACAATATTCATACTAGAAATCAGCAAACACAAAAATGTGTGTAATATTCAACAAAAATATGCAAGAACATATTTATTCACATTAAAATTCCAAAAGATGAAGCAAAATTCAGAATATGCAATAACATAACAAAATGAATTCAAATAATTACATATTATTTGTGTAATATTCAACAAAAATGAGAAAAAATTGTAGATATTCATACAAACAATATTAGAACCAAATACACATACAACATGCATCATTTTTCATTTAATATCATTAAAAATAAAAAAAAATTATTTCACTAAAATACACAAGAAAAGATAAAAAGAAAGTTGAAACGCCCAAAGTAGTAGGATTAGGGAGCCTTACCTATGTCGCTGGTGAGTTTCAGGTAGGATTTCCACCCAAGATTTCAGACCTGAGACAAGCCAAGCAATAAACATCTTTCGTCCTAGCCGTTGCTGCCCTGTTCAAACTGGGCGAATGGAGAAGACAAGTTTTTCTCCATTCACAGGGGTACTTTGGGGATTATGAAATGTTTCAAGGGATTAGAACATCCTCGATTTTTAAAGAAGCACTTCTTGAACAAGTGCTAAAAGCCACTTTCAACATGCTTATTTGTTAAGTACTTTTTTTTTATTTTGAAAATAAGCACTTATATGTGACTTGTTTACCAAATAACTATAAGTGTTTTTTTTTCCACTTAATGTGTGGTCCCAACACTTCTTTTAAATACTTATAAGAATAAGTACTTAGAAGTGAATCAAACAGGGCCTAAGTCAAAGACAAATTTTTGGAAGGCAATTTGAGTATTTTAAAAACAGGTAAATTAAAAAGGCCCCCTTGTACTATGGGGTCAGTGATAAAGATCCCCCTGAACTTTCATTTGTGATAAAGACCTTCTAAAGTTTTACTTTACTGCAAATACCTTCTTGTGTTGGAGTTCCATAGTTAACTTCAAAAGGATTCTCATTCAGTTGTTTAAAATTTTCAAATCCCTAAACAATTTTTTATTCAATTATTTAAACCAATTATATTCAATTAGATTTCTAAATAAAACATTGAAGTCCTCTCAATTGTTTCTACAAATCCTTATAAATTTGTGACTGGATTTAATATTCAAATGAAATGGTAGAGGTTTCTTTCTAATAAATATAAATTTTATGGTTTCCTTTGTTTTTTCTTGATTTATTTGAGAAATGAGTAGATAATTTTTATATTTTAAGATGAAGAGAGATAGTTATGTCAATGAAATGAATTAAAAATTAAAAAAAACCCTTTTTTATGCAAATAAAATGGTTCTTATTATTTTTTTGGGTCGATGATTCTTACTATTTAGCTGGTTTTGTTTTAGAGAAAATGGATGTATTTATGTTCAATTAGGATTTAAGAGAAAATAACGAGAAGAAGAAAATAAGGACATTTTAAGTGGGTACTTTGATAATTTAACACATTTAATCATCTAACTTGAGGACTAGAGGTATTTATCGCAAAGTAAAGTTCAAGGAGTTTTGTTGCAAATAAAATTTCAAGAGGCGTACGTTTAAGAGCAAATTTCTTAAAGTATCCCTAAGGTTTAGGAAATTGACTAGCTCTACCTTTGTTTACATATTGTCTTAAAGCACCCCAAAATTTCTGACCATTGTCGTTGGCGTTAAATATTGTCAACATCGTGGATAGGTTATGGCACTTTGAGATCCCAAAGGCAAGCTACGTCAATGATAGTAGTAGATTTTATTGATGTGATTCGACTATGATACCAGGAATACATGATGCCAATGTGCATTGACGTGTTTGTTTTCTTATTGGGGATCGTAATAAACTATTACCAATGTCAATATGGCCGCAATTGCTTATTAATCTCAACCCCATGCTTTTTATTATCACTTTCCATTCCATTCCAGTTTAAGTTTGTTCTCAACCTCAACATTCTTCTTCAAGGCCCTCACTTGACTCATCACTGTAGGATCAACCATTTCCACCATCAACTTCCTTACTAAGGTTGGATAAAAACAGAAGGTAGAGTTTTTCCAGAGTTTTCCTAAAAGAGCATTTTAGGAATTTATAAAATCATACCAGTCACATAATGTCACATGTGAATAGAGTGTGACAGAAAGTTAACGACAATGGAGGTTTTGGACAATTGTCAGAAAACTTAAGGGTATTTTAAGACAATAGGTAAACAATAAGGGTAGAATTAGTAAATTTTCTAAACCATAAGAATACAATTAAGAAATTTGCCATATGTATAATCGTATCTAGGGTGAAAGACTTAAATATACCTTTCTTTTCAAGCAAAAGAGTGGTGATTAAATTATATTGTCAGTAAAGTTGTACAAGGTAACATGTCCATAGTAGAGTGAGTGCCTTTGATATTTACAAGCATAATAAGCCAAAAGATGAGCTAAAGTGTTCTTAGTTATAGATATGTAAATAAATTTTAAATCCCTAAATTGACTTTGGAGATGCAAAATCCGTCCAAAATGTACTTGATCGATCCAGGTACGTTCCATTACTAGAAGGTTTAACTTTTTAACTATTACTTCAGCATCCAGGAAAACTTGCACTGATTGGCATTACAATGCTATAGCAGCTTCTAAACCCTTGGTGACTGCATGAAGCTCTACGTCATAACTGTCAATGGCTCTATAGGCTGACCCTTGGGCTGCAATGATCTGCCTATCATCTAATTTCTTGATGACAAAACAAATGCCTATGTTGCCTGCATGGTGATCATAAAATCCATCAGTGAATACTAGATAATGGTTCTCAGTTATTGGGCTTAGGGACAATGTCTTTAATTTGTCTTGATAGAGAATGAGACATGAATCAACAATTATTGGGCTTAGGGACAAATTTCTTGTTGCGTGCTTCCCAGATCAGATATAGGAGTACCTGAAATTTGGACAGAAAGCATAATCTGATTTCTGCATTAAAAGATTGCCCAAGTGACTGAAGCCAATCCGAAATAAGTTGTTGTAGGTGTACACCATTCACTATATTGGGGTTTATACCAAGTTGGGCTTGACACCAAACAACTCTTGCAAAGTCGCATTTGAAAAATAGATGTGAAAAGCTCTCCTCTTCATGATTGCAAAAAATGCATGATACCTCTGCATTTCTATTCCATGGTCTCAATTTACTTCTTGTTGGGACTCCTCCCCATAGAGCCTTCCGTGCAAATACTTGGTACTTGAAGGGCACTTTGGTTTGTCAAATTAATGACCATTTAAAGGAGGAGGCAGAAGAAGATGGATTTTGATTGAGAAAAGTCTAGTATGCAGATTTCACGGTATAAGTACCCAACTTATTTCTCTTCCAAATTAGCTTGTCAACACTTGTGGATGGTGTTATTTGTATAATATGCTTAATTGAATTCTGGGTAAATGAATTTTGAAGTAGAGAAAGATTCCAAGTTCCATTGGGGTTAAGAAAATGACTTACTTTGATATTACTCATAACCTGTGGCTGCAAGGTGGAAGGAATGCCTCCTCTGATAGTTGGGACCCAAGGATCAAAATAAGCATCTATACGAGTACCATCTTAAACTAACCACAGAAGGTCAGCTTGAATGTCCCTAAGTAACTTTTGAACCTGCCTCCACCATGGTGATGCCCTACTACTATGCTTGGTTTTAAATGGGCTAGTGTGTGAGAAGTATTTAATTTTTATATTACTTGCCCAAAGAGAATAAGGATTGGAGATTAATCTCCATATTTGTTTACCAAACATTCCCTTGTTCATCAAATGAGTATCTCGAAAGCCCATACCACCTCTTGATTTTGGCAAACAAAATTTGGCCCATGAGACTGTGTGTAGAGTGTTGCCGGTGGAAGACCCTTGCCACTAAAAGCTTCTTTGAATTTTTTCAATTGTAGTGGTTACTGTCTTAGGAAGCATTGTGGTGGTCATAGTGTAGAGAGGAACAGCTTGCGCAACTGCCTTTATAAGTGTAGTACGGGCTACCTGAGAAAGCAATTTGGCTCTCCAAGTGTCTGTTATTGCCTACATTCTTTCCACCAAATTTTTATGGTCAGATGAGACATTTCTAGAAAGCCATAACTTCACACCCAAGTAAGTGCCTATATCCTTGAAGTACTGAACAACAACCACTTTAGAGAAAAATTTTTGGTGCTGTTTGTGCACATTTTTATTGAAAGCAATGCTTGATTTTGTGAAATTTACCTTTTGTCCAGAGATTTGTTCAAACTCCATGATTATATCTTTGAGCCTCTTTACTTGTCTCAATTCTACTCGGCAAAATAGAATACAATCATCAGCAAACAATAAATGACTTATTGGCTATGGGAGCTTACCAAATTTGAATCCCTCAATATGTCCTGCAACAACTTCTTTGTTCAGCAATTGGGTAAGAGCTTCCATTCCAATTATAAAATAAGTAGGGAGACAGGGGATCACCTTGTCGTAGTCCTCTTTTGAGTTTGAAGTGACCCATAGCTTCCCCTCCCAACTTGATCGAGAAGATTGGAGTTTCCATACATTGAGCTACCATGGTTATCCACTTGTTAGGGAAATTCATTCTTCTCAATACTTCCTTAATGAATTCCCAACCCATACAACCAAAAGCCATGGTCATATCTAATTTCAAGGCGAGCCAGCCCTTGCCTTTTTTCTGCTTTCTCATTTGGTGCATCATTTCCTTGGCTAATATAATATTATCCGTGCACATTCGATTTTTCAAAAAACCTGATTGATTCTGAGAGATAATAACCTGGAGGAGAGGCTACATTCTTCGAATCATCCACTTGGTAATGATTTTATATGAAACATTACATAAGCTTATAGGGCGATAATGGCACGGACTTTCAGGAGCTCTGTTTAGGGATGAACACAAAATTTGTATTATTTATCTGAATAGGAAACTGACCTGTATAGAAGAACTGAAGCACAAGATTGTAGATGTCCATTCCCAAAATATGCTAGTATTTTTGGTAAAAAAAGCCGAGAAACCATCAGGTCCAGGGGTCTTGTGAGGATGCATAGCCTTAACTGCAACAGTTACTTCTTCAAAAGTAGGTGGCGTCAACAAGCTAACTATCTAGAGATCAGAAAGAGTGGAGAATTGGACATTATCCAATTGACTTGAAGTGAAGAGTTCCTCCTCATTAAGGTGCTAGAATGACTGCATAATCTCAGTTTTATCAGTAGTCCATTCACCTGACTGAGTGAGTTTTAATACAATCTATTCCTCGGCTAACCATAATTCCCTTGATTTCAGACGCCACAGTTGTTGCTCTTTCTTAAGCCAATCATCATACTCCTTCTGCAGTCTTTGCAGTATACTTCTAATTCGCTAGAAGTGAGGTCCCTTAATTGCATATGAAGAAGCTTTTCTTGAATTGTTTTCAAATTATCCTCAATCTGACCAAATTTGGAACGACTCCAAGTTCGAAGTTTGACTTTGCAAATTTTCAATTTCTTTGAGATTTGCTGCCCAATTGGACCCTTAGTAGCTTCATGCCATGTTTCTTCAACTATTTGATTGCATTGACCAACCTTGGGTTGCGAAGGCTCTATCCAGCCTTTCTGCAACTCGATCCATTATTCCATGTATAAGGAGGTCCAATAAATCCAATGTGTATAAGCCCAAAAGTAGAGATGAAAGCTTGCAGGGCTTTTGATTGTCGGCATCGCTAAGCAACTTGACTATTGTAATGTTGAATAGAGACTATGTCATTCAAATCATCCATTATTAATATCCATGGAGTGTCATGAAGATCATGCCACCTGCTAGCTTCTTCCCAAAAAGCCCGTCTTTGTGCCCTTTTTGGGCAACCATAAGCAAGAAGTAGGTCCGTGGAGGTGCATTTAGAACACGAACATGAAGAATGTGGCATGACAAATCTTCCTTCCATGCACAAAAGAGACCCCCTGATTGGCCAATTGCTTGCACTATTTCAAAGTGACGATACCTTAAATTTCTGGCTAGTCTTTTGCTTTTATCAAAAGTTAATCTTGTTTCTGGAATGAATAATATTAATTCTGGATTTTCAGAGTTGTACAACCTTCTCAACTGGCTTTGCGTTTGAGGGTTATTACATCCTCGACAATTCCACGAAAGAAATTTCATGATGTAGATTCAAGGATGATATATAGAAAAAATGATAGGTCAAGAGTACCTTGTATTAGAGAGTGAAGTTGCTGGATGAGTCATGGGAGAGTTCTCCTTATTTTGGTCTCACGAGTTTGAAATTAAAGTGCCAAGAATTGTAGCATCTTCCTTCTCCTTACACGCTTGTTGCTGGAAAAACCTTATAGATGGATGGGCAACAGGTTTGATGCCGGAAAACCGTACAGGCTCGATGCCAGAAAACCTTATTTGGATGATGACGATGACATTTATGCTACCTGTGAAATCTTAAATGTAAAAAAACTGGCGGAGTTTACAGCCTTGGTGACGGTGATAACTCTGATATCTCCATCCCTGCATGGCTGTATCATCATCATGTACTAACTGCGTGCTTTTTATTTTTCGACCATTGCATTCACGAACATACTGCTCTTCGACTCTGATAAAGTTAAAGCTTTCTTATGTCGGCAAATTCGTCTCGACTAACCCACAGCCTACTTTCTCTCCGTTTTAACTTTTGAACCCGCAATGATCAGTTCCAAAGCAACCATTCTGCTGATAGAGCTGGCGCTGGTTTACTGATCACTGATTAGAAATCTTAGTGATCACTGATTGAATCTGTAGGTTGCTCGAAGCTTTTTATTTTTTTTTTATTTTCAGAGTTGATGAATACGATGTGGCAACTCACACTACTCGATTTAAATATGCCTTGAGTTTTCATAAATTGACTTAAAGCTATCCTTACTTTTTCAAATAGACTTAAATATTCGTTCTCACTCTTTTACCCTTTATTTTCTTTCAAATTTTTAAAAAGAAGAACATGAAAAAATACAAGTACAATTAAATTCTTAAACTACCCTTATGGTTCAGCTTATTGATTAAGCGTACCCTTATTATTTGAAAATTAACTAACACTACCCTTATTGTTTCTGATAATTGACTAACTCTACCCTTTTGTTAACGGAAGGCAAAAAAGACTATTTTACCCCTTATTCTTCTTCAATTTTTCAAAATAAAATAGAGAAAAGGGGAAAGAAACACTGAACTCAGTGATTTCAACACTTACATCCCCGTCATTTTTGCACCTAAAAACCCGTTTCATAACATCGGATTCTGCCTACTGGAGAATC
This sequence comes from Nelumbo nucifera, assembly GCF_000365185.1. Next base: position 1,315,391 of record NW_010729150.1, read on the forward strand.
TATTGTTTGGCCCGGAGAATCGTCAGGAGGGGTGCCACCGCTGCTGTTTTTCGTTCGAAGGAAGTAGGGGATGAATGAGAGAGAATGACTACGGTCACTCCTATTTTGCCCGAAGATTGCTCGGCAAGCGACGAGCCCTTCGTTCTCTCTCCCTCTTGGCACAGCCGTCGCTGGTGACGACAACCACCGATGAAGGGCTCCCTCCCTCTCTTTCTCTCCTCTCTTCATCCCTTCGTTCTCTCTCCCCCATTCACCCACGTCCCTGTTTCATCACCGCTGCTACTGCAACTCGGATATAGACGAGTGCTCTGTTCACTACTCGACGACAACCCCTCAACGCATCGGCTTCATACTCAAATCAAATGGGTTTGGTACATGGCTTCTCTCCGCTCCACACACCGGCTTCTCTCCGCTCCGCTGCAACTTCCGTCTGAAACCTATCTACAAATTGAATTGATGAAGACCAATCATTTTCGCCATTTGAGAATCTGAGAACCATTGATGAAGATTTTCGAGTGGCAAATTCTGGTACATACAATGAAGATGAAGGGGAAGGTTTTAAACTGAGGCACCGACGACGATGCAGTAGCTACGAAGATTGGTTTTCCTGGTCTGACTTCTCTCCCCTCCATGCACTGGCTTCTCTCCCCTCCATGCACCGGCTTCTCTCCGCTCTGCTACAACTTCCGTCTGAAACTTGTCTGCAAACTGAATTGATGAAGACCAACTCTTTTCACCATTTGAGAATCCGAGAACCAATGGTGAAGATTTTCGAGTGGCGGGTTCTAGTACATACAATGAAGACGAAGGGGATGGTTTTAAGCTGAGGCACCGATGACGATGTAGTTGCTACAAAGATTGGTTTTCCTGGTCTGACTTCACCAATAGCTACAATGGTTCTCACCGATGCTCTCGACGATCTAGGCTTCGTCGAATATGAAAAGATGCAAAATCTTGGTCACTCCAATGACTCCAGACAAGAGTAGAGCAAGATTGAAGCTGCTATTCATCAGCAATGATCGGTATAAGTGGAAGCAATGGCATAGATGAACGATCCATTTCCGCCATTTCTAGAGGCGTTAGCAAGCCAAAGTTGGGTTTGTTGAGTAATGATGACCGGTATCTATTTGCATCCGTAGGTTGAGAATGGAGAGAGAGACAAAGGCGGAAGGGAAGGTATTAGAAGAGAGAGAGTGGAGGCTCAGGGTACGAGGGCAATATTGGGTTTTAAAAAAATTGTATAAGTCACATAAGTCACATGTGTATAAGTTGTGATGAAGCATTAATGGATGCTAACGACAAGGGTAGAGTTAGTTAATTGTTAAAAACAGTAAGGATAGTGTTAGTCAAATTTCAAAGAATAAAGGTACACTTAATCAATTAGCTAAACCATAAAGATAATTTTTCAAATTTATCGTTAAGTTAAATGCTACTATTGTCTATCCACGTCTTTGAAAACCCATAGCCATGGTTTCCCATGATCAACAAATTACCTCCTAATTTTTCCATTGACATATATATCACTTGCCCTGTATCTTAGTTCCAACATTTCGAAAAGAAAATTCACGAGTAGGATGCGATTTATAAAAAGAAGTGGCTGTAATTTCAAATTTTTGAAGGAGAGTACAATCTCCATTGTCGTATATATGCATGCCCACCTGTGAAACTAGCATCTACCCCAACCGTACTTTGGCATATGAATTCTCGCTGGGCTGAATCGTCATTCTCCCTAAAACCTAATGATATATCACCTGATGCGTGGTATTATGACTCTGAAGAAAGGGCACAATTGGGTTTTTCATCACGGAAGGGAGGTCTTTGTCCGATGAATCACCCGAGAAGGGAGATTTAAGTCATTTTATCCTTTATTTGTTTTCTGTGGTGATGGTGTGCTCTGTTGCACTTTCTTTGGTGGTGGGCGGTGTATAGCTTCCTACCAGAAAACCCTGCTCAACCTCTCTCGATGTCGGCAATGCCGTCGGCTTCAGCGCATCTCTCCCTCTCAAAACCCTCTCCCTTCCATTTCTTGAATTCCCTGAAACCACATTACCACATATCTCTTCTCATCTCCACGAACTACCAAAAACCTACATTCCACCGTCCTATTCTCATTACAAACACCCTTTCAGATGGGAAACCAAAACTCGCCGCCACCGCTGCTGCTGCTACCGCCACCGCCACCACTGTTTCTACCACCACTACCACCTCGTCCTCTCCCACCACCTACGTTTCCCGATTTGGGCCTGATGAACCCAGAAAGGGTGCCGATGTGCTTGTGGAAGCTCTCGAACGTGAAGGCGTAACCACTGTCTTCGCTTACCCAGGTGGAGCATCCATGGAAATACACCAAGCCCTCACTCGGTCCTCCATAATCCGTAATGTACTCCCCAGACACGAGCAAGGTGGTATCTTCGCTGCAGAGGGATACGCTCGTGCATTAGGCCGCCCGGGGGTCTGCATCGCCACCTCTGGTCCCGGTGCCACCAATATCGTCAGCGGCCTGGCCGATGCCATGCTTGACAGCGTTCCTCTTGTTGCCATCACCGGACAGGTTCCGCGCAGGATGATCGGCACTGATGCGTTCCAAGAAACCCCCATTGTGGAGGTTACACGATCCATTACTAAGCACAACTACCTTGTGCTTGACGTTGAAGACATCCCCCGTATTGTACGTGAGGCATTACTTCTGGCAACTTCGGGTCGTCCGGGTCCTGTACTGATTGATATCCCGAAGGATATCCAGCAGCAGCTTGTTGTGCCCAATTGGAATTTGCCGATAAAACT
>NW_010729150.1:1325308-1411000 GCF_000365185.1 Nelumbo nucifera
AAGAAACAGTTTTAGTTCTTTAGTGTGTAGTAATTAATAGGTTTTTTGCTCAACCTAATAGCTACTTCTTGTAGACTCCAAGGGCTCTTTTATGTTTGAGTGGTATGGTCCATCCTTCCACAGAAATAGAGGTTAATTCTGAAGAGATTTGAGCATCTCAAAGAGACTAAAACATATAAAAGGAGATGGAATCAATATCTGCACCTAGATTTGAGTACTAACAGTTTCTGAATTGGTATTGATATAAAAACAGGGTTTCTGAATTGGTATTTTCTATTTTTATGTTTTAAAACCGGGTGTCATTTGCTTTAGGTTGCTAACCTTTTTCAGAATGGTAAAACAGGATTCTTGTAGCCAACCCCATATAGTTGTGAGAAGGCTTTGATGATGATCTATGAGGGCTGCCACTAGATTGAAAAGCATACTTCGCTGGATTTTGAAAAAGCTACTGACTGACCTTATTAACTAGCTCTACATTAATGAGATAGAATGTGTTATTTCTCCAGTTGTAAAAGGATAATGGCTATGGTTTTTGAAGTAATGATCAGGTGTTTTGAATAAGGTTTTTCCTTCGTAATCAAGGGTCTTTGGTTGGGCTATGAGTTTTTTTTTTGTCAAATTCTTTTCTGGCTGTATTTTGTGTGACGGAATTCTGGGTTGAATTGCTGATAAAAAAAAAAAAACAGAAATTCTGGGTTGAGGCAATGATTCAACTGAACCGAATAAAGTCAAATCCCAACCAATGTTTAAAGTATCAATTTAATATACATTATCATATTTCCGCTTTATTAGCAAATGGCATGGGTAGAATAGCGCACTAATATAAAATTATATGCAGTTTGTAAGAATTAACCTAGGCTGCCCACATTAAAGACTAGAATCCTTATCACTAGGCTATTTTACACCAACTTGTGTGTGGACAGGTGTTTTATGCTTCTAAAAACGTGTTTTATGCTTTAACTTTCTAAGCTGCCTTTGTGGACTTTTTTTCTCCTACATATCTTTTCAAGGTGTGATACTGTGATTATTTCTTTTTTCAAAGTATTTTGGGAGGTGTTCCTCCATATATACAGTCCCTCCCTGTATAGGAATAGGGCGTTTTTTCCATCTTTTCCTCATTTTACAGAACTGAGATTTTATACTTTCACCTTTTAAGAAGAAAAGGAATCAAAAAGAAAGAAAATAATTAATTGATCATTAAAGTTATATTGTTTTTGTCTAATCTCTTGTTCTCTTCTAGTCAGGGCCTAAGGTCTATCCTTTCTTGAATTTCTTTTATCTGATTGAAATTTTTTCTTCTTCAATTTTTCATAATCTAATTAGTTTTCTAATCTAAACCTGTGTAGAATCTCTTGGTCTACCTTTGCTGCTTTTCCAAGTTGCCTCTCTTAAGATGACAACTAAGGTTTATTGTATCCAAACTCAATTCCCTACTTTTTGCAAACTATTCTAATGAGAAAGAACTTGAACTACTGAAACTCGCTCTGCTTTGTAGCTAGTCTCCAATGTACTCCAATAAAGAAATTCTCTTGGGATGCTACAGTTTTGCCAAGATTGAACTTGTAAGCATCAGAGTTTTGAGTGGTTATGAGATACTCATGATTAGGTAGTTCAATTTGCATTCTCCTTGGCATTTTATTGTGGCTAGGACTTCCAAATGCTGACCCAATTGCACTAATGTCACATAGATGTATCACTTGGCACATAAAAGCACAAAATGTAATCTGGGATTCTTGTGCTGTTCTGCAAATACACTGTGCTGTGTAGGCCTTTTCTAGGCATGAACCACTGAAACTGGAGAAGAGCAGGTGGAGTAATGTATAGATAACCGGGCTGGACCAGCCGGTCGGACTGATAAAACCATGAGCCAGTTTTAACCAGTCAACCAGTCATTCCAACTGGGGAACCAGTGAACTGATCTTGTTTTCATAAAACCAGCCGGTGGGCCTCAACATTTAATATACATGTATGTATGTGTAGAGTATAATTATATATTTTGATTATAAATATATAATTAAGTAATTAACTTTAAAACGTCGGTTTGATTGTGATACCGAAAAGACGTGATATCCGAAAAACTACCCATCAACCAATGTCAAGTGTGTTAACCCATGTGGTATTTATCAAAATTCACAAGTGGGTTTTGATGGGTCAACACTCTTTTATTACCACTATAAGCATTTGGTTAAGCGTAGGGGCCACTTAATAGCCAAATTGAAACAAAATTCGATTTCTTGATGGCTAGAATTGTAAGAAAGTGGGCAAGGTTGCCTGTCAAATTGTGGGACTCATTTGAAACTAGATGAAAAGAAAAACAAAAATGTGGGGTGATATTGCGCTCCATCACCACTTTACTTCTCAAATTCCTTCTTAGCCTCCAACCTTTTCTTTCTCTGTGCACCATTTAACTCCCCATCTTCCTCTTTCTTATCTAAGTCATCTATTATCTCCATACATTCTATTTTCACCTTTCAGACAATTTTGCTTGATCCTTTTACCGGGCTTTGATCACGTTTTTCAGCCATTACAATTTCTTAAATAATACAAAACTTGTCGAACCTTCAAAGTGCATCTCATCCCTCCAACAATGTTCCAAACAAAAGGGACTGGGGTTTCTATGAACTCCAAGGGGCACATGGACAAAAATGACTCTATGAAGAGCTTCCTGTAAGGTCTTTGGTCTTTGGGAAAAGTTCCTCCCACTTGTTTGAAACTAAGGACCTATCTAGTCGTACAAGAGTAGGCTTCTCTTGGTTATTGGTCCCAAGCATACTTGGCATCGAAGAGGGGAAGATCAATGAGCTCCCATTTTTGGATGAATTCAAAGAATAAACTCATACCTTTGGTTCTCTGATAACCACCTCCCTTATCAGTTGACTCAATTAAGGAGTTAAAGCCACCTCTAATAACCCAGGGATCTTTCCACTTCTTACTGCACTCAGTTCTTTCCATAAATTGTCGTGACCATTACAGAATAGGACGAAGAATACACACTTCAACAAAATTGAAATAGAAAACTCACCCACTTCCTTACCTACCAACATAAACTTGCTATTATCCCAGATAATTGCTACTTCTCTAGCTGTGTTGATTGCTAGGATCGACAACTATTTACACTACTTGAACCCCAAATGCTCCTTACTAATCTGAAATTCAAATTTTGAACCTTTGTTTCCTTCAACATTAGAATATCAATCCTTTGGTTCTTTAAAAAAATTCCTACCACCGATTTCTTCTTTTCCTGAGCCTAAACCTCTAATGTTCCAAGAGACCAATCATAGGTTATCCAAACTTGTCATCTTTGAAGATTCTTGTTTCCTCGGTTTTCACTTCCTGCCCCATCATTCAAACCCCAAGACAGTCTTAGTAATTCTTTGGCTTGCCTCCTGTTCTTTTGACCTTTCTCCACCAAGAAGCTCTTATCTATTGCCACTAGCAAAGCTTTCGTCTCCTCCTCCTCCAACCCTTTAATAGAAACCCCTAAGAATTCACCCATGCTCAACAATTTCGACAACAACCATGACGCCACTTCATCTTCACTTACATACCTTAGATTAACTAGAGGATTCAGACTTGCAATTTTGATATTTTTCTCTAATAACATCGAAGCCATGTATCAAGTGTCGAATGAGAACTGATGTTTATTAAGTTATAAGGACACGTATATATAGACAAGACTGAGACAGTTGTAACAGAAAGGTACACGTGGCAAGATACAGCTGTACATGTAACCGACTCTGTTTTACTCTATTATTCTAACAACACCCCCCCCCCCCTTCAAGTTGGAGTTTGTCTGATGCCCAAAAGCGATCAGCAGCTGGAATAGCCTTTGTAAATAGGTCCATGGGTTGAGTACTACTGGAGACATGTGTTGTAATTAAATTTCCACATTGGACAAGATCACATACAAAGTGGCAATCAATCTCAATATGTTTTGTGCTTTCAAGAAAAACTAGGTTGGTAGCAATGTGAAGAACAACTTTGCTATCACAATAAAGAATTAGAGGTCTATTCAAAGTAATAGTGAGTTCAACAAGGACCCGTTGTAACCAGATAATTTCAGAGGATGCAGCGGCAATGGCACAATATTCAACTTTAGCAGAGGATCATGAAACTGTGTATTGTTTCTTAGTCTTCCATGAGAGGGGGGAATCCCCAAGCAAAGTAAGATAGCCAGTGGTGGAATGGTGAATAATGGGGCAGCTCACCCAATTAGAATCACAAAAAACTTGGAGTTGAGGCTTGCTTGAAGCTGAGAAATATTACCCAGTAGAGAGTGTGCCTTTAACCCAGTAGAGAGTGTGCCTTTAACCCAGTAGAGAGGGGGGAATCCCCAAGCAAAGTAAGATAGCCAGTGGTGGAGCGGTGAATAATGGGGCAGCTCGCCCAATTAGAATCACAAAAAACTTGGAGTTGAGGCTTGCTTGACGCTGAAAAATATAACCCAGTAGAGAGTGTGCCTTTAATGTACCGAACAACTCAAAGGGCAGATCAAAATGTTCTTGATGAGGCTCATGCATGAATTGGCTTGGTCGGTTGACCGCAAAACTTAATTCAGGGTGAGTGGCAATGAGGTAAACAAGCCGGCCCACTAGTCTGCGGTATTTGGCAGGTTCAGAGTAAAGTGGAGTAGAGCTATCAACAAGGTGATTTTTTGTTCCATTGGAGTGGTACAGGGGTTACGGTCTTGGAGTCCAATATCTTGGACAATATCAAATGCATATTTGTGTTTACCGAGAAAAATTCTAGATGTTGAACATTTTTCTTCAAGGCCCAAGAAGAACCATAAGGGGCCAAGGTCCTTGATACCAAACTTGTCATCTATCTATTTCTTGATGAGTAGAATGCGGTCATGATCATTGCCAGAAATGATGACATCATCTACATAAACAAGGATGTCAATAAAAGATGCCTTTGAAGAAGTAGTGAATAGAGAATAATCCGTAGTGGATTGTGTGAATCCAAAAGATGTCAGGGCATGTGTGAATTTTGCAGACCACATTTTGGAGGCTTGCTTAAGGCCATATAGAGATTTTTGTAGCTTACAAACTTGAGTAGCATCAGTAGTTGTAAATCCCTAAGGCACGGTCATGTAGACTTCTTCATTGAGGTCTCCATGAAGAAAAGCATTATTTACATCTAGTTGGTGGACATCCCATCCTTTGATTACTGCCATAGCAAGAAGACAATAGAGGGTGGCTAATTTTGCCACGGGAGCAAAGGTATCATGGTAATCAAGACCTTCAACTTGAGTATAACATTTTACTACAAGATGCGCTTTGAAGCGCTCAATGGTACCATTAGCTTTGTATTTAATTTTGTACACTCATTTTGAACCAATAGGATGTTTGCCTGGAGGGAGAGGAACAATTTTCCATGTATCATTGTGCTCTAAAGCTACTATCTCATTGGCCATGGCTTGATGCCAGCGAGGGTCCTAGGCAGCTTGATCATAAGATTTTGGTTCAATGGCCAAGGCAACATGGTTCAGCCTAGAGATGGAAGGTGGAAGTTTACAAATGTACTCATTGAACTTAGCTGGAATTGTAGTCGAGCGTCGAGATCGAGATGGTTGGCTCATTATGGGGTTGAGTGGAATGATAGTAGAATCGACTGTGAGGTTGTTGTCATAGGTAATGGATGGAGAAGAATAAATTGTAGGCTCATTATGAGTGGGTGGGACAAGATAATCACAATCATCATAAAGATTGGGTGGGAGAGGTATAACAGAATGTGGGCCATAATGGGTAGAAGATATTGGACCAATTTTATAAGGAATCGGTCCTCATAGAAAACAACATTCCTACTAGTAACCCTTTTTGGCATGAGGGTAGCCGACAAATATACCCTTTTGCCATGAGGGTAGCCAACAAATATACAAGGTATGACTCAAACAACAAATTTATCTAATGGTTTGGGGATCACTTGGGCATAGCAAAGACATCCAAACACCCGTAAATGATCATAAGGGAGTGGGTAGTAAATTTATCTAATGGTTTGGGGATCACTTGTGAAACAAAGCTTAATAGAGGGACGTATTGGACAACAAGGGAGTGGGTAGTAAATTTATGATATGTACAACAACGAGCAAGCATTTACCCCAGAATGAAATTGGTAGGTCTCTCTAAAATCTTAATTCTCTGGCCACTTCCAGTAAGTGACGATCTTTCCTTTTAGCTATCCCATTTTGTTGGGGCGTGGCAACACAAGAGATTTGGTGTAAGATGCCCTGATTGAGGAGGAATTGCTGCACTAGTCCAAAGAGAAACTCCATGCCATTGTTAGATCGACTATTCTTAACAGATGTATCAAACTGTCAAGCAACCATGGTGCAAAAAAAACATAATATGGAGGCCAACCTCTGCTTTATTTTTTAACAGATAAACCCAAGTACATCGTGTATAGTCATCAACAATGGTAAGGAAATACCGTGCACCAGAATGTGAGGGGGTCTTATAGCCACCCCAAATGTCACAATGAATTAGAAAAAAAGGAAAAGGGCTATGAGAAGTGCTAATGGGAAATAGTATGTGGACTTGTTTGGCTCTGTGACATGTATCACAACATTTATTCATGTTTGAAGTAGAAATACTAGGAATGAGCTCCATGCAGGTTTGTGAGGCATGACCCAAGCGTTTGTACCAAAGGTCAGGGATGATGGTAGCAGTGGAAAGATTCACAACCTCTAGAAGTAGAGTGGAGGAGAAGGTGAAGTGGTATAGGCCGTGGCGAAGTTCACTTGTCCCAATCACAATCTTGGAGGTTTGGTCCTGAAGTGTACATAGAGAAGAAAAAATAGCCGCACAATTCAGTTGTTGTGTGATTTTGCTAACAGATAACAGATTGCAATTAAATGCAGGAATAAATAGAACATCATGCAAAGTGTAAGATCCAACAATGACAGAACTATGAAGGGTGGCATAAGTGACAAAACCATTTGGTAGCCAGATAGGTGTATGGACAGGCTTAAAAGAGTGGAAATAAGAGGAGCAAGACATCATGTGATCAGATGCACCGCTGTTCATGATCCATTCAATAGGTGGTGGAATAGGCTTACCAATAGTGACATTGGCTGTGAAATCAAGAGACTCACGACTTGAGAGAGAGATCAATTGAGTGTACTGGTGCATGGTGAGTCCAATTATTGGAGACGACTGATCCGGTGAGGTAGTAGAAGTGTTAGCAGCAATTGCACAATATGCCAATTTTTCACTCTTTAAGGTATTGACCTGTTGTCTAGTAGATTTTCCATTCTTGTGGTGATTCCAGTGAGGTGGATACCCAACGAGCGCATAAGACCGATCTTTGGTGTGTCTTGTGCGCATGCAATGCTCACAGAAGTATTTAGACCTGGAGTTCCCATTCTTGGCTGAATTTGCACTGAAGGCTACCGCCTCAAGTTACAATGCCTGAGGAGAGACAAGAAGTTGATGTTCTTCCTGCGTAACAAGGGAGTAAGCCTTGTTTAGTGACGACAGAGGGTTTGTTCCAAAAATACTTGAACGGATTACATTGAAGCATTCATTCAATCCCATAAGAAACTGATGTAGTTTCTCCTTTTCACACTCAATTATGAAGGTATTTGCAGCCCTGCACGTACAGATTGGATGGTCCGTAAGTGCGTTGAGTTCATCCCACAATGCTTTCAGCTTCATGAAATAACTGGTTATAGATAGTTCACCTGGCTAAGACAGAGCAATACCACACTTCAGTTGATGAATTCGAGGTATGTTCCCTTGAGAGAATCTCTCTTGTAATTCTTTCCATATATCGGTAGCTAATTCAATAAAGGCGACGATATCATAAACTTCTCTTGTTAATGAGTTAAAAATCCATGCAACCACCATGGTGTTGCATTTGATCCAAGCATCGATATCGGGCACACTTGACGTCAGACATGGGAGGGATCTGTCAACAAAGCCAAATTTATTTTTAGCTTTGAGTGTGTTTGCCATACATCAGAAAATTATCTCCGATGAGTGGGCAAGAAACCAACACTGCTCTTGGATTGTCTGAGGGATGCAAGAAATATGGAGAATCAATTCCGATCTCCATTCTGAGAAAAAAAAAACTCCCGACTAAGAAAACAAAGTTCGATCTCTGTGAAAGAATGGTAGGATCCATCATATGGTCACCAAAAAAGGTTGCGGAATGGGTGGGCGAATTTCAAAAAATTTCCTACATTTCTTCCAACTGGGAATCATATTCCCTAAATTTAGAATACAATATTCAAGGATCTACTCGAACCAAAACCGAACCAGATCTGAACCAAAAGAGAAGGGAAGGGTTATACCTGATCCGGAGAAGCAGTATCTCCCAACGTCAGTGTTCACGCCCAAAGAAAATCCCAAGAACAGCTCCCACTAAAGATGACAGTGATGATGGAGCCGAACCAGCAGTGTTCGTCCCACGAACCAGGTTCTTCTGAAGAACTTGATGGAAGCAGTGAGCACCACAAAAACAATCAAGAACCTTTCTTGATCTTCTCTTACTGAGAACTCAAACTGGTAGAAAAAATGGCGGCGGCTGCTGGAGGAGAATGCTAGAGAAGAAGTTGGTGAACTGCTATTTTCTTCTTTAGGGTTTCTGAGATCCTATCTCAAGAATGCAGAGTTCTGCTAAAGCCCTAAGGGTTCAAATTCTAGTAATTCGAATTAGGGTTATTTTCTCTTTCTTTGTGATCAAGAAACCTCCTAATCTCATTAGGAGTTATCMTAATCCAAATCTGTATTTGGATAAGGAGTCTTCTTAATCCTATCTGCAGATTATATCAGCCTACTCCTGATCTCATCAGGAGGTTACCAGATTCAAATTTGGATTTGAATCTGGTCTCCATGAGTGGATAGGGTTAAGACCCAATCCTTTTGGCTTAACCTAATCTTAGATCTGCCCCTTTAAGTGACTGATCAAATCAGCCCAGTTCAAAATGGGCTTTAGGCCTAACATGTATTAAGTGCTCAATAGTCTTCCAAACTGCTGCCCAGTTGGGCTTCTTTATATGGTGTGGAACCCAAGCATTGATCTACACATCAACCACATGGGTTCGGCCCAACCTTTGTTACAAGGCCTAGCCGAATTCATTGGAGAGCCTAGTGAACCCCATGAGCCCATCACATGGACTCTATGGGCCCAACACTTATACTAAGTGGTCCCTGGGCCAAGCCATCTTATAAAAACCCAGGGACTGTGGGCAGATGCAAGATTAGCCCATCAGGTATAACCCTAAATGGCCTTACACTTAACCTTTCAGCCCATGATGATCAAGCATTGCCCGACAAGAGAGGACCTCTCCCTCGGCTGCAAGGAACAGTGTTGCACTCTCTACTCATATGGATCCCTGGAATTAAAACCATTTGCAAACATTTTGAAACCGTATATGTATATATATCTTATATATAAAATTTGCAAAACAAAATTCCAACGATTGAAATCAACTGCCGGCAGTTTGGTTTTCATCAGAGAGAGTGCATTCTCGACCACTACCTTTGTCCGACAAAGGGGCTGATCCTGTCACTATGATCACCCACTCAGATGAACTCTCGGACTGTCCCAATATTCCCAGGTTTTGACCCTCGCTAAGGATCTCACTGATTGGCATATCAAAGACCGCCCAATCCGACACCAAGTGCAGTATCATAATCGAGTCTAAGGGTCAGGTATAACTTTCCAGTTTTGCCCATCAATCTCCAAGGTCCAAGACAATATTGGAAATCTAATCCGGTTCAAAGATTCAAGTAATCCTACACTGCATGTGCCTTGGATCTCACCCTGGCGGCTGAGACAAGCCACCCCAACATTTGGCAGCACACCAGTGTCAGCCTTGGCAGGATAAATCTCCCCAGACTTATCCAACGGCTGTGAATGTTCTAAACTAACACATGTCTCAATAAGTGTCCAGTTTAAGGGTCTTACACAGAAACATACCACACAACATGAATCAAACATATACTTTATTTATTTACACTAAATGTCAAAAGTACATCAAAACTGATTGGAGTTAAGGGTATACAAACTGTCTAACACTCTGGCGAAAAAATCTTTAAAGAAAAAATAGAAAAGAGAAAAGTGAACGAGAGTTGGATCTTTGGCGAAAACAGAGGAACCAACGAGAGTTGCTTCGTAAATACTTTAGAGCTTGATTGCTTCAGATTTAGAGTTCCCTTATTGCATGCCACTGGTTTCCTTAGAATCGCACTCTCCTCCCCCAACACCTCCGATGTAGTTAATGACATCAGTTTGGAGACAAATCTCATACTCATTTCCATCTAGCTTGCTTCGGAAACACTTTAGAGCCTTCCCCCTTAGGGACTCCAAATCTGCATCACAAGACTACGACGATGAGGATGAGGAAGACACCTCTTCTCTGTTACAAATCTCCATTCCTTTTCCTGCACTCGTGAAAAACCTCTTATTCCTCCTTTTAATTGGGATTTTAAACCTCATTGGACCAACTAGCCTACTCTCATGAACCCAGTCCAGTTGACCCACATTTTTGAACGCATTTCTTGGATCCAAATCTGCTCCATAACTGCCACTGCAACTCGGTCAATGCAGTCTTCTTCAAAAACACTTGTTCTGCCCTCATTTAAATTTTGAACTGGGGCTGTGACAAGTGAGATATAATCTCAACCAAAGGAACTTCCCCTAATTCTATGGTTAAGAATAAAGTTATTGTGTCTTCGTCTTCTCGGCTTGATGAGGTACCGGCTTTCATCATCCTTGTCATCGCCAACTTTCCTCTCAAACTAAGCTTCTTTCATCCTAATTTCTACCTCCTATGGCTAATGATGCTCCTTTACGAAAGCGGTTTTCCATTTAATTTCCTCCTCAATTGTAAAACTAAGCAAGCATTTATGCACAACTTCCTTTTTCAATTCAACAACATCAAGAAAGTCCGTTGGTGTTCTAATATGTTTAGGTTTGATCTCTGGCCAAAAAGTAATGACGAACATGCCTTCCCCTACAACCAGGTTCACTATGTGAGGTGGCACTCCTAGTCATCGAGCCTTAATCTGGATGTAGTTCAACGACCTTTTAAGCTCAGGCAACTCATCCAACTCCAAGAAACCTCCGCATAGGTCTCCAGTCTTGCTAGCCACCTCAAGACTCCATAATTGTAGTGGGAGCCCATACAATCAAATCCAAAAGGTAGTAAATGTCCTCTATCTTCTTCCAAATGCCTACGGATTCTGTCCATAGCTCTAGGTGCAACAGGGCACCTTCTAGATATCTCTTATCAGTATTCAAAACTCTCTTCGCCTCTTCCTTTGAAGAGAAGAGGAAGAGCCACATGGAGTTGTTCCAACTTCTTACCTCCACCCTTGCCGGAGCATTTGAAACCTTGCTCGCCCAAATTCAAACCTGTTTTATCTCGAGGTCCTGATGATCGAACAAACCAATTAGACAAGCTTGAAGGAAGTCTCTTCTCTCCCTCACTCCTTTCTCCTCTACCTCCAAGAAAAAATGATTAAGGTTACCCTTCAGGACACAGTTTCCTCCGGTCAACCAGTCCTTCCAAGCTCCATCCTTTCGAGCTTCCTCCCTTTGCCCTTACTACATTCATGTCTCCTTCCTAACCACCGCTGCTTTGAACCAAGGTTCTAAATATTGATATGCCAGTATGGGCACGGGTTTTTTTTTTTATTTCTGAAACCGATTTAAGGTTCTCCACCCCTGAACCGGTCAGACCCCCGATACACCCACTATAAGGGCATATCGGAAGGGTCTCGGAACGATAAGGACCGATACGTGTTAGTACTTTGAACCTTGCTTTTAACAATTCCGAAACTCCCCATGAACCAAACCCTTTGTCTGATGTTCATTTTCTGGTAGCGTCCGATGGTTCCCATGATACATGCTTTACAACATGACAACTCATAATACATGTCTCGCAGCTGCATTTTCCTCAAATTTGTGATATCCATTTTCCCCAAATTTTATATGTACCAAAATATATATAAAACTAGGCAAAATGATAATTTTATTTAGGTGGAAGTGGTTATAAACAAAATACAAAATAAAATTTTAATGTAGATAGATAGATAGTGAAATTATATAAATATGCATGTATGTGTGTGTATTCAACTATGATAATGGAAAAACATGGTACCAGAAAGTTTAGAACAATCAACGGGTATTGATTGGTCAAAATACCATATGGGTTTGATTATGATACCAAAATGACATAAAACGAGAAGAATTTATAACCAATCAACCTACGTCATAAAAGTGTAATCAATTAGGTGGAACTAAAATTTCCTAGATTACAATCTAACCTAATTAACCATAGTAGAACTGGACTTGATGGAACCGAAATTACCCAACCTTAGAACCTAACCTGCCTTAAAATAAGTTCCAAAGTACTTCATGGTCTCACTTAATCGTGTAAAAATTACTCAATATGTTTTAAACTAATTTCTATTCAATTATCATTAGCGAGTCATATTGAAAATTGTAAATGCGGCTATATCATTTTGATAAGAATAGGTTCCATGGATAGACCTTGGAACCTTGGAATCGATCTAGACAAGGTAGGTTTTAATTCCAAAAACCTAAGACTAACCCCTGGGTAATTTCCAACTTCCAAATTTTGCCTTGAAATTAGGGGTGTCAATTGAATTGGATTTGATCCAATCCAATGTGAGTCCATCACAAATGGATCAGGTTCAATCCAATCCAATGAACATTTTGGATCGGTCCAATTCAATATCTGAACCGTTCAATCTGTTCAAATTTATTTTAATTTAGATTAATTCTAATCCAAACTTGGTCCATTAACACTTATATTTTTATCTTCTATCAATAGATCAGATATTGACTCAATCTAACCCAATCCAATATAAATACAGTATGGATAGACCAGGTCTAATCCAATCCAATACATACTTTGGACCGTTAATTTTGGACTGGTCCAATCAATGTCTTGTTGGTCCGATACACCACATAAGCCCCAAGTGTTGGAGCCATTTGTATGGAGATAGCATAGTTTATCAAAAGAATTGTTGATGATTGGAACTCTTTCTTGGTCATCCCAGACAAACATCTGACAAGTCATAAATATGCTCATTAATTTCATCTTTTAAACTATCGACATATAATGGTTTTTCAGGTTATTGGTCTGCAGAATGGGCAGAATTGCAAAAACGCCATCGCTAAACTTGAAATGAACTCAGACGGACAGGGGTTGAACATGAAACTAACGAAAGAACTTTTGCCAAGAGCCCTTATATTTCGAATGACATGTAAACCCATTCAATACCCAGTTCATCTTTTTGATCAAGAGAATAATGAGTGCAATTAATCTTATAGCCCACTCCCATGTAGAGGTGTAAATCAGGGCATGCCAGGCCGGCATGGCATGGCCCGTGGGTGTTCCATGCAAAGTGCAAGTCGTGTCGTGATGTGCCGCCCTCCTTTGGGATAACTTGGGGGTCAGCCAGGCATGGCTCACGGCCCAAGCCCGTGCAGGCCCATGCGATGCCATGCCCTACCACAAGTCAAGCTGGTCCATGGGTCAAGCCTTGGGCTAGGCTGGGCCAAAGCTATTTATTTAAGAAAATTGAAAAAAAAAACTTAAAATTTTAATTTTATATGAATTTTGATGTATACAATTGCTTATATATATAGTAATTAAATAAACTAATATAATAAAATTGAAAACAATTATTTATTTTATTAATATATTATATACTATACATTATTATATAATTATAATTTACATAAATATATTTTTATATATAATATTATTATATATTGGCTGGGTCATACCGACATGTGGGCCACGAACAGCACGACCCACTTGGTCGTACTGGCCCGCGGACCTAAAACTCCAAGCCTAGCATGGCTCACACGATCATGCTGGGCTTGGCACGGCTCGTGTGCTATCGTTCAAGGCTATGCCAGGTCAGTCCAAAGTTAGGTCGGGTCGTGCTAGGCCTTAGGCAACACTACCTGATTTACACCTCTACTCCCATGGCAAGTTGGCAACGTGTCATGAGGCTAAAGCATTTTCTCTCATTAAAGGAAGGTTTTAAGTATCAACGAGATATCAGTTTCAAATGCCACCAAAATGCAACATCGAGGGAGTTGGGAGCTATCAATGTGATATGGACAAAAACAAATTACATGCAACACTTCAAGTATATAGCAATAACCATAAGAAATAGCAAGCTGAAAACAATAAAATGAGTTGGATTTTTAGGGATTTTAGACTTGAACTTGAAGTAAAACTCCTCCTAGAACAATTCCGCTACAGTGATAATGGCAATATATGAACCTCCCGCACATATACATAGTGATAGAGTGGAAGGTGCCAAAATAAGTCAACTCTTCAAAACCCAATATCTCAATACTTGCTAGAAAAGCCAATTAAAGTATTTACACATAAGCCCCTAGAATGTTTCTCTCTCACAAGCAACTCTTTAACAACAAAACTAAGGGTTTGTTTGTTTGCTCTAAAGTCTAATAACTGAAAGTGCAATAATTATATTAAAAGGTATTGGTGAACTTTTCTTTCCTCTGAACTAATGTAGAGAATGTTGTTTTGAATTCTGAATTCTATAAATCATCAAATATCCAGTTTGACCCCATATATGAGAAATTTGGTTTGCTTTTTTAGGGTATCATTGGAAAACATAAGTTGTATGATTGCACTTTAGGCTCGGTTTGGAAGGAGTACAAATACAAATATGTAGAGTGCAAAGCCTTGTATTTTGTATGCTTTGCACTGTATGAAAACAGAAACAAATGTTTGAAGATTTCTGTTCTAATTTCATTGAGAAGATCTGTACAAATATATACAACTTCTAAGAATCAATCTAGGAACTACTCTAGGAAACTAACCCACTAATTTAGCCTAAAGAAAAAAAGGAAACTAAATCACAGCCAAAAAAAAAGAAAATAATCACAGCCTAAATAAGAAAATAAATAACTCAAAACAGGAAAGATTCTAACTCGGATTCCACAAGGATCAATCATCGTCATCCCTTTCCAACACTCCCCCTCAAGCTGTTGAATGTATATCAATCATTCCCAGTTTGGATACATTTGTCTCAAACCCAACCCTAAGTAATGGTTTAGTGAGGATGTCTGCTTCCTGTGATCCAGATGGCACATAGGATAGACAAATTTTTCCACTTTCGATCTCTAATTTGATGAAATTTTTGTCAATGCAAACATGCTTCATTTGATCATGTTGAATAGGGTTGTGTRCAATTGCTATTGCTGACTTACTATCACTATACAGTTTCATTGGACTATCAAGTGGAACATTTAAGTCTGACAGTAGTCATTCAAGCCAATATTAACTCACAAATCCATTGTGCAATTGCCCTATATTCTACTTCTGCACTACTTCTGGACACAACAGTTTGCTTCTTACTTCGCCATGTAACAACATTCCCCAAACCTTTGTATAATATCCTGTAGTAGACTTATTGCCCTAAACCGAACCAACCAATCAACATCTGCAAATCCCTCAACTAACCGATTATTACTTTTCTTGAACAATATACCCTTGCCAGGAGTTCCTTTCAAATATCTAAGGATCTGATCAACAGCACACTAATGTCTCTCGGTTGGAGCATGCATAGACTGACTAACTATGGTAACACTATAGGCAATATCGGGCCTAGTAAGTAATAGATAGATTAGTTTTCTCACAAGACGTTGATATCTCTCTTTGTTAGCTGGAGGATCATTCTCAGAGATCTTATGCTTCAAATTCTTCTCCAGTGGAGTGCTATCTAGACGACAACCAAGCTTCCCGGTTTCCTTCAACAGATCTATGATGTATTTTCTTTGAGAAATGAAAATACCAGTTTTGCTTCTAGCAATTTCCATCCCAAGGAAATACTGAAGTTTTCCAAGATCCTTAACTTTGAACTCAGATTGTAGTAGGCCCTTGAGATTCGTAATCTCATCATTGTCATCACCTATGATTACCATATCATCAACATATACAATCAAGATTGATTTTTTTCCATCCCTTGACTGTTTTACGAATAGGGTGTGATTTGATTGTCCTTGTATGTATCCAAATCTTTTCATAACTGTGTTGAATCGAGTGAACAATGCCCTAGGAGATTGTTTTAACCTATACAGAGACTTCTTCAATTTACACATCCTAGTTTTTCTTTATCTTCGAAGCCAGGAGGCAACTTCATGTAGACTTCTTCATCAAGAGTTCCATTCAGGAAAGCTTTTGAAACAACCATTTGGTGCAATTCCCAATCCAAGTTGGCTGCCATAGACAAGAGAACTCRTATAGAGTTCAATTTTGCAACTAGTGCAAAAGTTTCTTCGTAGTCAAGCCCATATGTTTGCGTATACCCTTGAGCAATCAAACGTGCCTTGTATCTCTCTATTTTCCCTTCCAAGCCTACTTTCACCGTAAAAATCCACTTATAACCCACTAACTTCTTCCCTTCAGGCATGTTTACAAATTCCCATGTATTATTGTCATTTAGTGCCTTCATCTCTTCCAAAACAACAGCCTTCTATTTTGAATCTCCCAAGGCATCATATATATTTGTAGGAATTGTTACATCATCAAGCTGAGATACAAATGCCTAGTGAGTGTTAGATATGACAAATGATTTGAAATCGGATGTTGAGTACAAGATCTTACCCCCTTTCTTATASCAATGGGAACATCCAGATCATCAATTGTAACAGCACCTCTTTGTGAATCTTGTGGTGAATCCGCCATAGGTTCCGATGATTGGTTTTGTTGAGTAACACGGGGCCTCCTTGAGTAAACAATTAGTTCACTTTGTTGGACTGATTCTCCCCCTTGACCGAGACCTGTGGTTGTATCTGGTAGGGGTAATGGTGGAGACTCAGAGGATGGTAAAGTGGACATTGATGGAGACTGGGGCAAAGACACAGGAAGAGATATCGAAGGATCCCAATGATTATCTTCAATTAAATTCTCCCCCTAAAGAGAATCATGGGAATAGAAGGATTGATCTTCCAGGAATGTAACATCATAGGATACATAGAATTTTTTTGTGATAGGATTGTAACATTTATATCCTTTTTTAGTATGAGAGTATCTTATGAAGATACATTTGATGGCCTTTGGATCAAGTTTTCCCCGAGTATGACTGGTATTATAAACAAGCACATAACACCCGAATATTTTTTGTGGGAGAGAGTTGAGCAAACGAATATGAGGGAATTCTTTTTGAAGACAACTGACTGGTGTATGGAATTTGAGGGGTTTTGATGGAAGTCTATTGATTAAATAGGCAGTAGTTAATATAGATTCTCCCCAAAAATGATGTGGAACAGCACTAGCAAACATGAGTGATCGAGCTACCTCCAACAAATGACGATTTTTTCGTTCTGCAACCCCATTTTGTTGTGGGGTAGATGTACATGAGCTTTGATGAAATATGCCATTCTGAATGAGGTAATCTCCAAGAATCTGTACAAAGTACTCTCCTCCATTATCTATGGAATATGTGAATATTGCATTGGAACACATTCTTTATCATTTTATGGAACTGTTGAAACACATACTCAGCATCAGATCTGTTCTTCAAGAGATAGACCTAACAAGCACAAGTATAGTCATCTATGAAAGTGATAAACCATCTCTTGCCTGTTAAATCCACAACCCATGATGCTCCCCAAATATCACTATGAACAAGATGGAACGGTTTGGAAGGTTTGTAATTGTGAATAGGATAATTTTTTCTTGACTGTTTCACAAGAAGAAGAAGGATCTTTATTGAGAAATAAGTTTGGATACAAATGTTTTAAATATTGAAAACTAGGATGTCCTAAGCATTTGTGCCATAGAATTACATTTGAATTCAACGAACTAGACACAGAAAGAGATAGATGTGGTTTTGTCCTTATAGAAGAATCAGTGAGATAGTAGAGATCATGTTGTTCTTCAGCATTGCCAATCATCTTCCCCGTAGATGGATCCTGAAAAATACAACGATCACAAAGAAATGTTACTTTACAATTTTGATCTTTAGTTTACTTACTAACAGAAAGAAGATTATATCTTAAACTTGGAACATGAAGAACAAATTTCAAATAAAGTCATTTGGAAAAAACATCTCCAACTCCGGCCACACTTATTGTATTCCCATTTTCCACTGAGACTTTTATCTCACCATCACATTTTTTATAATTCAAAAAAGTTGTATAATGTCTTGTCATATGATCTGATGCACCGGTGTTAACAATCCAGTCATTGAGACCATCTTTTCGTGATAATAGAGATAATGAGATATTACCTCGTTGTGCAATTGCTACTGTAGGTGTAGAACCTGATGCCTCAGAAATCTGTTGCTGGTGAAGAAGAGACTTTAAAATTTCCATTTGTTCTGGTGTGAAAAATGCTGTGTTAGGCTTCTTTGTCTCAACAGATTCGACTACATGAACTGAAGGGTTGCCTTTCCTCTGATTCCGTGGTTTCCAATCTGGAGGTTTTCCATGAATGTCCCAGCAAGTCTCCTTTGYGTGATACRSCTTTTTGCAGTGTTCACACMACWRGTGGWTTTCTTTTTTCTTCTGAGGTTGAGACCAAGTAAATGCAAGTGCAAATCCTTAAGATTGTTCCTTTAGGATTCCGTGTGAGGATGGGTTCAACATGACATTCCTCCTGCTTTCTTCTCGTCGAACCTCAAAGAACACCTCACGAAGTGAAGAAAGGGGTTTGATTCCAAGAATACAACCTCGTACTTCATCTAAGTCTTTATTGATTCCTTGAAGAAAATCAAATACTCGATCTTTCTCGGGGACTTGATTGTACAGTACTCCACTATTAGTACACTTCCATGGAATTGTATAAAACAAATCAATTTCTTGGCATAGATCAATCAGCTTGTTGTAGTACTGTTACTGACATTGATCCCTGCCTTATATTCCGCAAGAGAACGAATTTCAAAACATTGAGACGTGTTTCCAAGATCTAAGTACATCTCTTGAACAGCCTTCCATATTTCATGATCATTCTTGTAAAACAGATACATGCATCATATTTGCAACTCCATGGAATTGATTAACCACGCCATAACAATGGAATTTTTAGCTTCCCATGTCTTGTAACTTGCATCACTGCTTGCTGGAGGAGGGATTTCACCAGTAAGGTAACCCACTTTTCCTTTTCCTCGAATTACTAACAAAACGGATTGAAACCATTCACGAAAATTGGACCCATTTAATTTATGTTGGATAATTTGCAGAGAATGGCTTATGTCAGAGGTGGTGAATAAGGTTCCAAGGGATCTCGATGCATTCATGGTTGAATCTACTACTATCGAGTCCACTGTTGATGAGGAATGGCTCGTTGTAGACATCGTCGCAGGCTCTGATACCATGAAAACAAAAACAAATGTTTGAAGATTTCTATTCTAATTTCATTGAGAAAATCTGTACAAATATATACAACTTCTAAGAATCAATCTAGGAGCTATTCTAGGAAACTAACCCACTAATTTAGCCTAGAGAAAAAAAGGAAACTAAATCACAACCAAAAAAAAAGAAAATAATCACAGCCTAAATAAGAAAATAAATAACTAAAAAACAGGAAAGATTCTGACTCGAATTCCACAAGGAATAATCCTCGTCATCCCTTTCCAACACTGTACATATTTGTATTTGTACCCTTTCCAAATTGAGCCTTGAGAAACAAGAGAGAAGATGAAACGAACAACCATTTCTCTTAAAGTTAAAAGATTCCTCTTAAGAGAAAGAGTTAAGAGGAAACAAACAGCCCCTAACTTGAAATGAACCACAAAAGATAACTTATATCACAGAAAGACCCAAGAGGCCAACACCCAAGAAATGTGCACCCAACCGCCCCTGACCAGAATCTAAATTATTCCAAACTATCAACAAAACCACCCAAAAACAATAACTTGAGACCCTATAAAAACATGCAAAACAGAATACATATTCACAATGAGAGATACGGACTAAACTTTTGGCAATTCATCAAAGTACATATCCACACTTGTCAGGCTGCGATTTTATCTTGCACTAAGCAATGGAAAGTTCAGCATCCAGACTGGAACTAGAAGCATAAAAATTGATGAACATATTGAGAGATTTTTATACTTTCATGTGCAATTGCCCAAAATATAATCAGGACACACTAAGTGTGAAGAATGATCTGCCTTATACTATAATCAGGACACACTAACTTTTTAATAAAATCTCAAACAAAATAACAGTGTGAATTGTTAAAACAATTACACAAAAAACAGAATAAAACGAATGATCTGCCTTATACTATAATTCCAACTTCCCTTGTACTATAATTCTTCAGCGCCCATCTATTTCTTTACAAGGTGTGGTAATCTAACGGAAAGCTGCAACTTCTTCCTTGAAGTGTGTGAGTAGATCCTGAATACTTTTCACCGAATGATCTGCCTTATCTCTGACCCGCACACTCACCTATACACAAGAGGGAGTATGTTAAACAACATTGTTCAAAATTTCTACAACTTAAAAGAGTTTCAACTTCTGATATGAATCTATTTCTCTTTTTCCTTATATATTTTTTTCGGTGGGGTGGGGGTTGGAGGGGATGATATAACTAGCTTCAAATTGGAAGTCCGATTAGCTGATATTTGAGTTTATTTACAATATCCACAAGGATACTGAAAGCATCTGAGAATGCAACTACTAGTGCCAATCTCATATGGATTTAAATTTTGCACCAAGTTCAAATTTTCCTCTATTTTGCAATCATGTCCACACCTCTAGGGGGTAAAATTTATGCTGGGACCACATATTTAGCATCTCCATGGGGTGCAAAATTTGCACCGCAAAAGGTTATAAAAAATCTCATTCATCTTTCTCCCTCATTCATCCTCTCCCATAAAGAGTGAATAAAACTTACTACCCTCCAAACAGACAAGGTAAAATCTGAACTGAAGTGAACCGAGATTTTACCAACCTTGACATTTTACTCACTGCAAATGAAATTTACACTCAAAATAAATGCAGTCTTGTGTATTATTCAATGCCTTCCCCTGCTAAAATTATGTGATACAATTGTTTATGGTACCATGAGAGTAAAGTGTATAATCATGCCTTTGTTATAATTAAATCACTTCCTGAAATGTCAGATAATATTCCCTTTTTCTTTCACAAAGATTTTCTGATTACCTTCAGTTTTATGCCATTTCAATATGTTTACACCAAATATCGAAATATTTTTTCCATCTTTAACAGAGAACATACACCAGAAACAATATATAAAATCTTCACCTGAAGTAGGGCCACCTTCAAGGCATTGCCTAGTTTGCCTAGATGAGAAGATGCTATTTGAAGTCACCTAAAGGGTTTTATTGTTGAAACCACAAAAAGGGTTTTGCTCTTTTTCTTTCTATACTCTTTATCTGTGAAAAGATAATGATCATCGAATGCAATTAAGATGCTGCTTCAATAGTTTAATTTATTGAATCTTCTATTAAATCTTCTGCCATAAGACAGTAAGTTACATGTCTCCATAGTTACATGCTAAATGTTGTATATTCAATTTTATTTTTAGTTGTTTAATTTATTTACATGGTCCAATTTGTTTGTTGTTTATTTTCTGCTATATATTTCTTTGACAGTTGTGGCTTGTCTGTTAGTGTTTCTTTGGTATGTAAAATTCATTGAATTGCTTGTCATTACCTTTTAAATATCAAATTAGAAGAACACAAAACATGGCTTATCTCAAGTAGACAAACAATCAGGAATTCAGGATTGCCTGTGTGCCCTGACAACTATGCTATAAAAATGACAAAATTCATCATTTTTTTGACAAGGGTAGCACGCACTTATCATTCATTAAATTGTATATAAGTTAAAAGAAAGCATCCCTATGTATTAACAATTATCATATAAGTGATGTATATTTTGACTTTTCTCTAGGGCAAGCGTCCAAATCAGGCAGATCTAAAAAGTGAAAGTTAAGAAAATATGGGAAGAATAGAAGGTAGAGAATTTGGAGTCTTCACAAAAGAGAAGAATGGAGATACCTACCCAGTCTGACAATGTACACAGTCTAAAACAGGACCCAGGCAGACCAAAAGAGAGTTGACACAAATCACACAACCAATTGTAACAGAGATTAGACCCACTGATAGGTGATTTAAGAGGCACACCTAGGTGCACAGACGAGGCACATTTTAGGTTAGGCACCTTGCCCAGGTCCTAGACGCAGCACTTTCAAAAGGCGCATACCTGGTGCGCCTAGGCATGCGCATGCACCTTTTTGCTTTTTTTGAACCTAGTGGCTGGGCCAGGGGCTCTGCCCCCTAACCCCCAACCACATCCCTCAAGGCAAGCCCAAACAAGTCCATGTTAGGGTCCTAAATTCTTAGTTCTCACAGAAAAATAATGTTTTTATAATTTTAATTGCTTTTAAGAAGATATTTTATTAGAATGAATGAATTAACAACATTAGCAAATAGGGGGTTCTTGGAGCTTCGGTGAGCGAGCAAAGCGAGCGAACCGGAGCAGAATGTAATATGTTTTACATCACCATTAGCTACTTGAATTAATGCAATTGAGGAAAAAAAGAGATTGTGGGTTTTACATGCTTGAAAATGTTTTATATGTTTGGTTTTATTTTAAAATTTTCATTTAAATACTCTTTACATGTTATGCTCATGTATTTCAATTTTTTTACTTTTTTTTTATTTTGTTGGCCTTTGTTTTGAATTTTCTGTTTTTTTTTTTATTTTTTGAGTTTTTTTTTGTATTTTTGCACCTTGCTTCAAAAAGGCACATGCCTCGCCTTGCGCCTCAGGCGCAAATTGGCCCTTGCAATTTTAAAACACTGCCACTGATGCAATCAAAGTAATGAGTCATTTTCAGTTGGAAAATATAATATGGTTTACAAGATGCTAAAGCACCAGCAAAGTCAGCAACAATGTTTGCCTAATATCTTCTCCGATCTGTTCTCCATTGTGACAGAAAAAGAAGCTAAAGTAGCCAATTGCTACAAATCCAGAGGGAACCAAATCATATGGTGCCCAAGTTTACAAAGCAATCCCCAGGACAGGGAGATTAAAGAAGTCTCCTCGTTAGCTCATCCAGAATCAGAACTCAAAAGTGGGAGAACAAAATTGAAGAGTGTCGTTGTGGATTCCTCGGGAATATTTACTGATCATTGGTGAGGAGTTTACATAACCATACCAATTGCTCCTTCCCTATCAGAGTTGTATAGAACACCCAATCCTCTCCAGGGTCTCATTCATGCTACGGACTGCAGCTTGGGGAAGATTTATCACTCAGGCTAATCTTATTGGGAGGGAGCCAGGTTGTGTGCTATGTAACCATACGCTAGGATTGCGGATCATATTTTTCCTCACTGCCCCCAAGCAAGGAAGATTTCTGGAGATCCTTGCAAAGACTAACATTGTCAGGTGTTGTTTTCCCAAGACAGTCAAAGAAACTCTTTGTTGCTGGCCCAAGCAGGGACTTCCAATAAAAGGCAAGAAAGTTGAAACTCTGATTCCAGCAGCAGTGATTTGGAACAATGGAGGGAGAGAAATCAAGGGGTTTTCAATAATAAGTACACTCAAAGTGATGAGGTGTGGAGGAGGGTGATTGGTTCTCTTTACTCTTGAGTGAGGGTGTAGGTAGACTTTAAGGGGGTGATTTTTGTGGATATTTTGTCGGTACAGTGCTTTTGAATCTGTCATAGGTTTTCTTTTGTTTGGATGTATGTCTTACTTTCTCCTCTTTTACCAATAGTAACAAGGAACAAGACCCATTGATGCAATCACAATAAGATAATGGTTTACAAGATGCTAACCTATTTGCAGAATCAATAATCCATTAATAGACAATGGATAGCCAAGTGCATGTATGCAATAAATTATTTGAATGAACCAACCTGTCCAGTGTTTGCCTCCTCTTCACCAACAACCAATATATAGTTGTACTGTGCCAACTGTGCTTCTCGTACCTGAAAAGATCCAGAAAACACTTGGATGAGTTTCAGGATAACTATTGGGATGAAATACACCAATTATGATAAGGGAGAATCTCCACTACATGTTGTGTCTTTAAAATCAAGCCTTTTGCTTTCTATTAATAAAAGTTTTTACAGACAAATGTTTGTCTTTTGCAAAAAACGAAAAACAAAACACAAAAAATGGAAAACCTGGCAAGTTTATGACCTCTATTAACTCTTTAATTTTTAAGACAAAAGTCAGACCCACCCAACAGCATTCCCAATAGTAATAGTAATAGTAATAGTAATTGTAATAGTAATAGTAATAAAATGATACTCATCCTTTAACTTAGCAAGCACACATGTTTGTTTGTATTAAATAAATCAGAAGTTCATCCTAGTTATCAGACTAGAAGAACCCTGTTGAGTGCTTGGGCCACCCTCAGTAACTTCCTTGGTCAACGTCAATCCTGGTGGATCTTACTTGAATCTTCCTATTCATATTTATGCACGATTGATCTCATTAATACATAGTACCATGGGTTTTTTGACATTAGTGTCATTCACAGAAAAAGCCATATCTTTTGCAATCAACTTTCTCACCTATATCAGACTGTTAATTGCAAAATTGTTGCAGCAGTGGTACTGCAATTATTTAGAACCAATTTGGTCTCTATGTGAAAATTAGCAAAATTGTTTTCTTTCTTTATTAGGGATATAATTAATGCATATGGTTTTAGTAATAGGGTGTAAATACAACTTTTAAAATGCAGGGTGTTTAAGTACTAAAAATAGTCTCTTAAATTTAAAAAGCATTTGGATGCAAATGTTCATAGTTGAGAACTGTCCAGACATTATGCTTGCCCAAATAGTGGGGTTACCTTCATCTTGTTATGATAATTGAGAGGATAACCTCGAATTGGAACATAAGGCTAGCAGCAGCATATGATCTGTTTGTTAGTGAGCTCCAACTCAGGTATGTAGCACTGAGTGTTCTAATTGACTAGCAAATCTTCGTGTAGGCTATGGGTTATCCTAATGGTTTTTACAAGACACATGTATGGCCAAACCTGTTTGCCTGTGTTAATTCATATGTTCCTTGGAAGTAGCCATCTAATAAACGATTGATGCTCTTTACACTGAAAAAAGCAGTAAATACTCTACGAAAGGTTTCATTATGAACCATTAAAATCATCATAAGTAGCTATGTGAATTTTGAAGGTAGTATCTCTCTTAAATTAGACATGGCTTTCTAGAGAGACCTGCAGATGTGTCATGTAGATATAAGTTAAGACTTTAAGTATTTGCAACCACTTAGCATCATAAAAGGTATGACCCGGTACCTAGATAAATCTATTTGATTATTTTAAAAATCCAATCCTAGAAAATTCATTTCCTTTTTACCGACTCTTGTAACAAAACCCCAAGTTCTACCAAGTTGTATTTGTACATTACATCCCATCAAAACCTAAACCCTTAAATCCTTTTGAAGAACCAAAGCAGAACTCACATTATTTTTTTGTAATTTTCTAATTCCTATGTTTCTAACTGAAATCTTGAATTTCTAAAATTACTAGTTAATGACTACCACGTACTAGGTACAAGGCAACCACAGCCATTATTTTGTTTCGAACTCACTATTATGTGATAAATTTGGTCATCATTGGTATGAGTCCCATACCATTTGAAGTGAACACTCTTTTAGGGAGTGGAGGTAACCACTCAGTACTCATATCTAAACGAGGCAACCACACCCATTATTTGAGAGTGGAGCTAATCACATATTTGATATTTCTTTCTGAAAGAAGAGGCAGCTATATATTTATACACTCACACATGGGATATATAAGATTTTATTCTTTGGGACCCATAGACAATCATCCTTTCGGTATACACGAAGATAACATCAATGATCATACTCAAAGATTTAAGGTATTTCAAAATCTTTTGAGAACCTTTCATCTCTTCCTTTGACAGAATTTGGTCATTATACCATGAAGACAATGAAGTTTACTCTTCTAATATTTTCACAAGTACAGCATTCATCACCAACATGACCATGTCTAAGTAACAAGACAAAATAATTTTATGAAATCAGCAGTCCAAAAGAAATGTCGAGGAAACCATTCTAAGCAACATTTGTAAATCAATTCAATTAAATTAATCTCCAATTCTCACAATAAGAAAACAATAAAAGTATTTACCTTTTTCTGGATCTTTCTATCTGTTGTATCAACATCAACATAATAACCAGCCTGATGAATTTGATCTCGTACCTATAAAGACAAAGAACAAAAGACATGAGCATCCATTGACCTCTGAGTCGTGCAAATTTAATCATACAAAGACTAACAATTAACAGAATAAATATCTGCACAGGACCACAAACAATAACAACATGTAATATCTTTTTATGGCTAAGTTACAACTTTATTAAATAAGATAAAGAATGGTTTATGTACAAGCTGCCAAGTAGCCCCAATTTAGGCTACAAGTTACCACTTTTTTTTGATGAATTACAAGTTACCACTCAATCAGTCTTTCTAGAATAAATTTTATTTCCCAACCACCACCACAATAGCTGATCCCTATTTACCCCTTGTTTACTGCCAAAGCTTTTGGCAATTTATATATCCAAGTATATTCAATCTCCATTCCTTTTCAAGGCCCTATCTCCTTGAATGTGTTCTTGTAGTACCACGAACCTTCATTGTTTTCCTTATTTAAAACCTTACACAAGTCACGTTCCATTTTACTCTTGACTCTTGAGAGATATCACCAACCACAGGCCTTCAACCACTTGTAGCAGCTCCATCCTTATAGAGCTTCTATGACCTACAGGTCGTGAGCCCATGGCTAAAATATATCCATGGAAATCTCTAAAAATTCATCCAATAACTGATGTGTCTAGATTGCTCAAATTATAGCCATCAAAGTTTAGTTTAACTAAATTAGAACTAGGTGGGTGCCAAGTGCCATAGACAAGCAACCAAAGTTCTTGCTGAAGAAGGAGCAGCCACCCACAGCCAACCTCAAAAGATATCATCTAAAGAGAATTGCTCAAAGATCCTAAAAGCTTTAATATGGTGCACCACTGTTACTGAAATGTTTTCAATAATAGCTTCTTTAGATCATGCAATGCCCTTTAAGGTTTTGGCACTTCTTTTTTCCCAAATGGTCCAAAAGACTGCTGTCCTTAAAAATCTCCACATAGGTTTTGATCAATAAATAGTCTTTCCTCTCTTTGGCATGTAAAGAAAGAGGCCTTAAAATGATCCGCTACCTCATTAGGAGAGGTCCACCTGCAACGAAAAGAGTAGAGAACCACCCCCAAATATAAGCAACAAATGCGCAAAAGATAAGTAGGTAAAAGGCAGGCAGATTCTCCACTTGTCTTACAAGAAAAATACAAGGGATGAACAGTTCATCTCTACAAGGGTCTTCTCAACGAAAGACCATAATTTTGGGTGGAATTGGGTTGTTCCAAAGGGGGATAGAGCCTTAAAAAATGAGAGACAACAGAAAAAAAAAAAAGGCTTTAAACCTTAAAACTCAAGACTCAAGAGTATGGAACTGGAACAAGGTAGGAGAGTTCAGTTAAATCTTTATACAACTTTCTAGTGGGGGAAGGTGAAGTTTTTCCCAGTCAGGCTATTTGGGGGACAGTGGCACCCTCAAAAGTCAAGTTTTTTGTATGGGTAGAAAAGTGCCTCTCCAAAGAAATGTTGCTGAAGAAAGGTTTCATCTGCAATGACTTGAGATGCTCTCTTTGTAAAGTGCAACTAGAATCAGACTGAGATTTGTTTCTGCATTGCAAGTTTGCTTCAGAAATTTGGAGCTATTTTTTAAAGCCCTGAATTTAAGTTGGTACATGCCCGCCTCAGTGAAAACCTTGCTGGATGAATGGAACTGGAATCAGACAGACATTTGTTTCTGCATAGCAAGTTTGCTTCAGAAATTTGGAGCTATTTTTTAAGACCCTGAATTTAAGTTGGTGCATGCCTGCCTCAATGAAAGCCTTGCTGGAGGAATGGCACATATCTGGGTTGACTAATAAAGGGAAAGTCTGCTGGTCTTCCATCCCTTTGGCAATTCTGTGGGCGGTGCGGCTGGAAAGAAACAACAGAACTTTTGAACAGAAAGCTTCTTCTGAACCTGAGGTCATCAATATGGCTATAGGGTTTATTAGGAGTTGGTTGTCTATACATGCTGCATTTAAAGATGACA
Organism: Nelumbo nucifera; assembly: GCF_000365185.1. Next base: position 1,353,456 of record NW_010729150.1, read on the forward strand.
TGTCTGATAGTAATTTTTTGAGGATGGCCTTTTTTTGAGGTCCAACTTGTTAGCTATTTGTACAGCTTCTCATTGTACAAAGCTACAATCATACTTTACCTTTTCTCAAAAAAAAGAAAAAGAAAAAAACAGAGGCCATCCAAATTCTATAGTCAGGTTTAGTGGTGGCAAGGACCACACTTCCTAAAATCTACATGGCCTCTCCTCAACCCCAAAGATAAACCTACCTGAGAGAACAATGCAAAGTGGGAGACATAGTTTAGATTTGTGAGACAACAAAGAAAATAAGAGGGGGGTCAGATTCTTTTAAAGTTCTACAACCCATGAAAGGTCTTCCCAATACTTGGTCAAGTTCCCATAAGAGACATAATGGTGAATATTATGCAGGAAAAGAGGAAGCAAAGCTGAAATGGGTTTCCAAGGAGTCAATGTTGCCCTTGTAAAAAAGCCAACATCCCAACCATTTTCATATAAAAGCTGGATTCCTAATACTAAATCTCCCCATACCCAGATCCCCAAGTTCCTTCCTTTGGGCCACTATCTTCCAATTTACCTGATGATCCCTCTTTTTTTTTGAAGATAAATAAAAATAAACTTTATAGATGAAGGGAAAAGAGAATACAACAGGGTGATAAGGAATCACCCAAACAAGAACAGACCCAAATACGACAGACCCACCCTAACAAAATTAACCCTTTAAACAGAAAAACAGCCCTAGAAAAAACAAAAGCAACCAAAATACTACAGCTCCCGCACCAACCAAACCTTGCCAAAAAACACACAAGAAGAAACACCCTGGGCCCACTCAACCCTCTGAAGACAAACTTAAACTCAAGCTTTATCCTCATCCTGCCCACTATCTAAAACAGAGGTCTCACTTCTCGTCTGAGTGACTTTCCTTATCTCTTCCCCTTCTTTAATCCTGCTCCAAATACTCCCAACCTTAACCTGATAAAAACTTTTGAGGCTTGCACCGCTAATTGGTTTTCTGTCTTCCAAATCTTCTTACTGCATTAGTATTTTTCTCCATCTTCGTATCAGCCTCCCTTTTAGCATTGATTCTTTCTAATTCAAAAATTGCATTCTTTTCAAAAAACTGAGCAGCACTCAGGCCATCCCTCTTAAACTTACCCATCCTCTACATCTCCAAAAATCTTCCACCTTCCAATCTGCTTGGTACTCCCAGAATCAGAACCAGCCACCTTAGCATCTGAAATTGGCAATTTGTCATCCCCTTGTTCTTCTCTTTTGACTGGATTTTAGCATCTTCACTCATCTCCCTGAAAGTGTCCTTTGCAAAGTCCTCCCCCCCCCCAAGAAGAATAATCCCAAAATTTTACTGACCTTCACCACTGTGTTTAGCACCATTTCCATATCTGCAGTTTTCTCAACTTTGTGAGTCTCATCTATATCTACTTCCTCCTCTGTAGCCGAAAATGCTCCACTGTGATCGCCTAAATTTCCGTCATCTTGCAAAGGTCTGGTTCTGTATTTTTGTTTCCTTTTGTAGACTCTGGACGATGATTTTCTTTTCTTCTCATCCTCCCTCTTAGCCTCCTGTTATTCTTTTTCCTTTGATAAGAAACAAATTATATTCATTAAAGATGAAAAATAAAAAATACAGATGGGTAAACCCTGTTTACTCTTCCTCCCACATTTTACTTACAACTGAACCCAAAAACACTGTTCTCTATTTACTCTTTGCTTTGCTAGATGGTCAGCTACGCAATTTGCCAACGAGCCCGTTGTATAGTCATTTGCATATCCCTTAGTAACCATAATCTCATTCCTGAACACCCATAGAGCACTGTCAGCCTTCAACATCCAGCTTACGACCACTTTTGAGTTTCCCTCAACAAAAAGTTTCTCCACTCCCATTTCCATAGTTTCCTACACTCCAAAAACTGAAGCCATCAGTTCTGCCTTGGTAGAATTCCCAACTTCTATTGGTCCTCAAAAACATAGCCTGTAGTACTCCACTTTTATCCCTTATCACCCCTCCAATTCCATAAGGTCCCAAATTGCCAAAGCTACTATCATCAAGTTCAGTTCTAAAATTTGATAAAAAAAATGATCAGTTTTAAAACCCTATATCAGGTGGAACCCAGTTTTTTATCACCTTTTGCTTTTTTGAAGAAGCTAACACTACTCTCCAGTTCTTCATAACATCACCAATTGTGAAGTTTGAAAACAGGTTCAACGATTTTCACCTAATATGCCACCCTCACCATTATGAATTCAATTACAGCTTCATTACTTCTTTTCTTCTCTTCAAAAATTTGAGCACTCCTTTCCTCCAAAATCATCCAAACCATAGAAGCCTTGTACACCTCCACATCACTCTACCTCTTCTTTTTGGCCACCTGAAGGAATTCAAATCAAACAGCCTATCCAAACAAATTGAAAGAATGCACCTACATCCAACGAGAGAGAAAAACCAACCCCAAATGCAGCAAACAAATGGACAGGTAAGCAATAAGCAGTCTCACCATTTGATCCACACATTAAGCACCCCTTGTTCCGACAAGAAATCCCTCATGATCTTCTCGAGCCTTTTTGCTACTGATGCAAGCAACCTAAAAACAAAGAGGCAACATACTAAAAGATTAGCAAATGTAGAATTGTTCAGTCTGATACTTCCTTCCAAAGAAATGTAACTTATTTTCCAGGTGGCAAATTTCTTGGGATTCTATCCACAATAGGATCTGTAAAGCTGCAAGATCTAGGATTCCCGATTCCCTCCTATCCTATTAGTAGGCCCAAATATTTCAAAGGCCACTGATCCGCATACCTCCCAATGTCTTCCACTCTTCCTCCCCCATGTTAACTCCCACCATACAGCTCCTACCAGATTAATTTTTAAATCTGAAACTTATCTCAAAACAAGATATTAACAGCAGCAAGTTTCTCACACCAAGCACACTGGAATCTTGACAAAACAATATAATATTGTCAGCAAATTGAAAATGAGTTAGCCTTGTTTCGTTCCTCTCGGTCTTCCACCATTCACTAATATAGTTTTCCCATCATTAGCACCTAAGTTGGTTTTCCTTCATAATTTATCAATTTGCTAGCTTTTCTTACTTAGCATCAGAATGGCTTTCTAGAGAGAACAAAGAACAATTAATGTTTCACAAAACATAAAAATATAGAACATAAATAATAAAGCATGCATCGTGGATCATTATCACTTTCCAGATGACAAGTGTTATTTAGACTACTACTTAAGTTCACTAGAACATTCAATTATTAACCAATTTACTTGCCTGCAATGCATATGGTTGAGATTTCTCAGAGACAGGGCAAACAATTGCTTGTCGTGGGCTAAGCCAAAAAGGCCACTTTCCTTTATAGTGTTCCAGAAGTATTGCAAACATACGCTCAACAGACCCAAGGATTGCTCTATGTATCATAACAGGTTTTTCCCTCTTCGCCTCATCCTCTGCTGAATAAGACAAGTTGAAACGTGAAGGGAGCTGAAAGTCAAGCTGCAACAACCACAAGTATTTGTCCTATTAAGCACAAAACTACTAACTCTGTACGTGACAGTGAAATCAAATTTCATTGAGCCGTTGTCAATAACCTGTAATGTTGCACATTGAAATTTCCTTTTCAAGGCATCAAAAACACTAATATCAATCTTGGGTCCATAAAAGGCACCATCTCCTTCATTTATCTGTGAAGTTTAACAATAAATTACTAGATAAACAACAATTGGTGCTACAAAATATGGAAGCACATATATATTGGCAGAAACAAGAATATTTTATGGAAACATTAATTGGTAAATCAGGAATGTCTCCTTAATAGTATTAATAAATTACTCTTCACTGGCCAAAGAGCACTAATTCAGCTCCAACAAAGACTCTTAAAACCCCAAATGAATCTAATTTGTTTGGTAAGTAAATGGAAACTTAAAGATTCTTGGATTAAATTTGGAAATGAATTGTATTCTTAGACTAAATTTTGGAAATGAATAGTAAATTTTGCAACTTGAAAAGCTCAATATGATAAATTATAAATTGCTTTAATTGTTTAATTCTTCTTGTAATGATTCCATCAATGACAAGATCAAAGGGAAACCATTAATAATCAAAATGATAAAGAAATAACATTGGGAAATACCAACAAAATAAAATTGGGAAAGTTATGAGATAAAGCTGATGGCCTAATCACCCAAAATAACAAACATCAATGGGTGAACAGGAAGCTTGTTTGTTGTCTGGTCACAAGGTAGGATAAGTATCTCCAACCTTGTGGTTAACAGCCACAAGGTGGGATAAGTATCTCCCTGCTCTGTACTTTGTACTTACTTTTTCAATAATTAATAAAGCTTCTTAGTTCTCAGCTGGATATTTATCAAAAAATAGAGACAGTACAGGAAATAAAGAGTAACAAGAGAAACAAAGCAAGAGCTAATGGGCTGACCCAGTCAGCCCCCATACACCCAAAACCAATCTACTCTGGAAGGCCAAGGATCAATACAAATCCCATTTAGCTAAATCACTCCTGGCCAAGAAATCAGCTAGCACATTGGCTGATCTGCTAGTTGTTCCTTCTGGCCATCAATGGTCTACCCCAGACCATAACAAGTTCACAACCAGGGAGTCCCTCAACAGATCTACAGTGGAATATGTAAGAGGACATCCATCTAAAATCCCCAAAAAAAATATACCACTAGGGCATTGGTAGAGATTAAAATGTCAACATGCAGAACAAAATAGCAAGAGGAAGCAGAGCTATGATAGGCTATAAAGCAAAGGATCAAAATCCATGTCCCATAAGACACTAAAAAGATAAGGAGCCAAGGAAAAGACAATGAAAAGAAAAAGTCACACTCTGTTCCCATGTTACCCCCAAGTATAGCATGGACAAGGTTTTCATTACAGGCCTTATACTACAAAAGGGTACGAAACATAGAGATGGAACTTATTGTAGGTAGTTTCTTTTGGCATCTTGTTTGTCCATCTAAAATCCTCTGACTTGAACCAAGTATTTGATTCCACTAATATTTTGTTATCAATAAATCACTTTTTCACATTGGAGTTCACCATTACATGGCCAAAGAATTCAAATCTACTGACCAATTACAAGATTATCCCAGCCTGGACCATGATCACCCCTATGACTGCTTGTTTATATTTTTTTATCTTTGTATATCCTTTTATATACAACCTTCTTTTTGCTATTAATACAATAAATATCAATTACCTTATTAAGGAGCCATTGTTTGCGTGATGGTAATAGAATGAGTGTGTGTGTGTATGCATCTGGAGATCCAAACCAATCTCCATTATTCCACCTAATATATCTTTTTTCTTCTTTTCTTTCCCCATTACCTAATTATTCAACCGCAGTTTCAAAAAGTTCCATTCACCTAACAATGTTCTTTAATTCCTCTTTCTGAATAGTCTAGCACAACACAGGAAGCAGGAAACACCATAAGAATATTGTTTTTGCTCCAAATTCCCACCATCCCAAAATACATCAATTGAACACCATAATTTATCTGATGGACTTGAAACTTGGTACTAATTTTACAGTTGTGTATTCAATAGAAAGACATGATGTACATGTAAGCAGAGTATAAATATTGTGTTTCACATTTAGTGCATAAATGACAGAAACAAACAGAAAAGCCTAGGAACACTAACAAACAACAGCAGAAGCTGAGAAAAATCACATTACGATGAAAGAGTGTTTTAAAAGCATAAGGGACATTTTGCACCCGAGGTGCAAGGTGCAAAGTGAGGCATGCACCTTTTGAAAGTGCTCCACCTGGGACCTAGGCTAGGTGCATACTCTAAAATGCACCTCGCCTATGCCTTTTAAATCACTGGGAGCAGTGATTTAAAAGGCATGCCTAAGCGCACAGGCGAGGCGCATTTTAGGGTATGTGCCTCGCCTAGGTACTAGGTGCAGCCCTTTCAAAAGGCACACGCCTGATGCACCTCAGCTCCAAGAACCCCGCATTTGCTAATGCTGTTTATTCATTCATTCTAATAAAATATCTTCTTAAAAGGCAATTTAAGTTATAAAATCATTGTTTTTTATATAAGAATTAAGAATTTAAGACCCAAGCATGGACTTGTTTGGAATTGCCTCGAGGGACGTGGTACAATGGCAGCTCGTAGAATCAGGAATGCAATATGTTTTACATCACTTTGCTACTTGAAGTAATGCAGTTGAAGAAATAAAAGAGATTGTGGGTTTTACATGCTTGAAAATGCTTTATATGTTTGATTTTATTTTTAAATTTTCATTTGAATACTCTTTACATATTATGTTTATGCATTTTAATTTTAGATAATAGGTTTTATAAAATATTTATTTTAAAATTTAACTATATATTTTTATTAATATTTCGTTATATATTTTCTTTTTTTTTTGGAATTTTTTGAATTTCCTGACTTTTTATTTTTTTAGCATTTTTTGTGTATTTTTGTGCCTTGCTTCAAAAAGGTGCTTGCACTTCGGGCGCAAATTGGCCCTTGGGCTTTTAAAACACTGGCTGGGAGGGAAAGAAATCAAACTTTGCATATAACCATGACTTTTGAAACAGCCAGCTTTTTTGGGATTCAAGCACAGGAAACAATTTCTATGGCTTGATAGAAAGATGAATTAAGGCGAAGTGCCAACTGCCAACTTACCTGCCATGGTTTACCAAACTCGTTTAATGCTTCTGTAAGAGCAGCTTCAGCTTTTTCCCATGTTTCTATATCTCCTAGGAATTTCTCCGGCCGCTAAAAACAATGGTACAGAGGATATGAAAAGCTGAACCTGAAGCATCTAATCAAGGCATAATGCATAAAATAGAACAAACTAGCATGAATCAAAAAAATGCTATTACTGGCATGTGAAATGTTTAAACTATAATTTTGGGAAATAGAAAACACTTTTACATCTGAAATAAAAGCATTGTTTATTAACTGAACTTAGTTCATAATAGCAAATCAGTTCACATCGAAAAATACATGTTTATGCATCTTCTGCACCAAGCACATATAACACAACATTCAGGTAGGCTCAATGAGAAAGTTATTCATTATATCAAAATGTCAGAAAAATATGCTGTGAAGTATTGTAAAACTGTAGAGAACAAGAGGAACCAGAATTTCATACCGTTGATAACTCCAGCTCAAATGTGAACCCAAATATATCATATGTGTAACTTATAAATTCCAAGACACTCCTAACTTCATCTTTTATCTGAAAATATTAAACAAAAGTAGTTATCCTAGAGAAAGTATAAAACACAAAGAGAAAAAATAAGTTAGCTTTAGTGTGCATACAATGTGTGTTTAGTATCTGCTACATATTAATAAACATAACCACACCTGGGATTCCCTACAGAAGATGTGAGCATCATCCTGCACAATAATATAGACTATATTATATATGAATCGATTTAACAACTCTCTTTTGCTAAACCAGATCAAAGAGCTATGTTAAGGTATAAAAAAATAAACCTCTCAAAAGAGAAGGCCAAGCAGAACTAAATACGCCAAAACTGAACAAAATAGCAACAACCAGGAGGGATGCTCCCCAATGCAAATGAAGGAATAAAAGAATCATAGGTAATATAGTAAAGAGTGACAACCATGAAATTAGTAATGCAGGGTTCTTAGTGCAAAATCTAGAAAGAATAAAAAAATAAAGTGTGCTAGGAGGCCTGACAGGGTCTAAAAGATAATAGGATGTCACTCAGTTGTAAGCCATTTCAGACCAAGGAAACCAACTGATAGTATAGCAGTACTAATAAAGCTAACTAGCAAATGCTATGCTATAAGACATCATGGTACAAGCATTTGAAGTTTCCCCAGAGTACAAGAGACATGCAGCCAAAAAGGAAAAGGTCTGTAATCTTTGGGATCCATATGCATAGACAATTTTTTGAACGTATATGCATAGAAAATTTTCAGTGGAATGCAAATGGATCAATGCAATTGAAAGGATACCTGTTGAAATCTCCTAACACGTGTCAAACCAGTAAGTGCACCACTAGCTTCGTTGCGATGCAAAACTCCAAAATCAGCCAAGCGAAGTGGTAATTCTACAATAGTAACACTAAATAATCAAAATGCATATTATTGAAAGAACAGAAGAGGATATAATGGAACAGCAGAAGAAATAATAAGTTACATATTTAAACAGGAAACTCAAAGATAGGATCAGAAAATTCACAAAACTAGATAAACAAACAGAAATATGAATTATCAGACAAAGACAATAGCTTACTCTATATCTCATCCTAAAGTCATGCTATAATTATGCTGCAATTTCATATTTTTGATGCATTCAATGTTGAGATTGAATGACAAAGTTAGCTATCATTAGAAATTTATGACATCCAGTGCTTGAAGGAATTTAGCGGAATGTACATGTTTCCACAGCTTAATTTATGCCTGTAAGCTTTCAAAGTCACTTACAACTTACAACATCTTTTGTGTCAATACAATTGTATTTCCTCAAACTACCAGTTAGAGATCAACTACCCTTGAACCAACCTAAGGAGTGACCTTAACCAGTGAAGCCCAATGTCACTCAGTTTTACTACCACAAGGCTTTTAAGCCACAACAGCCTAACTGAATTGTCAGATTCTGTTACAAGCACCTATAGCTAGCTGTAATGGATCTGGTAGTATAAGATAAAATAATGGAATGAGAGGCAACAGAGAAGCATTACCCTAATCCCCTTCTTCATAGACAGAATCACCCATCTGCAACAGATAGACTTGTTGGCCCTTGCATTTGTGTCCAGGCCAAAATTTGTCATCACAGTCATAACATAAACCCTTTTCTCTCCAGGCCTGCATTTCAGCCCATGCGAGCCATTTAAAAGGGACAGGAGTTTGATCCTGTGGTCCTAGATCCCGAGGTTGAGGGCTACGCTTGAGGTGTGAGAGCTTCTCCACCTGATTCCCCATAGTACAGCTGACACTTCTGCTCTTGTTAATTCTCCAACACCTAGAGGACCTCAGAATATGCCAATAATAGTTCTTTGTCTATTTCTAAATGCTTCACCAACTCCTGAAGAACCTGCATCGCTTATGCTGAAACCATCAAAATTCAACTTAAAATGGTTCGGGATCAGAGGGCTCCATTGCATGGTAGGCAATGTTTTACTAGTGGATTATTGTGCAATATGCTGCCACCCTCTAAGTAAATCAACTTTAGGAAAGGGGGCAAAAGCTGCACATCCCTCAAATATTTATTTTTGTATAGATTAAGTATCACAAAACTTTGGGAAAAATCATCAAAATCTAACAAGGTAAAAGATCCAAACAAAATAGCCTCTCAATTTTATGACCACCCATTCCTCCAAGCAATTTTACTTTTAAAGTTCCATTGTTTGATAATTAATAGGAATTTCATTAAGAAGTATAATTTAATGTGCACTTTACAATCTGTATTTAGAAAGGCTACCACCTTTCCCAATCATTTATATTACAAAATTGCCCAGAAGGCCAGAACCCTTGATCCCTCAATGCCCCTTATCTTTTATGTTTCATTCCTTCCATAGACTGAGGCAAATTGCAACCAGAACTTTGATTCCAGAGGATTCACCCTTTCTTGGGGGAGAGGGAGGACTTTCACCAGCCATGATGGAATCAGAAATTTCAAATCAGTTAGAAGGATGCATTCCCGTCAAAAATTACAAAATTACAACAAATCTTCATGGAGAATAAACAAAATGTATCGAATTGTGCTGAAACAACCAATGCAAAAAAAAAGTAGCAGAAGTGCAGAACACTTGAAAGAAACCATTCTGATTTACACTATTCCACCCTCTATACCCAAAAACTAACACCATCTATAAGCAAAATCCACCCTCTTGGACACATGAAGTTCATTTACAATCAAAACCCATTCATTTATTAAGTGCAAATTTCTAGATATAATCTTTTGAAGAATCAAACTACATCATCAAATATCCTTCTATTTCATTTTCCCCAAATACTTAAAGACCACAAACATCAACGGGAAACTAAATTTTCTTGGATGTGCAATGGACAAGTTGACAGAATGCTGAGAACAAGATAGGATCTCAGGTCTGGATTTTGAACCTCCCAGATTTTACCAACTATCCAGTTGGGACCTTCATAATGGGAAATTAACCACTCTCTCCGATTGTTACCATTTAACAATTAAGAATGCATAGTTGTTACAGTGGTACCTAGACAACGAGGAAGTTTTAGGTTTGTGCCTAACTCTAGTAGTATTATTATTATATGAGAGTATATCAATTTTAGTTATTACACAACTAAACCATTTTATTTGTACAAATAAAGGTGAAAGGGGTAAAAGAGCATCATGAAATACAAGTATTCAATTTATCATAAAAAATACATGTTTTGTTTTTTGAACAGGTAAAGTAAAGTTTCATTGATAATGAGAGGTTGTACATAAGATTATGTACCAAAAAGATACTTTACACCCCCCCCCCCAAAAAAAAATCAAAAAATCTACATTCAAAAAAGATAACCAGCTCCTCAAATCCTCTACAACCCTATTAATCACCACAGGTTCTGGTGAAGCTGTCTGTTAAAAAATCCTCAAGTTTCTTTCAGACCAGATGGCCCACAGTACTGCCAAAGGGACTGCAGACCAACAGACTCTCCCTTTCCTAGACAAGCCCAGTATGCCCCACTCTTGCAAAAGGTCCTTGACTGAGAAGGGACAGCACCAGTGCAGGTTCAGGGAGAGAGCCCTTGAGAAATGGCTCCACAAAGCTGAGCTGAAGTTACAGTGTAAGAACAGATAACTTGCTGACTCTTCCCCCTGCTGCAAAACACACATAATCTGTCTTGGATAGGGTGCCCCTTCCTCAAAAGAATTTCCTTGTTCAAACATTTCTCTAGCACAACCACCCAAGTGAAGAATTTAACCTTGGAGGGTGCAGCTGAACCCCAAACGGCCTTGCTGGGAAAAGGGTTCCTTGAAGCTCCAACAAGGCCTTTGTAAAAGGATTTGACTCAGAAAACCCCTCTGGAGGTCCATTTCCAAAGTGTTGAATCCTGATTCTGTACATCCAGAGGTTGATTCTTCAGTAGAGCTAACAAATCAGAAATTTGACTAATCTCCCAATCATTGAAACTCCTAAAAGAAGACCTCCAGCATATTGATCTACCATTCACCTCATAGCAGTCAGCTAGGCCAACCAAAACCTCACCTTCCTCCCATTCCCAACTTTGAAAAGCAGCCCCTCGCTAAAACTACTAAAGACTTTTGATATGCCTTTCCACTAGCTGCAGCCGTAGGAAGAAGAGGGTAATTCTGCATCACAACCATTACTACTCAAACCATATTTCTCAGCAATAACCTTCCTCCACAAATTGCTTGGCTCAGTAGCAAACCTCCATAGTCAACTACCTCCAAATGACACAGGTTTACAGAATACAGACCTGATCCCAGCTCACCATGTGATACTTGGACGAATCCTTCCAACCACTCCACAGAAAGTCTATTATCCTCCTTTCTATCAGGTCAGCCACCTCAGATGGGATTGGAAGAACAGACATGTAATAAGCTGGGAAGCTGAGTAGCTGGGCAGCACACTTTTAATTAGAGTTACCTTCCCACCCTTAGATAGATACCTAGCCTTCCAAGAGGCTAGCTTCAAGTCAACACTCTCTAAAACTGGAGTCCACAGGGATTTTGAAGTGCATTTGGCCCCAGAAGGCAGTCCCGAGTACTTATAATGGAGGTGCCCTACTTTACAGCCCAAAAGCCTCGCCAAGTCAGCCACGTTTTCAACATCCCCGACTGCCATTAACTCACTCTTGGCCAGATTCACTTTTAAGCTTAACAACACCTCAAACCAGTATAGAAAGAACTCTAAATTGGTTACCTATACTGACGAGGCATCACAAGAACAATGTATCGTCTGTAAACAGAAGCAGAGGAATTTCTGTACCATTGTTCCTGAGTTTGAAGCCTTCCACATACCCTGTTTCAGCAGCCTGAGCTGTCAACCAGCTTAAACCATCCATTACAACAAGAAAGAGCAATGGAGATAGTGGATCACCTTGCCATAACCCTCTGTAGCTTTTGAGATTCCCATGAGCAATGCCATTGATTAGGACAGAGAACCCCGGGGTTGTCACAGACACCTTCATCCAATTTCTCCACTTGCTGCCAAAATGCATTCTAGAAATCATATAATTCAGAAAGGCCCAATTAACACGGTTGTAGGCTTTTTCTAAGTCAATTTTGCACACCAAACCTTTCCTACCGCTTCTTCTTGAATCAATTAACTCACTTGCAATTAGCACCCCATCTTGCATGTGTTTGCTATACACAAAGGCCCCCTCATAGGTGATACTAGAATTTTTGCCAGGATTTTGTGCACAATTCCAATAAACTAATTGGACAGAAGTCCTTCATCTCCACAGCACCACTCTTCTTGGGGATTAGGGAAATGAGGGAAGCATTCAAGCTTCTCTCAAGGGCTGCAGCAATTATGAAACTCCTCTAAAGCCCACGTCAGATCATGCTTTAGGACGTACCAGAATTTTTTATGGAACAGATTTGTAAAACCATCCGGACCTAGAGCAGTCCCCCTCCATTTCATCTAAAGCTCTCTTCAACTCCTCTACAGAAAAGGGCTTTTCCAACTCAGCAGCTTGGTGTTCAGCCAACATCTCAAAGTGGAGACCATCCAAAGTTGGTCTAACCCTACACGGTTCACTGTAAAGCTGCTCGATGTCCTTCTCCTGATCCACTACAGAATCTCCAACTTGTAACTTCTTGATGCTATTCTTTCTTTTTCTTATCAGTAATGGGAATTTCATTAAGAAAAATTAAGAAACAGTACAGAATCTAGTAGCCTCGCCTACCCCACTAGAATTTAAATTTTACCAGCTACCAACTTTTGACTTTTCAGCCTTACAACTGAGCCCAAAACAATGCTCCCTGTTAGCCCCTTGTTTCGCTAGCTGATCTGCAAAACCATTTGCCTCTCTTGGAGTCCACTGAATCAATAACTGCATGTCTGTGGATAGGCGTTTAAACTTCTTGATTTCATTTTTTAAGAACCAGGGAATCTTTTCATTCTTCTTTAGCCAGCTTATAACCACTTTGGAGTCGCCTTCCACAACTAGCTTTCTCACTCTCAATTCCATAGCTTTTTGTATCCCTAAAACCACTGCCTTTAGTTCAGCTGTAATGGAATCTCCCCATCCAATAGGGCCCGAATACAACCCCACAACAATCCCATTGCCATTTCTTATCACCCCTCCAATTCCAGACATTCCTGGGTTACCAAAGCTATTTCCATCAAAGTTTAATTTGAGGAAACTAGAATCAGGGGGGTCCCAGTTTCTTAAAACTTTCTTCTTTGCTGATGAAGAGGATACTACTGTCCGAGAAGTCTGGTGTCACCCTATTCCCCCCAACGTGGATGCTTTCTGTTGGGAGGTTTACCATGGTGCAATTAACACCTATGATCTGATGCAGAGGAAGAGGCCTCGATGGTGCCTTTCACCCAATTGGTGCTGCTTGTGTGAATCAAATGGTGAAACTGTTCATCATATTTTTGTTTCCTGTCCTGTTGCTAGCTGCATTTAGGAATGGTTGGAAAGACTCTTTGACACCTCCACTTTCAGGTGGCCAAAAAGAAGAGGAAGAACTCTGTGGAGATGCACACGGACAGCAATGCTTTGGACGTTATGGGAGGAAAGAAATCTGAGAATTTTTTAAGGAAAGAAAAGGAATAAGGAATTACTGATAGAAGGGGTTATGATAAAAGTGATCTCATGGGTAAAATCTATGGGATTATTCTCAAACTTTACTTCTGATGATATAATCAGGAACTGGAGGACTGTAGCATCCTCGTCATCAGCAAAAAAGAAGGTTTTAAGAAATTAGGTTCCTCCTGAATCTGGATTCCTCAAATTAAACTTTGATGGGAACAGCTTTGGCAACCCAGGTGTGGCTGGAATTGGTGGGGTCATGAGAGATGACATGGGGAAAGTAGTGGGGCTGTATTCGGGCCCTATTGAATGGGGAGATTCCATTACAGCTGGAGGCATATAACTTGAGGCATATAGAACACCAAGAGGTAATACACTGGAAGATTTGCAAGGGTAGACTTAATGAGAGTAATCCTGCCCCTGATAGAAATATAACTCCTCTTCCACGCAGCCAACTTCTTTTCAAACCTTTCCACTACCGGATTCCAGAAATCTAAATTTCTAGGTTTTGCACCGAGGGGAAGGGCTAGATACTCCAGCAGCCAATCACTCTGTAAGCAGCCTAGCTCCCCAGCCCATAAGTTGATCTCTTCTTGAGCTAAGTTGATCCCCACCACCACACATTTAATGAGGTTCACCTTTTAGATTTGACACTCTTTCAAATAGATTCATCAGCATCTTTAGATTCCTTGCACCTAACCCATCTTCACCCTCACAAAAGATAATGATGTCATCAACAAATTGTAGGTGAGTTACCACCACTCTCTCCCGTCCTAATCTCCACCCCTTTAAAAGACCCACCTCATCCACCTTTGAAATTGGTCTGCTAAACACCTCTGCTGAAATGGTGAAAAGGAAGGGGGATAGTGGATCCCCTTGTCTCACTCCTCTTAGGGCACCAAAGAAGTCCTTGACTACTCCATTTACTAGTACTGAGAAGTGGCAGGATTGCAAATATCTTTTAATCCATTTGCACCATCATACTCCAAAACCAAATTTCCTTAGTGCCTCAATCAAGAACTCCCAATCCACAAAATTGAAGGCTTTCTCTAGATATAATTTACATAAAATGCCCTCCTTTCCAGATTTCTTAAACTCCTTCACACATTCATTGGCAATAAGTATTTGGTCCAAAATTTGTCTATCTTGGATGAAAGCCCCTTGAAATTGAGAGATGATTGACAAGAGGGCCTTTTTAACCAAAGGGAAAGGACCTTGGCTAGGATTTTGTATTGACTCGTCACCAAGCTGATTGGCCTGAAGTCCTTCAAATGGCAAGCACCAAACTTCTTTGCGGTCAACGCAATAAAAGTAGCTTTTACTCCCTGCTAACAATCCATCTATGATAGAACTCCTCAAAGACTTGCATAAGATCACCCTTTATCAACTCCCTACAATCTTGGTAGAAAGCCATAGTAAAGCCATCAGGCCTGGGTGCCTTAAAGTGATCCATAGAAAAGATTGCTTCCTTCAACTCATCCACCTCAAACTCTCTCCAAGTTCCTGCTCGTGGCATCTTCTAAAGATTGATTTAAAATGACTCACCAAGGTCTCTTGATGTCATTCTTCCTCATTGCATTAGCAAACTTGTGAAAGAAGGTGGTATTATTATCCCCTAATTTCAACAAAAGAGCCATGGATTTCTGCCTCCATTTCACCTCCTGTTTAGAGAATCATAATCTTTCTTAGCCTTGAGTCTCTCCACTCACTTAGCCTCCCCTACAACTCCACCTTCCTCCTCTGAATCGATCTCAATTATAATTTTTAAACAATCAGCTCTCCATTTTTCATCATTTAACACCCTATCCCACTGCTATTTCTTGATATTGCCTTTCAGCCAATGTACCTTCTTGCTCAAGATGTGACTTGGTTGACCCTTCAAAAAAAAGGTGATAAGACAGCACCCGAGAAAAAAGAAAACCAAACAAAACAAAAAAGCCATCTAACAACCTAGATAAAAGGCTCTGCATTACATATTTGATATCCCAGGACCTGTCCCAACCCACTCCCAAAATCCTCCTTGTTTAATTGACTGAATTCAGGGAGAATCAACATCCATTCAACCACTGATCTGCTCGCAGCCACAACCATCTTCTCCATGCTACAAACCTTATCTTTGAAAGTCTTGCTATTTCTTTCCTTCCATATGTTCCACAATACCACCATACCCCCTGACAGACCCACTGCATCCACCTCAGCCCATTCTCCTCTATCTGGCCCTCATATCTCATTTTTCAACCTTAAATCAAAATATTCCAATTTTGTTTCCTGCAACAAAACAGCATCTGGATTGTGTTTTCTCAGAAGATTCTTGACCACTTCTCCCCTTTTCCCATCTATTAGACCCCTTACATTCCAAGATAGAAGCTTCATTTTCGCAGCTCCCCTCTCCCCCTCTCTCTGCCCTTCTATTCCTCTTCCGTCAGCCCTGCATGTCTCCCCTCCCCCCTCCTTCAGCAGTTCCCCCATTATCTCTTCCTTCTTGTTTCTCCCTTCTAGACCTCTCACACTGATCAATAGTTTTTCTCCCCACTTCTTCTCCCCCTAGAAAAAACAGACCCAAGGCTTTGCCTACCTATATCTATCCTTCTACTAGTTCTTTGATACCCACTGATGTCTCCTTCCTCTCTACCACCTTCTCTCTTTCTTCCTGATTGTTTTCTACCTCGTCCCTCAGCTCCTCCACTCCAGCTCCCTCCTTCCCCTGCTTCCTCTCCCCAAGCTTCATTGTTTTTTTCTTCCTATTATAGACTCTACTTGTTTCCTCCACCCCCCCCCCTTTTTCTTTTGGTACAAGACTTCATGCCCCCTGACATGGATATAGTGTTCCCTACCCCATCGGAAACAGCCCCAGTATTACTCCAAAACAGAGGTGAGGCTGAAACGGAAGATGCTCCAGGGGAAGAAGAACGATAAGGGAAAGAGCCGGGGGATAGGCCTTCCACGTTGATCTCACTCACCTCCTGCCGAAACATCTTCAAATCTGCCTGGAACTGCCTTGATCCCTACCAGAGGCAGAGCTTTGTTGTTTGAAGTTATGGCCGCCTCCACTTCATCCTCTTTGCCTTCATCTACTGTCCCCACCCCAATTTCTTCCTCCCTTACTCCAGAAACAATTGTAACCTTTGTTACGATTGTCTCTGGAGCATGATTGTCATTCACTAGAGACTTCTTTCTTCCTGGTGCTGCTGAGATCTCTCCCTCTTCACACTCGCCTGTGTCTGTTCAAAGGAGCTTCGGTTTCCCTCCCTCCCAAACCCCAATCTTCTCATCCCCTTTGTATCTCATAATGACCCAGATCCAACCTTCACTGTTGGACAGTTTCCGCTTCCTGCTCTGAGAGTCTGTTGACTACAAGTGAACTGATACAGTTATTGATAAAAAAAACAACATTATAGGGGCTGAGCCGACCACAATTACTATATACTTGTGGTCTCTAATACAATTTGCTTAGGAAAAATCTGAAGATGGAAGAAGGTTCAAAATAGTGTTTGAAGTACCAAGTGGTAGGGTTTCACCTCTTCCTCCTATTTATTATTCTTCTTATTGGCCATCTATTCTTTGCTATTTATCTTTTACTGGTGCTCCTTTCTTCTCTCTCTAAACTTGAATACAACTGCCCAAGTTTGCAAGTAACCATCAGCTTTCTTTTAGCAGGTCATAACCTGAAAAACAATAGACTAATGAACCAGGCACCCCCCCCCCAATGCATTTACCTATGGCAATATTAGCTTTCCAAAAAGAAAAACCATTTCTTGAACAAGTTTTTCTCCATTTTGGAAAATAAGGACACTCCAATTCCTGTTGATAGGTCTTGAGTTGAAGAGGTGGAAAAGCGCGGTTTTGACAGCGAAGCAAGTATTTGAGAAGCATGCAGTTTTAGAGCTAGAAGGGATTAATGACAATTATGTGAGGAAGAGTATTAAGGCCATTCCTGAAGCAGTTAAAAGATTCAGATACCAGAAAAAATAACTGAACTGCGACAGTTTTGAAGGTTTTTGCTAGATTGAGGGGAGGCATATTTAGGGTCAGATTAACACAAGGGTAAAGAAGACAAGAAAAGATTTGGAGAGAAGAGAAGAGAAGAGAGAGAGAGAGAGAGAGAGAGAGATTTTCATCCAATGAAGGTCAAGTGAATGAGTTCTGATATCAGTATTCGGGGAGAAGAATTTGTTTGAGTGGACTACTATGCTGGGCTCTGGGAAAGATGGGAGGAAAGGTTAAGTTGGGCTTCGATTGCATAATTTTGGGTTCTGATGGTGGGTGGTTTTGAGGGTTTATTTGGGCTTGGCTTGTGGTAGACGGCAATGTGTTTAACATTAGGGGTGGCTAGGTTGATTATTGGGTTTGGTGTGGTGCCTTTTCTGTCATCACCCCTTGTAATCATTTCTCTTTTTCTTTCTAATCAAATTTCTTCTTTATTTATCTTCAAAAAAATCAAGATTTTCCCTGTTTTCCCTTTAATCCCTACTATATAGCCCCATCATTGCTTTAACCATGAAAAATTACCCACCCCTATCCTACATCATTTTAGTTGAACCTTTTGATGTTAAACTGTTGAACATTACACTTGAATCTGCATAGTTTAGTTTCAGCATTGAAACGATAACCATCTATTGAATACCACCAATAAGGTCAGCTAACTCAATCAAACTCAACATGGAATTAAGCACAAAGAAGTAAACAATCTAAAAGAAGCAATGAACAACTTCTACTTGCGTGAATAGTATATATGGGGAACAAATAGATAAAGAGATAAAGTCAATGACTTAAACAGATAAGTTCACCTCTATATGAACGAACTCTGTGTTCAAACATTAAGCAATGCCCAGGGCAATTCATTGGCTTAAGTCCAAACTCCTGTTTCTCAACCTGCAAAGAACACAAGGAAAAAAGGAAGCAAATTTCATCTCATTGGAAAATAACAGAGAAGGGAAAATAACTAATGACACAAAATAGAAAAAGAAAAGTCACTTCTACATAAAAATAAGAATATATTCTGTTATTCTAAATACTGGCATTGACAACACTAGCTTCAAATTGCAATCACCAAGTGGGTGGTTTGGAGTAAACCTACTCAGTGTGGGTGGTTTGTGCTGGGAAATGTATTTGGAAAGAATAAATATTTGTGAGATATTGCAAAGAAAAAGACCCAATTGGTGCCTTTCTCCACACTGGTGCTCCTTTTGCAAAGCCAATCGTGAGAATTGTTATCACTTATTAATCTCCTGCCCTTTTTCTTCTTCAATTTGGGAATGGTTCTTTTCTTTATTTGGGTGCAGGTGGAACCCTCCGCCTAATGTACAAAGCCTATTTGCTTCTACTTTCCTAAGCTGGTCAAAGAAGAGGGGACGACTACTTTGGAGATGCATTAGGACAGCAGTGTATTGGACTATTTGGGAGAGAGGAACCAAAGAATATTCCTTGAAAAAAAAAGAGGCAGAGAAGTTGTCATTGAAGCTATTACCCTCAAGGTGGTTCACTGGGTGAAGTCATTGGATATCTTTAAAGATGTGTTGGGCACTGATGAGGAAGTGGAGAGAGGTAGCTGATTCTGCTCCCGATAAGGAGGTGGTTAGACCTGTTTGGTATCCACCCCCTAGTGGCTTCATTAAGCTCAACTTTGGTGGTAGTAGCGAAGGCAGCTCAGGTCCATCTAGCATAGGAGTAGGGGTGGATTCGAGCCGAGCCGAGCCGAGCCGGATATCTAGCTATTCGAGCTTGGCTCGCTCATAAACTATCAGGCTTGAGTTCAAGCTTGAGCTCGATTCAAATTAGAGACTAGAGATCGAGCTCAGCTCGAGTCAAAAGCTCAGAAGTTCGAGCTCAGCTACCTTTGATTACAGGTCTCCCTCAGCTGCTGAAGTGCCAAGCTGAGGTCTCCCTAGCAGCCAAGGTGCTGAGCCGATGTCTCCCTCAGCTGCTGAAGTGTCGAGCTGAGGTTTCCCTAGAAGCCAAGGTGCCAAGCTGAGGTCTCCCTTAGCTGCCGAGCTGCAGCCTCCCTCAGTTATCAAGGTGCTGAGTCGAGGTCTCCCTCAGTGGCTGAGGTACCAAGCCGAGGTCTCCCTTAGTAGCCGAGGTGCCGAGCCGAGGTGACACCCTATGTACACATACTCGATTAGGCTTTCGAGCCTCACGAGCCGAGCTTTATTAAGCTCAAGCTTGGCCTGATTAGCAAACAAGCCTATATATTAGGCTCGAGTTCGGCTCGAAGCTCGGTTTAGACCGAGCCGAGCTCGAACAGCTCATGAGCAACTCGGCTCGTGGCCACCCTTACATAGGAGGAATCTTCAAGAACAAGGAAGGAAATATCATTGCATTCTACTCAGGTCAATTGGAGTTGGGGACTCAGTAAGAGCTGAGGTTATGGCTATTATGGAAGGGACTCAGAAGGCTAAAGAGCTGAATATCAGGAAGTTGTCAATTGAAGGCAATTCAAAGCTTGTAATCAGATGGCTATGAAAAGAAGAGGAAGCTGGATGGTGGTGCTACATGTATAAGAAGAGGAAAGCTGTTAAATTACTACAAGGGGTAGAGGTGACTTGTAATTGGGTCAGAAGAGATGCAAATGCCTTTGCTGATACATTTGCTAAACAAGGGGTGGGAAGAAATAATTATTTTGGGCTGTGTTGTAATTTCTAAGGTGGGGAGGGCTAAGAGTGTTTATCCTTCCCCCTTCTTATTGTATTAATTTTCCTCATTTAATGAAATTGATTCTGTTATTGATCAAAAAAATTGCAATCACCAAGTTGTTGATGTATAAACTGTTTTTCCTTTTCGACCAAATTTATCTGAATATCTGATGATACTTGATATATCATTAAAAAAAGTTCATGAACTCTTAAACTTGGCATCTGAAGGAACTAAATATAAAACCTCACCTCAAACACAAACATGTTTTCTTTGTAGTTTGCAGCATGACCAGATGTCTCCCAGAGTTGCATATTGTACATATTTGGTGTCAAAACCTGACAAAAACTAGAATAAGAGTCCAATTTCTGAACTGAAAAATATTGGGCAGACAAATATATGTAGATATAGAAAATTAACCTCTTGGTAACCCCTCTCCCTATATTGAGCTCGGATAAATTCCATTAATTTGTTATAAACTCGAGTGCCATATGGCAGGAAAAACCAACTTCCTGGACTGAAATATGAAAGGAAATGCAAACGGTGAATATTACAGACAATGTCAATTCCAAAGTATAATTAACTAAATTTGGAGCTTTGTTCATTGCCTAAGAGGGTGACAAAAGAAGAGCTCTTGTTTTGCCCCCAATAATCTATGATCATATTTCTTTGCTTCCTCCAGCTGGGTAAGGTATTCCTGCAAAAAAGATGCAGCTACAATTTAGAACAATTGAAAAAGTGGGGATCATGTTGGTTGAAGTTCTACTTTTGTTCTTTTTTTCTTTTTTAATTGACAACTGTGCATTTATTCTATAGACACTTTGAGAGGATAGAAATGCAACTTTTGTTCTTTTTTTCTTTTTTAATTGACAACTGTGAATTTACTCTATAGACACTTTGAGAGGATAGAAATGCAATAAGATTTCAAGAAGAAAATCAAACTAAAGAAGCATTATTTGAAATGAAAACATATCTATGACTGATTGGGTGAATCCCATGAATAGTTCTACCCGCTTTTTCCAAGTATGACATCGTTAGAGGATGGCCATGTATTGACACTTCATCAGTAGCAAAAATGTCATACCCACCTATTGTTCTCCCCTGGCTTATAATTTCATCAAATTAACTTTGACTAGTGCAGTAGCTTGGGCAACTCAAGAGAATCAGGCATTGTAGAGTTTTCAGAAATAGTCATGGTATTATTCTGACCATCTTCTCTGAAGCCATCAGCCAAGGTAACTCAACCAGGACTGGACTACTAACAGTGTTACAGGGGCTGAGATTGACTAGCTCTCTTAAGAAATATTGGAGTGGAAGGGGACTCTCAAGCATAGCTATCAAGGCAACGCCTAGGCAACAAGGCACCCTTGGAGGCTCGCCTCACCTAATTGCCAAGCAGTTTTGTACACTATGTTATAAAATACTTTTATATTCTTAATATTTTGAGATTATAATTATAAAATAGACATTATCAAACAAAAATATTCATTTCTGTGTTTATATACTAATTTCTTTTTATTATTTTCTTATTTCTTAGGGTTTAATCAATACAGACATTGCTAAATGCTTTATTGAACCCTCAAAGACTTCATAACCTGAACCAATAAGAAAGAACTTAAAATTTTGTCTAACCAAAACATTTTCTTCTTCCACATTCTTCTTTTCCTATAACAAAAATAGGGCTCCTGCCCCTATATTTTTTAATTTTCTTTTCTTTCTTCCTTCTTTTCTCATGAATATGTTAATTTTCTATACCTTAACATGAAGTTTATACTTTACTTATCAAAAAAAAAAACATGAAGTTTATACTTTTCTTATGAAAATTATGGATAATTATTAAGGAAATATGGTTATGGAACATAGTGAACTACCCTAGGATATATGTTTTTTAATTAAGAAAAAAAATCCATCACCTAGGCGGGCACCCCCCTGTCGCCTAGCCTCGCCTTGGCGCCTTGAAAACTATGCTCTCAAGTAATAGTGGATTGGATAAAACAATAGCCCAGGATACTGGAAATATAGACACTAGGGGTGAGCATGGGTCGGTTCGGTTCGGTTCCATGGCAGAACCTAGAACCTACCCTGTGAAGGTCAATTCCAGGGTCAGTTCTAGCCTTAGCAGTTCCAAGGTCGGTACCAGGGTCTAGCCGTGGAACCTGATCTATCTTTACTCCCCTTTCAAAAAAAAAAAAGCATGTCCTTAAAAAACTTAGGTCCCGTTTGGCGCGTCTTTCCACACAGGTTGTTGGCTTTTTAGAAGCCTGGCAGCTTGCTTTTCAGTCTTTCGCCATTTGGTTGGGGGAACCCTAAAATGGCGCAAGAAGCTATATTCGAGCTTATTTCAGAATGCTAGAAATGGAGCTTCTCACCTGCTCAAGTCTCATCTTTGTGCGGAAAGACATGCCTCCAACCAAACGATCATTTTTTTAGAAAAGGTAAATTATGATTGTATTAAAGCAAAAGACCCTTTGTACAATGAGAAGGTGTACAAATAGCTATCAAGTTAGACCTCAAAAAAAGGCCATCCTCGAAAAATTAATCAAACATGTCATCTTTAAACACGGTATGTATAGACAACCAACTCCTAATAAACCCAAACGATCTTTGGGCTGCCAAGATCGTTATGTAAAAGCTCACTACGTCTTTTGACTGTCCAATCTTCTGAAAGATCATTCAAAAAATACATGCCAAATGGCACCTTAATTTTTAATAAATAAAATATATAGTTTAAAACGTATGTTATCTTTATTGATTAAATTGTGTAACTCAATATGTAGATTATTGCTCACACCATTATAGATGCAATACTATCGCGGGGCCCACAATGCATGACGAATGCCGAAAGCCCGGTTCTTGCACCGTTCCCATTCAGTAATGACGATTGTCCCGCAAGTGGTCCGAGTATCTGACGCGTTGTTTCCAATTGTCTCGCCGAAACAACAAATGGAATTTGCAAATACAAATCAAAATAAAATATTAATAAAATTGGGGTGCAACACGAGGACTTCCATGAACCAAAAACGAACTGACCCAATTGTTTTGGGTTCATCAGGTCCAACCCGACCAATTGACTAGGGATGCAAACGGATTGGATCAGGTTCGAATGAGGGTATATCCGAATATGATCCGACACTATTAATTGCAGATCCAATCCAATCCGATCGGATATGATAAAACATGGATTGGAATTCGAATCCGATGAGGAAGTCTAATTTTTAGATATGATCTGATGTGATTTGATTTTTTAAAAATTAATAAATTATTAAAAGAAAATCAAAATATAACAATTTAAATAAAGAAAAACAAAAACTACAAGTATCTTTTCAATTATTTTCATCATACATGTTTTTTATAAAAAAATAAATAATATAACAATTTTACAAAAATGCAATATAAATAATATATTTATAAATAAATAAATAAATAACATATATATATATGTGTGTGTTATATATATTTATATAAATAAAGAAATAACCTACATATTGGATAGAATCTTCTCGGATTGGATGGGGGGGTGATCCAAATTCGATCCGATTTTTGTTTGGATCCTATTACTCGATTCGATCTGATCGAAGATTTGAGATGAGGCTATCCAAATCCGAGAATATAGGATTGAACTTCCGATCGATTTGCACCCTTACCATTGATATCCCTAGAGAGAGAGGGGGTAATATATTATACATTTAGGGTTGGGTTTGAATTAATTCATGATTAGGTGGAATTGGTTCCGACCTAAAAGGAATCAGGACAATATATCAGGAACCGAAACCGAATTGACCCAATTGGGTTGGGTCCATCAGGTCCAACCTGTAATAAATGAGTGATAACAATTTTGTGGCAATATTGTAATTAAATGTTGATGGCACTCTTGTAATTACGTGAAAACTCAATATCATATGCACAACTAAAAAAGAGGCAATGATTTCTTTCAATGGCACTCATGTAATTAATAAAAAAATTCAAGGTGACAAATAATGTCACTTTTGTAATTAGTAGAAAATTCAAGGAGATAAATGATGGCATTCTTGTAATTAGCAAATGCTCATGAATACCACATGTTGGTCTTTACACGATAGTTAAGAAAAATAGTGTTTAATAAGGTGAGGTTGGTTTTTACACATGCATCTCCCATTAAAACCAAGACCGAGATGGGTTCAATTCTAACATGACATTGGTTTCTACACGGTTTTTACATTTAAATTTCCGTACGCGTTGGGCATGTGAAGATGAACAGAGAAGAAGCCAAAGATTCCATTTCGTGAATTCTCAGGGCTCCTTTGTCCTGATTCTTATTGGGTCAAATCTGGTTCCACCCAGTCATGAATTAATTCAGACCCCACCCAAGCTATATATATGTCTAAAAATTACAGGCCCTATTATATATAATATTAATTTATATATAATAAATTAATATTATATATAATATTTTCAATATATTTGTTATAACCAGGTCTATTGGGTTAGACCCGATAACCTGATTGGCTCGATTCTGAGTCTAAATATACAGACCCTATCGGGTCCTGTTTGGTTCAGGGTCATTTTTTATTTTCCATTTATCTTCAACCACTCTCTCCATGAACTTTTAATATTATTTACAAGATAATAAATGTTTTTAATATATTTTTCTAATTAATCAATATAATTAGTTAATTAAGTCCTCTAATTATGTTTCATATAGGCAATACCAGGGTGGGATTGAAGTATTAGATGAACTTTTAATATTATTTACAAGATAATAAATATTTGCAATATATATTTTTTATTTAATCAATATAATTAATTAAGTCTTCTAGTTATGTTTCATCTAGGCAAGCCCCAAGTTGGGATTGAAGTATTGGAAACAAACCCAACTTGGAAATTTGTGGGCCTAATGCACACTTAAGCCCGAGGCCAGGCCTGAACAAAAAAGCTAGGCCTAAGCCTTGAATTTTGAGTTATGTGGGATTAGGTTGGTTGGGCCCAAGCTTGACTTGGAAATTTGTGAGCCTAATGTGAGCTTGGGCTAGGATACAGTATTGGGCCAAAGCTTGGGCTAAAAATTTGTAGAGCCAGGCCCAAACCAAGTCTAAACACAATAGTTAGGACCAAGCCTAGAATTTTTGGGCCAAGCTAGACCTTTTCATCTACACCTATTCAACGTCTCAATTAAAATCCATGGAACAAAAGCAAACTAATATTTTAAAACAATTCCTCTTTTGTCAATCTCTCTCTCCAAGAATTCAACCACTCCCTCCCATCCCTCCCCCAACCCCTATAACAATATACACTTGTTAAAATGTCGTAGTTAAATGTATTTTTTAAGATTATATTAATTATTTTAAGGTAATTGTTTGTAATTGTAAAATTACTTGATTTAAAATTTGAGTAATTAATGTAACTTAAGTATTTAATTATATTAAATAAATTAATAATTAATTGATTTACCATATTTAATTAAATTAAATTAACTACGTTAACTAATTAAATAACACTAAATTAATTTGCTTCGTTTACTCAAATAGCTAACTTTAAATCTGCCTATATGAATAAAAGTACCTATTTAATGTGTTCTTCTTGTATTCTTATCAGCCCCTGCAGTGTAGGGGCACTCCGCTAGTTCAAATATTATAATGAAAACAAATGATCAAATAACTTAAGTAACCCATTGGTTAAGTGAGATCATGGCCTTTGTAACCACGAGTGTTTGGGTTCAAATCTTCACATCCTCAAAAGCATTTGAGGTTTATTTCAAGGTAAGTTTGGTTCCAAGGCAGGTTCCACCAAGGCCAACCAAAGTCAATTCACCGGGTGGTCGTTCGGGTTGGGTTGGGTCGGTTCAAGGCCAGTTCAAGGTCAGTTCCAGGTAGAACCTACCCTTTTTTGGGGAATAAAGAAGAAAAAGTTTTATTAAAAAAACAATACATTGCAATCAGGTGTCAATCGACACACCAAACTATCAAGCCAGACTAAAAAGATACACATTACAAGCTTGGATCTCAAGGAGACCCAAAAAGATCTCCGTAAAATCCAAAACTCTGATTTGCTCAAATGCTTGAAGAGAAATAACCCAACTTGTGATATGCTTTCCACCCCAGGCCGCAGTCGCTTCCAAGCTCTTCCTGACCAAGAGCCCAGACAACTCCCTCGATTTCCTGAAATCCCTGAATCCCATAGTATGGCCAACCCAACCGCATCTAACCCCACCCACTCTCCCCAACCTCTCCTCCGAATCTCGATCATCACTTATGCCAAAAGATTCCAGCTTCGATTCATGTAGGATAGCTATGTCAAGCTTCTGATTTCAAAACATGTACCTCACCAAAGACCTCCAGCACCCTTCCTTCAATCTCCTAGCACCCCATCTTCTTAGCATCTTCATTCCTCCCCCCCCCCCCTATTACAACTTGGTCTTCTTCCCCACCTTCTTCATTCCAACTTTTTTATCTTTTGCTTTTTTCTCTTGATTTGGCTTTCCTTTCTTTTTTACTTTTCTTTTCAAATTGCTCAAAAGAAATTTTAGCAAAACCCTCTCCTCCCCAAAAAAACAGACCAATTAACATCCCTACTGCCACTTCTCTGTCAACTATTCTGCTTAGATCCAATTACCTTTTTTTTAATTAGCTCACCCCTTCCCTTCCTGATCTCTCCCTCCAGTTCCTCTTGACTTATCTCATTACCCATTTGCTCACACCTAACAGACACATAGTGAAAGAAATGAAAAATCACTACAGAGCTGAGGACAACCTTCACTTGAATTCAAAGATCAGCAAATAGCTTGGTGCATAAATTGGTCATATAAAGAATGAATAGAAATCAATTATATTGGGGGTTGTGCCCCTGGGGAAATCAGTGGGTTAAGTAGCAGGGGCTAGCCTAAACCTTTTCAAAAGGGTTGCTAGGCACACTTTCTATTTTATCACATTCTTTCTTCACATACTAACAAACTCTGATTCGTGAAGCACCAAAAAAACATTAATTAATAGCTTACTAGAATATGGTAAACTGTCAATCATGCATGTATTAAATTATAAATATACATATAGGAAGGACCATCTTCACATGGAAGGGTGAATTTAATGCAGTTGAAACAGAAAGAAATAAAACACATCAACTAAGAAAAACTGGATGACTAGATACAAACCTTCAGACGTTTGGAATCGGGATAAGAAATCCCATAGACTCTTTGTAGACTTTCACGTTCCTTCTTCCCCCTCCAGTAGGCCGATGAAGCCTAGAAATTTCATCTATGCAATTAATACTAAAAGTAGATTTACACGCAAAGAGTACAAGTTTCAGGATGCCATGTTCTTAATCACCTTTAAACAAGCAAATGCTTTCACAAAAGATGTATTTGGGATATGGGGTCCACGACATAGATCAACCAAAGGCCCGCATCTGTAGACAGTGATTGTCTTGTCTTCTGGCAACTCATTAATGATTTCAATCTGAACCAGAGTTTTATCTCTTAACATTATTCAATAGAATAGCCAAGTTGAAAAGGAAAGAAGAAAAAACTACAAAAGGTATTTCAAATGATGCAGTACAAAATTTAAATATGGCAGCAATACTTGCCTTGAAATTATTTTCTGAGAACATCTCTAGAGCCTGTTTTCTTGATACTTCAATGCGTTCAAAAGGCTGCTTTTCCTGCAATATGAAGGAAGCAACACATTAAGAATCTTACAGTAATTAGGGGCTTAGGATGAGATATACCTGCACGGCATATAAACAAAAGCATTTACTATTAGAAGACTTGCTGTGTGACAGTCAGGTAATTCAGTTAGTCAATTAATGGATAACTGAATTGAACTATTGTAAGTTCATAAAGTAAAACAGATCAGGTGAGAGAGCCATTTTGGTAGGTAGAAAGAGCCTTAAATATACAACAAATTTACCAAAACCTCTCAAGATTTCACTTGTCCTATTCTTCTTTTGAATGCCTGGCCCATCTAATATACCACAACTTGATAAACACAATTTAATTTAAATTACATGTGAGACAACTGTCTTATGAGAGCCTTAAATATACAACACATTTACTGATCTCTCAATAGTTTGCACATCCTGTTCTCCTTTTGAATGCCTGACCCATCTAATATACCACTAGTTGAGGCTGGAGCTGAAAATGATGATATAAGTGAATCATCTGAGAAAGATTTTATCATGGATAAAACTCATAAGCTGGGGAGAACAATAGATGTGGAAATTGTGGTGGATAAGGAGATGGAGATGAGTAAAGTTCTGGGATTACACTTTATCGAAGACGAGGAATATGCAAGGAAGACTTTTGGGAAATTGGAAAAGAAATTCCCTATGCCTTTGATGTGTAGAGAGGACAGATTGGATATTGAAGCAGCTAGCCAGAATGCAAGAGATGTAGATAATCAAGATAATTCAAGATTTACAGGAGAAAAAACAGAGGGGAAGGGGACTATCATTTAAGGCTTCCAAAACAGAGGAACAACAAAATTCCCCAAATAGGGAGTCAAAAGCCCACACTATGTTGTCTGGGTCATTTGGGTCTTTTTTAATAGTACAACTGGGGATTAGAAAATACAACAGGGACTGACAGCAACAGAGGTGGTGATCTAAAAGATCACTTGGCAAAGCAACAGAGGTAGTGATCTGAAAGATCACTTGGCAAAAACAGAGGGGAAAGGAGACTATCATTTAAGGCTTCCAAAACAGAGGAACAACAAAATTCCCCTAGGGAGTAGGGAGTCAAAAGCCCACACTACGTTGTCTGGGTCATTTGGATTTTTTTAATAGTATATCTGGGGATTAGAAAATACAAGTGGTCTTTCTTTGTGCCCCCTGGCTCTCACAGGAACTCCCTCATCATTTTCTCCAATTGGTTAGCCACTCTAGTAGGGATTTTGAAGGTAGATAAGAAATAGACTGGCAAGTTACTCAAGGTTGACTTTATCAAGGTAATTTTTCCCCCTAAAGAGATATAATTTCATTTCCACCCTGCAAGCCTCTTTGGGAATCTTTCCAGAACTTGGTACCATGAGCTTTCAAAGTTAGGGTCCCCCCCCCCCAACAGTAATGCCAAGTAACGACCAGTCCCCTACCTCACAACCCAACAACCTAGCAAGGTTTTCCACTTCTTCCCCCTCTTTATTTACTCCTGCTACACAACTCTTACCCCAGTTTATTTTTGAGATTAGAGATCCTTTCAAAATGGGTTACCACCCTCTTCAGAAGTTCAGATTGATCATTTCCTTCCTCTCCCCTTCACAAAAAACAACAAGATCATTCAGAAATTGTAAATGTGTAACCACCACACCTTCCCTCCCAACTCTCCAACCTTTAATGAGATTATTAGCATCAGCCTTTAAGATCAAATCACTCAGGATGCCAGCTACTAAGGTGAAGAGGAAAGGGGAAAGAGGACCTCCTTGTTGGAGGCCCTTCTAGTTAGAAAAAAAAATCCCTAACTATTCCATTAACCAAGATAGAATAGTGACAGGAGGATATGGAACCCTTAATCCTTTTACACCATCTCACTCCAAAACCCCTTTGTCTCAAGATTTCTAGTAAGAACTCCAAGTCCACCAAGTCATAAGCTTTCTCCAAATCCAACTTACAAACCAAGCCTTCTTCCTTTCTCCTCCTCTTGTAATCCACACACTCATTAACAATAAGGATTTGATCAATTATTTCTCCCAAAAACAAAGGCACCTTGTTTTGTACAAACTTCCCACTAGGCTAATGGGTCTAAAGTCCTTTGGTTGGTTTGCATCCTCCTTCTTAGGAAATAAAGCAATAAGCGTCGCATTAGCTCCTGAGTTAAAATTTCCCCTCTCAAAAAAGTCAGCAAAAACCTCCAAAAGATCAGCACCAACAATCTTGGTAAAAAGTCATCGTGAAACCATTTGGACCAGGAGCTTTAGACATCTCCATAGAGAAAATGGTTTCTTTTACCTCCTGGACTTCAAAGTTTTTCTCCAAAGCATCAATCTGCTCCCTAGGTCCACTCCTCCAAACAAAGTGTTCTAAACTCTCTCACTCTACCCGGGCCAGCATATATTGCTTTGAGTGGTCCACAAAAGGCTTGTGCTATATCCTCTTCCCTGGATAAAACTTGTCCATTCCATTCTAATTGGGCAATAGTATTTCTCCTTTTCCTACCATTTTCTACCAAGTGGAAGAAACTTGTATTGCCACCTTCTTCTTTTAGCCATCTATGCCTAGATTTTTGTCTCCAGCTAATTTCCTCTTTTAGCAAGATCTCTTCCAATTCCTGTTTTAACCTCCACCTTTCTTCCAGCCCTAAACCTCTTTCCCCTTCCAACCCATCAAAATCCCATATCATGTATGCAACCCAATCCTTTCTTTCCTCTATTCTGACAAAAAAAAAAAAAAAAAACTCCTTGTTCCACCCTTGATCCTAACCTTCAGCCTTTATAGCTTCTTGTGATAACCCTTCCACCTAAACTCCACCTGATCCTCCTCCCACAACTCTCACTTTGAGTCACAATGAAGTAACCGCATATTGTCAAATCTAAAAGGACAAGGGCCTCCTCCTACTCTTTCTTGGGACAGTCTAATTGGGCAGTGATCCAACATGGTTCCCAACAGGGCTCTAGCTACCATCCCCCTCCAACCTTCCTCCCAATCTGAAGAGAAAAGAAATCTATCTGGTTTGCAACATATGGGTGCCTCTTGAAAGTTTGACCAGGTAAAATTTGCTTGTAACAAAGGCAGCTCCCACAGCTCATTATAATCCACAGACTGATTGAATTTTCTCACACACAAGGTAATACTATGGCTAGGATTGTTTGTTTCATGTAAGAATCTAATCACAGTAAAATCTCCTCACAAGCACCATGGACCCTGCCAAAGACCTCTATTTCTACTAATTCCTCCCACAAACCCTCCCTCTCCCTATAAGAAGAGGGCCCATATACATTATTTAGAACCCAGACTAACCCATCTTCTTTCCTCTTCAATTTGACCGAAACCGAGATATTTCCAATCAATTCCTCCAAGCACTCCAAATTTTCATTTCTCTAAAATGTGATGATTCCCCCCAAAGACCCCCATGATTGTAAGAAGGCCCAACTTATTCCTCTAGCTGCCCAAATACTTCTTGCCTACCTTCTATCCACATCAGACAGTTTTGATTTACTATATCTGGCTTCTCTTTCCTCCATAGCTCTCTGATTGTTCTTCTTTTTCTTGATCTTCCTGAACCACTTACATTCCAACTTATTATCTTAACGCAAATCAACTTAGACCTGACCCTTTGCTTATTGACTCCCCTTCCTTCTTCCTTTCCTCCCTTCATGCAAATCAACTTGTTGCCAATTTCAAAACCAAATCAAAATCATCTGGTTTAAAAACAGATTGTTTCTCAAAACAAAAGCACAGAAACATGTTCGTGGTTGTTTATGTGTTTTTTGTCTTCAAATATTTGAAGACTGAAATTTTATTTTTGTTTTAGAAAACATAATTTTGATTTGTTTTTTGGAAATAAAATCATCTTGTTTTCACACATCAATATGAAAATAAAAAAGTTAGAGAATGTCTTTTTGGCTAAGATAGCAATTTTGAAAACAAGTGTAAACAAAAACATTCACATTGTCAAACATCCCCTAAGTTTTCAGTTCTTTAAAACATATTTTTGTAATAAGTTACTCATTGAATAGGTTGCATGACCTATTGGTCCCTCAAACATCCATTAGAGTGATAGAAGAGGTATTGGACAACTGAAATTCAAGGCCAGAAGAAGAAGTATTGCTAGTTCCACAACATGTGAGTCTTCTATTTTTTTTTAACTTAACCTCTTCTGTTCTTTGAGACGCCCCATGGGTCAATGTAATATTTTAATGGGACAGCTTAAAACCATGTCATTCAGAATAGAATGTAGCATCTGAAGATAGTAAATTATGTTTTCCTAAATTTATTCATTTCTTTATAGAGGTACGTTTACAACTTGAAATTCTGAATAGTCTAGGTAACAGATCTTTATCATGTCCACACAAATATTTACATTGCTGAATTCTATAAATAAATAAATAAATAATGATGAGCAGCAAACTTGTATTTTTCAGTCATATTAATCATTTCAGTTAGAAGCCAATTAAACAAGGACTACGAGCACGTTAATATAAGCTACCGCAGGAAAAAGAAAGTGATTTTAACTTTAATAGCATCTTAGTGTGACAGATAAACTGGATTAGATTCTTGATGGGTTACTATGGTACAAGACAAATAAAATGGTGTCCTTCAAAAAGACACTTCAATAACTTTAGAAATTGTAGTGTGCACTGCATATGTACATGTATGATGGATGCATGCATGTGTATGTATATATATGAAACAAAGGAAATAATAAAATGTTTGGGTCCTACAGCAATATGAAGGCATTTAGATCTTCTCAAATGAGCAGTCCAATGAACCTTCCTAACAACTAAAACAATCAAAACAAATACTTAATTTTAAAAACACTGCCATATGACCAGATGAGCACAAAAGCTAGCTTTCTTGAGGGGAGAAAAGTGACAGTACCGCAACTGCTTTCATTGCCCCTGCTTCAATTTGTTTGAAATGGTCTTCATTCAATCCTAGATCACCATAAAATGCATCATAATAGAAACCCTGTGAATAGGCATTAAATCATCTTGTAAGAAGCTTGCTGAAATATGATTGAAATTCCCACTAAAAAGAAATGTAGCAAATATCTGTGCAGACAAAGGCAAAGCTGTTAAACATGCATATAGGACACTCTTGTATTAGATACAGAAATCCAAAGCAAGAGAATTCACAACACAACAAGAACAAACACATAGGCCAGTATCAGTTAAGGCCATTTTCTAACTTCTTATCTTGAAACTTTAGCCTTTACACATAGAGCAGCATTCTTCCTAAAATAAAGGTTATGTCATTATATCAAAACCTCGACCACATGTAAAAGATGGCACACATGCAATGGGTAGAGCTTCAAGATAGCTTGTCCACTCTTAAATTTGAAATTGAAACCTCATCAATGCCAAGCACTTTAGAATCATCAATTGATAACATACATGAAAACAAATATGCAATCTAATACAATATTAGGCGCTCCATGGAACTTGACCATGTGAAAAAGGTTCAAAAAATATTAGTGCATAATCATTCTAATCCAGTCAAACTCCATAACTTTTTTCTAGTGGTTAGTAAATTATCAGAGGTTTCTTATTAAAAAAGTAAAAAAGATTAAGTACAAAGTAATGCAAGAAGAAGTTCCTGGAATAGAAACCTGAGAAATCGGCCATCCTTGTAGTAAACAACCACTCTCATTCAGAAAAATAAAATAAAATAAGGAGTCACATAAGTTGCAAGGAAGCATAAAAAAACAGAGGTTCTTTTTAGGTCCGCAAACTTTTTTTGAGAGATTAATGTAGAGTATTGCACTAAGAACTTGTCCTCTTTTTTAGGTCCCCAAACTATTAGGATCAAAAAACATCAAGACATAGATAGAGAGATATCCAAGACTTGTCCTCCCTTTGCTAAATGGGCAACAAGCCAATCCCCCACCTCTTTATACTCTGCAACTTCTCTAAAAATATAGGTCCCACACTCCCACTCTATCAAGCATTAGGTCATTTCTTGCTTGGGAAATGGCTTTTTTGACTACCTCTGAACGAGGACAAATTGTGACAAAAAGTGGTAATGAATATTCGTGGAAAAATGATTAATGGATGGGATGCTGGCTTGAATGCTAGAGATACTTTAAACTCCCCACGGAAAGCAATCCCCTCCATCTGCCCTGTCCTCTTAAACCACATCAGGTATAATTTTTGCAATGGTCATAGGGTAAATTTTTTAGAGAATATTTGAGTTGAGTCTTGTCCTTTGAAGGACAGGTTCCCAAATCTCTACGCAATCCCCCAACTCAAACTGGAACCTGGGTTTTAGAAGGGATCTAAGAGATTGTGAAGTTCCTAACAGTTTGGCCTTGTTGAAAATTCTTGAGAAGGTGTATCTTGAGTTGTCTTCTATAAACCACAGAGAATGGGATGTCAATCCCTCGGGCACTTTTTCATGCACTTCCTACTTCATTGTCTGGACCTCACCCACTGGTTTAATACATCAATTTTCGATGAAAGAAATCTGGAATGGACCTTCTACCCAAAAAGGCTTTTTTGTTTGGAGGTATTTCATTTGAAGATTAACACAGCCATCTATGGACAGTATGGAAAGAAAGAAATAAAAGAATAGTCAAAGGGAAAGGGAAGAAACTAAGGAAATAATTATTAGAATGTTGTGGATCTTGTGGTTAAGGTTGTGCATTGGATAAAGACATTGGACATGTTTGCACATTTTCTCTATAGAAGACGTATTGGGAAGATGAGACTGGGTAGCCGAAACATCTACAGCAAGGAGAAAAGCCCAAATTCAATGGTTACCACCAAGGAGAACCCAATTTAAGCTGAACTATGATGGGTGCAGCACTGGTAATCTGGGACCATCGGGTGTAGGAGGTGCATACCGAAATTAAGGAGAAATACTAGCTATCTACTAAGGACCAATCAGTCATGAGAATTCTGATAGAGCTGACTTATTAGCAGTACTGCAAGGACCGTGATTAGGGACTATAGAGACGATTGGGATTTAAGAATGTAGTGGTAGAAGGGGACTCCAAACTAGTGGTGGGGTGGATAAAATAAACCGCCAAGGACTTGGCAATACCAACATGTCATGAGGGAGATAAAGCACTTAGCCAGCAGAAATGGAATCAAGTTTTTCATTGGTTCCAAGATCAGCCAATATAGTTTGACGGATTCATTAGCCAAGCAAGGGGTGAGTAGATCTCAACTATTTTGGGCACAGATGGGATGTAATTAAATATGGGGTGTAGTCAGCCGTACACTTTTTTGGGATGCTTTGCATACCGCATACTATGTATATGATCCATTCTTTGAATTTTTTTTAATAAAGTATTGCTGTTAATCATCAAAAAAAAAGGCATTAGGTGATTCTAGAGCAAACCTAGCATTGTTTGTTCAGGATTGTCCATGAGAGGGTTTTGTAGAATGGAGCTTTATATCTTGGAATTTGGTTCCTTCTAAAATTTTCTGCAGAATCATACAAGAGCTGAACTGATGACTGTGCTGCATGGTTTGAGGTTAGCCAAGTAAACCTCTCAACAATCACAATTGGAAAGTGAGAGAATCAAACAGTCATGGGATGGTTAAGAAAATTAATACAGGTTTTTAGGTTTATAAAAGAACCATGAGGGAAATAAGACAGGAGGAAGAGGAGCTAGATTCTAGAACATGTTGCAAATGCAGTGTTTTAAAAGTGCAAGGCACGAAAAAAGCACAAGGGGCAATTTGTGCCTGAGGCATAAGGTGTGTGCCTCTTCGAAGCAAGGCGCAAAAATACAAAAAAAAAGCCAAAAAATTAAAAATTAAACATAATATTAATAAAAAATATAAACTTAAATTTAAAAACAAATGTTTTAAAAATACATAAACATAACATGTCAAGCATATCCAAATTAAAATTTAAAAATAAAATCAAACATATAAAACATTTTCAAACGTGTAAAACACCACTCTTTTTTTTCAATTGCATTACTTCAAATAGCTAATGTAATGTAAAACATCTTGCATTCTTGATTCTACAAACCGCCTTTGTACCAAGCCCCTCGAGGCAAGCCCAAGAAGTCCATGTTAGGGTCTTAAATTCTTAATCCTTACACAAAAAATGATTTTATAATTTTAATTGCCTTTTAAGAAGATAATTTATTAGGATGAATGAATGAACGCAATATTAGCAAATAGGGAGTTCTTGGAGCTTTGGTGAGCGAGCAAATGTTGTATATTCATCCTAATAAAATGTCTTACTAAAAAAGGCAATTAAAATTATAAAATCATTTTTTGTGTAAGGATTAAGAAGTTAAGACCCTAACATGGACTTCTTTAGGCTTGCCGCTAGGTTCAAAAAAGAACAAAAAGTGGAAAAATAAATAAAAAAAGGCGCACATATGGGCTGAAGTGCAAGGCACACCAAGCACTCGCATTTTGAAAGTGTTGCACATGGGGCCTAGGCGAAGCATATACCTTAAAATGCGCCTGCCTAAGCACCTAGGCGCACCTTTTAAATAAAAGTTCAAATGGATACCTACGTCTACCAACAATTTGGTAGATGGATAATCAAAACAATGGATACCTACGTCTACCAACAGGGAGTCATTAGGAATCAAGTTTTCTGGGGGTTGGTCCCTTGGGGGATCTGTATGGAAAACAGTTGGGTAGCTAGTAGGACTAGGCTAATTGAAGGGAGTTTCTAGAACTCCATTATGCATATACCATTTTTTACATACTAATAAAATTGTTGCAATTCCTGATAAAAAAATCTAGAGAATTTAGGAGTGGGGTGGTTTATGCAACTGAAATCATTAAGGAGTGCAACAGTCCTTGGGTTTATAGTTTAGCCTGGTTGATATCTCATTGTTAATTATCCTTTTAATTTCTTGACTTGATTCCACATGGACCAAACTGTAAGGATCACATGTATCTCCACTCTTGTCCTTAAACAAGAGCTGGGCAAGGCTCCATATAAGATTTCATGTATGGAGAGTTTTCCTTAGCTGAAGTTCTTCAGTGTTTTCCTGCCTAATAACAGTGACTGCACCTAAGGGATTAATTATAGCAGAAATTCAAAAGAATGGGTTCAAAAGATATCTTCTGCTTTCCATCACTTTTCCTTTTCAGACTTATGGAGAAATTGGCTAGCAATAGCAAGGTGCTCTTATAGGAAGACTAAGGCAACTACAAATGGACTCCACCGCCTGAATTTTCATGGGAGTAGTCAGGGCAATCCAGGGCACTCTGGAATGGGAGGGGTCTTGAGAAATGGGGCTGGAGATATTGTACTTCTCTATTCAGGTCCTTTGGTATTTGGGGATTCAGGCAGAGCAGAACTATTAGCAGCCATACAAGGAGTGCAACTTGCAAATCAATTAGGAGTAGGATAGCTTGTTATAGAAGGGGACTCCAAGGTGGTGGTGGGGTGGTTGTAGAACCCTGAGGAAACTATATGGTGCTACAGAAATGAAGTCAAAAAATTTTAAGTGGCTGACAAGGAATATGTCTGTTAGTACATGATGGGTGGGGAGGTAAGCAAATGCTTTGGCTGATGGCTTAGCTAAGCAAGGGACAAATAGGGAAGTTCTGTTTTGGGCTCAGCTGTAATGCTTATCTTTTCCTTTTTAAGTTTCTTTGTAATCAGTTGAGAGAAGCTGCAGTTCGTGCCTCTCCACAGGCTGTTGTATGAGATCTCCATTATCTTTTGAAGTAATAAAACTATCTTTGTTCATCAAAAAAAAAAGATATCTTCTGCTTCAAAAGATATGGACAATACTTCAAATAAAAGCAAACAAATATAACAGCATAACAAGTAATACAACTCAAAATCCACAGGACAATAACAAAAAACTAAATAATAAATAATCAGATTTAGGACCAAATGCTGCTATAGATTTATTACATCAATTTCTTAATCATTAAGTAGAGAAAAAAATTCTGATGCTTAAATATTTAGAAGAGAAAAAGACAATGAGTGCCTTAAACAAAGAACTAAGCTCCAAAAAGGGAAAAATTATCCCCCCCCCCAAATTATCTTTCCAATTCCTAGCAAAGTTATGTCATTACCTCCCCCCTTGTGGTGCAGGGTCCAATGCATAGCTTGCATCCATACTCCATCTCAAGGGACTGTAATCAAGAGAAGATAAATCCAATTAAACCAAGAAATCTCAAGGTAAAAACAAGCAGTAGCAAAAGGAAATTAATTATCAAATAAAGAACTTAATCAAGTTGGCAATAGAAATTAGAAAAGCTAACAGAACTTAAGACCAAAATATGGTGCAGTATATATGCAAGCAAGTTCTCATCCAAACTTGACATCTATAACATGAGAACAAGATATCAAACTTGTGGAAGTGCTCATTAGGGTGTTGGCCTCTGATTTGAAATCCTTGTAATCCCACGGATCTGACTCCAATATCTAGTTAGAAAGAACATGAGCTTGCTAAAGTCAAAGGTATGATTGCTTGCATTAAACATTTTTCATGGGAGAAGGGGGAAAACTAACAAATCATTTTTTTTTCAAAACAAGGTTGAGTGACATTGTTAATCTAGTCATAAAAGCAACATATACAAAGTAGAGACCGTGTACAGTAAGAAGCTATACATAGGACAAAAAGGATCTTAAGAAAGTTAAAGTAAAGCAATCAATTTTCACTGTTGCACATACAGAGGGAAAAAAAAGGGAAAAAAAAAGGAATAAGACAGAACAAGAGGAAAAGGCACTTCCCTGAACTCCTTTCTGATCATCATCCAAGAGTTCACGGTACTAATTATTATATTGCTATTGCATTTATAAAAAATTAGACAAAAAACAAGAAACTTGAGGCTACAAACTTATCTGCATGGGAATAATGATGATTCTCTCATTCTCAATGAATGATTAGACATTTACAACTTTACATGCATATGCATATATATCTGACCCTTCACTTTTAGAAGTAGACGCATTGCAATGGCCAATTTATGTAGTTTTTTATCAATATTATTTTTTTAAAAAGGTTTTTCTTATCAATTTATGTAGTTTTTTTATCAATATCTTGAATATATGCAATGACCAATATCGAATATTTTTTTTTGGAAAAGGTAAAGTAATATTTATTAAGAAAAAGATACACACAGGAGGCTGAGATCAGTCCCAGAAATGGCTGACTGATCTAAAACAGCAATTACATGTGCCATCAAGAAATATAAGAATATACATATTAAGGGATATCAGGCCCATGGAAATATAAGAATCTATTATGGAATATCTGAAAGCTGGTAAGAGAGTTGAGAGTTCAGGTTCAATGGATCCCAAGAGAGGGAAGCACTGTATTGTATTCTTACACACATTCTCTTTCTATAATTAATAATGAGGAAATAGTTGGTTAGCCACGAGTGTGGGGTTCCATACCCACACTCAGGTTCTAGTGTGTGTGGTTTCATACCCACACCTAGTTGTTTCTAATTTCTTTTATTAGTTTCTAATTTCTGTTAAGTTGGGCAGGCTGGCCTTATTGTTTCTTTTTTTTTTTATTTCCTATTCTTGTAAGGATCCTAAAAGCTATAAATAAAGAAGTGTATGGGACGGCAGATCATTCACCACCGAACCCCTTCTTTCTTTTCTCCTCTATCTCTCTCTCTCTTTCTTCTTCTTCTCTTCAAACCCGTAATACAGTAAACAGTTCTTCATCTTCTTCTTAGATCTCAGGTTTCGGATTTAATTCAGACGACCACATGAGAATTGCTTAGGGCTGAAAGTTCAGAAAGATCTTATTTTGGCTGATTCTTGGAGGTTGCAAGAAGGCTTTAGCAGCTGTCCTAAGATTGGAGAGAGCTTCTTGTAATCAGGAAGAATCAGGCAGGAATTGAGTGATCAAGATCGATTCTTGATCAAGATTGGAGGTGTCGATTTCTTGGTTCTTTGATCAAAGGTGCTGACAGTAGTCGATTGATCAAGTTTGAAGACTAAAGGTAGCAATCAGTTTTCTGGCCTTTTTTCTTCATAAAGTTGGCTATTATCAGCCTTGAAATACAGCTTTTTCTTGTCACACTAGTTTAAAGCCTCTTCTTAACTTAGAATGGAGTACAAGAACCAAGGGGAAGGTGCTTTTGGGACTGGTGGTTCAGATAACATGACTGAAAACACCTTTCAGATTACAACTGTTAAGTTTGATGGATCAAACTACTTGGAATGGGCCCAATCAGCCATGATGGCTATTGGGGGTAGAGGAAAATTGAACATCTTGCTAGGGGATGTGAAGGAACCCTCCAAGGAGGGCCCTACTGATGCTAGGGGGGTCCAAGAGAATTTTTTGGTGATGACATGGCTGTGCAACTCTATGTAGCCACATCAGCCGAAACTACTTGTGGGCCAAAACAGTTAAGGAAATATGGGATGTTATGAAGGAAGCCTACTCTCAGCCTCTTATGTTGCTAGGATTTATGAGCTAAAATGTGAGGTTAAAAATCTAAGGCAAGGAGAGAAGCAGGTCTCTGTTTACTTTTCAACCTTAAAATCCCTGTGGCATGAAATTGACCATCTTGAAACAATTGAGTGGGAGAGTCAGAAAGATGCACAAACATATAGAAAGCAGGTTGAAACTAACAGAGTTTTTGAGATCCTAGCTGGTCTGAACTTTGAATATGATATTGTGAGACAACAGTTGTTAATAAGAGATAGTGTGACTTTGTCACAAGCCTATTCCCTAATGTATAGTGAAGAAACTAGGAGAAAGGTTATGTTGCAGCAACAGCCCTTCGAATCAGCCTTGGTAGAAGCTAGACCTAAATCTGGGGGGGATAAAGAGAAGAAAGAAGCAAAGAAGGACTTAGTATGTGAACACTGCAAGAAACCTAAACATACTAAGGACACCTGTTGGAAGTTGCACCCTCATCTAGTTCTAGCAAAGCTCAGAAATAAGAAAGGGAATGCTAATATGGTTGTCAACATTGATAGTACAACTTCATCAGGCACAAGAGGCACTCCTCTAGATACCCTAGTTGCAGTCCGAGCTGCTCTGACTCAGCTAGAAAATGAATTTAGTAATTCAGCTCAGCCTATATCAACTCAACAGCCTATACTTCAGCCCTTGCTCATACAGGTACAAGAGCTACTACTTGTCATGCTTCTGTCCCAGGTAATACTAGACCTTCCTAGGTAATAGATTCAAGTGCTTCAGATCATATGACCAGCATATCTACTCTATTTAGCACCTATTTTTTATCCCCTAGCAGAGCTAAAGTTTCTATTACCGATGGCTCTCTTGTACCAATTTCTGGCAAGGGAGACATCAGATTATCAGATACCATCACCCTATCCTCAGTTTTGCATGTTCCAAAGCTCAGTGCTAACTTACTTTCAATTAGTAGTATTACTAAAAATCAAAACTGTTCGGTAACTTTTTTTCCCTGATCGATGTATTTTTCAGGATCTGGAAACGAAGAAGGCGATTGGGATTGGTTCTGAGATGAATGGAGTCTACCTGCTGGAACATTCACAGGGGGAGCAAAGTGAAGCAAGGAAATTGTTCGTTTCTCAGTCTTATAGTAAAACTATGCTTTGGCACAACCGCTTAGGTCATTTATCTTTTGGGTCTTTAAAGAGTCTTTTTCCAAACTTGTTTGAGTCAGTAGAAGTGTCTGGGTTAAAATGTGAAAGTTGTGAACTTGCAAAACATAGTAGATCATCTTATCCTTTAAGTAAAAAAAGAAGCAACCTTCCTTTTGAGATTGTGCATACCGATGTTTGGTGGCCCTACCATACTCCCACCATGGGGGGTACAGATATTTCTCATTATTTGTTGATGACTATACCCGTTTTTCATGGGTTTATCTTATGCAATCTCAAGATGAGGTCCCCTCTTTGACCCAAGCTTTCCATCAGATGATCCTAACTCAATTTGAAACCAATATCAAGATTCTTAGATTTGATAATGCCAAGGAATACTTTGCAAAACCCTTGGCATCCTATCTCCTTGATCATGGGATCATTCATCAGAGCACCTATCCTCACACACCTCAGCAAAATGGGGTTGCTGAAAGAAAAAACAGACATATTTTAGAGGTAGCCAGAAGCATCATGCTCAACTCCAATGTTCCCATATACTTCTGGGGAGATGCAATCCGTACAGCCATATACCTCATTAATAAGGTTCCTTCACGGGTCCTAAACATGCAAACCCCGTTCAGTCTTCTATATCCAGATAAGGACTTATTCACTATTCCCCTCAAAACTTTTGGGTGTACTTGTTTTGTTCAAGTCCTTGGACCTCATTGCTCCAAGTTTGATCCCAAAGCCACTAAGTGTATTTTCCTTGGGTACGCACAAAATCAAAAAGGGATATTGCTATTATGTGCCAGTTTCAGGGAAGCGCTTTGTGTCCATGGATGTCACCTTCTTTGAGGAGTTATGAGCCAGTTCCTTTACCTGTCCCGGTTACTAAGGGGGGGAGTTGCGAAGATGGTTGTCAAAAATGCAAGGAGTTGAGAGTGTATCACAGAAAGTGGTGGAGGCAGGTTGATTCTCGTACTCAACAGCAATCCAAGCTAGTCCCAACATCTTCTATAGCTCCAGATCCAGACACTACTACTGCTCTCACTGTTGATCCCACTGTTACAGAGGTTCATCCTTCACCAATAGATGACCTTGATCTTCCAATTGCTATTCGTAAAGGGAAGCGTTGTTGCACCTCATCCACTGCCCATTACATCTCCAAGTTCCTTTCCTATAATTGTCTCTCAGAATTTCTACTATTCTTATACCCGAAAAAGTGCAAGAAACTCTTTTGTTACCTGAATGGAAGGAAGCAATGCAAGTAGAGATGGATGCTCTTGTCAAGAACAACAAATGAGAACTAATTAACCAGCTTGAAGGGAAGAAACCTGTTGGATGCTGATGAGAGCTTACTGTGAAATATAATGTTGATGGTACTATAGAGAGGTATAAGGCTAGATTGGTTGCAAAGGGATTCACACAAACTTATGGCATAGACTATATAGAAACCTTTGCACCTGTTGCAAAAATGAACACTATCAGAGTTCTTCTATCCATTGCTGCAAACTTCTCATGGCCACTATTTCAACTGGATGTTAAGAATGCCTTCCTCAACGGAGACTTGCAAGAGGAAGTATACATAGAGTTACCCCCTAGTTTTTATAGTACAGAAGCAGGAAAGAACGTTTGCCTTTTGAAGAAGGCCTTGTACGGGCTGAAACAATCCCTAAGGGCTTGGTTTGATAGGTTTAGACTGGCTTTGGACAAATTCGGATACATACAAGCTCAATCAGATCACTCTCTTCTTTAAGAAGATAGGTCATTCCCTGACTCTACTTGCAGTCTATGTAGATGACATTGTGATAACAGGAAGTGACACTAGTGAAATTGAAACCCTTAAACAACACCTTCACAAGGAATTTGAAGTGAAAGACCTATGAAAATTACACTATTTCCTAGGAATTGAGGTAGCTCGATCTAAGCATGGCATTTTCATCTTCCATAGGAAGTATGTTCTAGACTTATTGGAAGAAACTGGCAAGTTAGGAGTGAAACTTACTAATACTCCCATTAAGCCTAACCATAAGATAAGTGCAGAAAGTGGAGAACTCCTTGAGGACACTGGTTGGGAAACTTCTTTATCTTTGTCTAACCCGACCAGATATTTCTTATGCCATTGGTGTTGTCAGTCAATACATGCATTCTCCTAGGACCACCCATCTCCTTGCAGTAGAAAGGATCATTGCCTACTTAAAGAGATGTCCAGGGAGAGGTATACTCTTCAAGAATAATGGTCATATGAAAATAGAAGTGTATACAGATGCGGATTGGGCTGGATGTGTTGATAATAGGAGGTCCACCTTTGGATATTGTGCATTGTGGGGGGAAATCTTGTTTCCTGGAGAAGCAAGAAACAAAATGTTGTTGCTCGCTCCAGTGCAGAAGCAGAATACAGATCCATGGCCAATGGTGTTGCAGAAATGTTATGGCTGAGATCCTTGCTTAATGAGTTGGAGGTTGATTATGAGAAGCCTCCAATGTTGTATTGTGATAATCAAGCTGCAATTAATATTGCCCACAACCCAATATAGCATGACAGGACTAAGCATATCGAGGTTGACAGACATTTTATCCAAGAGTGAGTCGCATCTCAAGAAGTATGCTTTCCTTACATTACCTCAGACATGCAGTTACTTGATCTCTTCACCAAAGCAATCACAAAAGGCAAATTAGAGACAGATCTACGCAAGTTGGGCATGACAAATATCTACTCCCAACTTGAGAGGGAGTGAGGAAATAGTTGGTTAGCCACAAGTGTGGGGTTCCATACCCACACTCAGGCTCTAGCATGTATGGTTTCATACCCACACCTAGTTGTTTCTAATTTCTTTTATAGTAGTTTCTAATTTCTGTTATTAGAAGTTTCTAATTTCTA
Organism: Nelumbo nucifera; assembly: GCF_000365185.1. Next base: position 1,397,754 of record NW_010729150.1, read on the forward strand.
TTAAGTTGGGCAGGTTGGCCTTATTGTTTCTTTTTTTTGTTTATTTCCTATTCTTGTAAGGATCCTAAAAGCTATAAATAAAGAAGTGTATGGGGCAGCAGATCATTCACCACCGAACCCCTTCTTTCTTCTCTCTCTCTCTTTTCTTCTCTTCTCATCAAACCTGTAATACGGTAAACATATCTTCTTCTTCTTTCAAGTAATAAAATTGACTGCTAACAATCAAAAAAATATATTGAGTATATGTGTTACTGTATAGATGTTTATAAATCTCTGGTGTAGTTTGTTTTGTGGGGTGTAGGTTATGGTTTAGGCCTTTAGGGTGAGGATTGAATCAGTAGGTATGTTTTTATTTCTATCTGGTATTTTGAGTTGGGTAGCAGCCATTAATTGAACTCTTGGAGTAATGGTAACACCTCAGACTGGCATTTGTGAAATTGCTTGTTCAAGTCTGAAGAAAACCACTTTGTGCAAAAAAATGCCAAAGGTTAGGACCATACCAAACCTACCCTCCCAAGACCTCAGATAGCTGGGACTAACATTGGTTATTGGTTAATGGCCCTTTTCTGGTGTTTTGAGTTGTGTCGTATGAAGGTAGGTCAGCCTGGATGCTATTTATCATAGCTTGGCTGCCTTTCTATTTTGGTCTCAGATTTGGTAATACGGTTGGTTTGTTATTGCTTATCTGAGGCCTGCTGGCCTCTTCGAGAGAAATGGCAAGGGGTGCTTTTATCCTTATTCCCCAAAAGCCTACATACTTATAGTAGATTCAGTATTGCAAATTTTTGTTGTTGGAGTTCCATAGTGCATCCAGATTATTAAACTTTCCAGCTGGTATGGTTGTTCCTTGCTCAGAAATTATACATTTATTATGCTTCAACATGAATGCATCAATATACCCCAATGCAGTTGCATCTTAACCAAATCAACATTTCCCAGGATCTCCTGGTCAAATAAATCTGACTTGTAGAGATATATTTATAACCAAGGTTTTCAACCCATTGTTATCAATGAGACAGTCAACCTGTCACCTGGCTGGCAATCTAGGTCCCTTACTCCCTTTATACTTTGACCTGCCTTTTTTGCTAAAAACCATTTACTAAGTAAACAACCCAGTGACCAGCCAGTCAAACCATTGAACTATTCAACCCATCAGCTGGTCAGAAAGTTGTTAGTCTTTTATTTTTCTGCATTTTTCTGTATTTTTAGCTATTTCTATCATTAATAACAATAATTCGTATTTTTACACTGTTTATTTAATATGATGAATATATAATACTATAGACAATACACAACTTTTCTGCAGTATTCTGTTTTTCTTTTTTGCTGCATTTTTTCTATTTATATTTTAATGTTTTTATTTATAATTTATGACATTATGGGTTTACCTGTTTGACCCAGATGATTTTTAAAACACTGCCTATAACTGAATTCATGTGTAAGAAGAAATTTCTAAAGCACCTGTCCAAGGATGTGAGCACTAGAATGCCAAAAGGTGTCACGCCCTTCATCTGTCTCAAATGTAAACAACTTCAGTTCACAGTGACCTTCTAGAGGCCTCAACATGTCCCAAAGTGTTCCATTGACCTGTATGACGGGAAAAATCAAAATGGGCAGACAAATTAATAAAACCTTCTAAGCTGCACAATCTAACAAAAAGGAACATTAAATTACCTTAACTTAAAAACTGCACAGAAAAATTACACAAATACCCAGGTGGTTCTTCTACCAAGTATATGATACTTGATTTTAGAGGATTTTTTTATGGTTTCACCTTTGATTAAATCAGTAAGAGGATCTAATACTTAATCCAACTTTCAATGTACAAAGGATAATTCATGTATATCATAGACATGGTTTTCAGACTTCCATTGTAAAGTTTTTGTAATCTTAAGTTCCTTCCCAGGTTTTGATGGATATCAATACAATATAAACACCATTTATCTACTTATCAAATATTTATATATATATATATATATATATATTTGTTGTTACCCAGTAACTGACCACTGTGCTCCATTCAAAATTAATAGCATGAAATGGGTGGAGTGGAAGTTCAAATGTTTAATTTAAGAGAGATGTTGGTTTCATATCAGAAAGAAATTGCTTAAAGATGTGACATGTCCCATCAAACAGAGTGTAATAAGTAAGAGCAAATATTCTGACATCCACATAAGTACAGAATAAGCAGTTATTTTATTACAAAAGCAGGAGATCATGTAAGAAAAAGGAGAAAAACTGTATAACCTGGTCCTTGATTGAACTATAGTACAAAAAAGAAGACCTGCTACAGCATAAGACTCATGTGTCTTGATTTGGAATTTGGATCCTATGAATAAAAAGAAAAACCAAAGGGAAAATTCTCCAAAATAAAAATAAATAAATAAATAAAAAATATCCACCTGAGATATTAAAGCATTTGCAGCCAAACTTTTTGAGATGTCCCTTGCAATATCCATAGGTGAGGATATCCACTTCTTGCCTTCCTTGACAGTTCCATCCGGCAATGTTATCCTGAAAATTCAAAAGAAAAACGAAGTTAAGGAAAAATACAATTGCCAGAGTTACATATGCTTGAATCAAAGGGAATAGATGGCGGGATATCGAATGTAACAATAGAAAAGAATGACATCAATATTGTCAAAAGACGACTAGGCAATAATTTACACAACGTAAAGATACCCAAATTTATTAGAAACATAAAACAAATTTCCATTTTCTAACAATATAATTTGTTTTTTCTTTAAAACCAACAAGGTAATTCTTCAACTTGGATCCCAAAACTTTAAAATTCTTCACAAACTGCTACTTCTACAAATGGAAAATTTACAAAATAATTCATCTTTCAAATAAACAAAATTATTCTTCTTGGAAAGAGTCCTTTTGCATTCACCCAATGTTCACAGACATATATAAATCTCTACTTGACTCATGTGATATGGGTCCAATTCAAGATAGCGACTTGCACAAGACATCCTAATGAAGTACCTAGACTTGATTTTTACTGAAAATTGTTGAAGAGTAGAAAAAATGAAAAAAAAACATACTTAATAAGGAATCCGATGGGTATTCAAAAACTTTTATGGCAAAAGAAATGTATTTTTCAAGTAGAATGCGGTTGAAATCCGTAGTAATGCTTAGAATTAAACTCCATTTTCTCCATTCATTTTTAAGGTTGAAGAACACGAACAGTGTTCCGATAGTACCCAGACCAGAAGCTCAAAACGAAGTATATGAAATCGAAGAACTGAAATAAATGAGAGAAAAATTTTTGGATCTTTATTCTTACTTAATTGGCTCTCCACCTATGCGTTGCCGCTCCTCGATTTGCTTGGCTTTGATGGCTTCGAAGAGGCGAATACGTTTCTGAATGACGGATTCAAGATAAGCTTCGTCTTTGGCATGACTTGGCTGGGGCTCGGGCTTCGGTTTCTCTACCATTGCTGGTGCGACACTGGAAGAGAGTAATCGGACGAAGAAAGCCTCAGTTAGCTGGTAACAAGAAGCAGCAGGAACAGTTCGCCTACAAGAGAAGGAAAAGAGAGACTGAAACTGGGAAATGAACATGAAATGGAACTTCCCCACTTAGAGTTCCACGAAGACTATATGGGTGGGAGTTGTGGTGCCTGTGTTGGGTCGGAGACACAACTCACAAGGCTTGGTCGTCAAGCGATCTGAACCACTGTCTTGAGAAGCAAGGATTGGTTGAACCGTTTGGATGAACCATGCTTCAGTAATGTTAATGTACGTTGTTCGGTTTCTTCCCGTGGTCGGGTCAACGGTCAGCTATCGCATCGCAAACCCTAACTAAAGTAAAAAAAATATATTTATATGGAAGTCAAAGATCATCAATAGAATAGAAAAACATGTTAGTGTTTTTTGCTTTTAAAATGGAAAGAAACGAGCTAATTCAGCCAATTGGTTCTGAATCTATGGGTTGTGCCGTTCCACAAAGCCAACTGTGGCAGTGTTGTTACGGTTCAGTACAGGCTTAGCCTTGCCTACGCTTGGCAGGCTTAAAGGCTTGTCCTGGCCTGCCTTGGCCAGGACGCCGCACGGGTTTCTTCCGCTGTAGAACTACCCCCGTGACAGTGTGGCACAACAATAGCAACCAATGAGAGGTGCTCACGGTTCGGTTTACCAAACCGTGGGACCTTTATCGAATTGAGCTGGTATCATCGGTTTTTGAAAAACTAAAAAATGAAATCAATCGGTTAATCAATTCGTCAGTCCAATTTTTCACTGATTTGGTTCTTCGGTTTTTTAATTTTTTAAATTGTTAATATATGTTATAAATAAATATATAACTATATATTGGAAGTATTAGAATAAATAATATATGATATATTGTATATTATAAATATAAATATTTGCATATATTATGCATTAAGGGTGGCCATTTTCCCGTCTCCGATGCGTACCTGGTCTCTCCAACCTGACGGGGTTGGGTATGGGGGGTACTTTGGTGGGGTCGAGGTCGAGGATGGGGCTATCCCTGAATCCCCGGTTGGGTTGGGGAATAGGGATGGGGAATGCAATCCTCGCCCGACCCCGGCCCTGATTAATATATATATATATATATAGATAGATAGATATAATATTATATTATTTATATTATAATGTTATTATATTATATATTACTCATTTTTTGTAAAAGATTAAAACTTAAAAACAAAAACTAATACTATTCATTCTAAAAACCACTCAACAAATAGAGAACCCTGAACCCTAGTTATTTACTTCTTCTTCTTCCTTCACCTTCGTCGCTGACTCGCCAACCATCGTCGCTACCACCACTTGCCTATCAGACATTTATTGTCACCGACTACCACTTGATAGAGGACAGATAGACTCAAAGAATAAAGAACTGAAAACTAAAACCCAGTTCTTCAATATTCCTTCATCTGTCATTGCCCGTTGCCTCTCTCTCTCTCTTGAGGTCCCCCATCCCCATCTCTAAATGGTCACATCGGGGATTCGGGTTTCCGATAGGGAATTCATCCCTGTCAGGGTCGGGGATGGGGAATGTAATCCCCGCCCTGTTGCCATTCCTATAATGCATATATATATATTTATATTTAATAAATAACATATATAAAAAAGCACATATATATAATGCATGAAAAATATATACAATATAGAATATATATAAATATATACTGATAGTTTAGTTAACCATTGGTTTTTTATATTAGTTAACCGAAACCAAATTAATACCTTTGGATTTTCTAAAACACCAAATTAAAACCCAACTGATCGATTCAGTTAACCAGATTTTTTTATTCAATTTCATTCTTGTGGTTCGATTTTTCAATTTTTGGTTTTTGATGATCACCCCTAGCTAAGGGAATAGGGGATGTGCTACTCCCATTGTGTAGCACCATGATAAAAACATATAAATAATGTATAGAATACTTGTGTTAATGAACCAAACAAGATGGCGAATTGCTAGCACTCTCCCTGCTGTATCAAGCACTGATACTATGTCGGGAGAGCCTTATTGTATGAACCAATAAACCCAAATCTACAACTACCATGCTGAAATGTCATATAACCAATCACGAGTGAACAATCTAATAGGTGTTTGATACCATTGCTTTCTACTTTTATAAGCACAAACATGTCCATAGTGGTTTCACCAATTACTTTTTTTTTTCTCTTAGGTTGGGATATTTTATAAAAATAAAATGCTCGCTTTAAATGTCTCGGGTTATGTAAAAACTTACCATATGCTATCACCATTTTTAACCTTTTTGGTCTATGTGCCACATAACAGTGTTTAAAGGATATGAGCTTGAATTTGGCTGGATCAAAAGCTCATAATTTCGAGTTTGGCTCAGTTTGATCTCTTTATTGAGCCATTCTTCATATAAAAATTACAAATTTATAGATGCAAAAAAGTATACATATTAAAATATATATAATTATTTATTGTTATATTATACATATAAAAATTTAAAACAATACATATAAGAATTATTTGTCATTATACATAATTAAAAAATATTATATATAATATAGGCTCGAGCCTCATGCCAAACTTCATTAGGCTTGAGCTCGATTCATCTCAATTAGTAGATTATCCTACATATTGGGTTTGAGCTCAACTTGAAGCTTTGTTTAAATTGAGTCGAATCGAGTTTTTCACACGGTGAGCTTGAATAGCTCGTGAAAAGTTCAATTTGTGCCCACCCCTAACAGTTGGCTTTAATAAATAAATAATAAAAATGTGTGAATAACCCAATGCTACTTATGGTTTCCAATGTATAAGGGCCCATTTGGTTTGCATTCGAAATCTATAGAATCGGGGTCAGAATGGCCCATTCCCCCTACACCTATTTGGTTTGGTTCAAACAAAAAATGGAATTGGCTAGAATGAATTCTCATTCCCAATGGAGCGAGAGGGAATAGTCATTCCCTTTGATAGAAAAAATGTCATTCCACTAAAAATAGGAATGGAATATTCCACCCAACCAACGGTAAGAATTGGAATTATCCATATTCATGAGTGTGGATCCCATATTCACTCGTGATTGAGTAGGTAAAATTTTAAACGTAGTGTGGCATTATCCAATTGAACAGCCAAACAACATTAGCATTATTTAAAACTTAAAGTAAATGTAAGATTATGTCCATTAAATTGTTTTAGGGTAAATTGCAAAAACCTCCCCCAAAGTTTTTGATCGAATTTGGTAATTGCAATTACCTCCCCTTAGCTTTTTGACACAGTTGCAAGTAGACCCCTCAGTTAGAATCCTCTAACAAGAGGCATGAAAAATATCCAAAATACCCATAAAATTACTTTTGGCCAAAATGTTTTCCCAATTATTTCTTCTTATCAATTGTTGTCCCAAGCCTTTTAATCTCTTTTCCAAAATTGTTTTATTTTCCAAATTTGCTCTTCATATCAATCATTCAAAGGATTTTAACTTTAAATTCTCATTTTTTTTGTTGTTCATAAAATTTGTATTGTTTTTATTGTAGAAACCAACCTCGTTAATAATTGCATGGGTATTTTGGACATTTTTCTATCTCTTGTTAAATGATTTTAACAAAGGGAGTCTACTTGCAATTGTGTCAAAAATTTCAGGGGAGATGATTACAATTACCAACTTTAAGGAATGTTTCAACAACAGTAAAAAACTTTAGGGGAGGTTTCAGCAATTTATCCATTGTTTTGTGATGGCATTCTTTTGAGGCTACTATGCCTCATAATGTTTATTGTTTTTTAAATTTTATGTATTGAAATTATAGTTATCCACTGAACAAAATGGATGGGCTCAAAAATGTATGATACAAAAACAAAAGGTTAATATAAAAAAAAATGGGTAAGAGCTCTCCCCCCTCTCTCTCTCTCTCTTATATGTATATATACATGCATACATACTAGTTGAGGCCTTGCAATGCACAAGTCTTGTTACACAAAATTGAAATAGAAAAAGCCTTATGACATTTTTAATTGTGCCAAATCAATCCAAGCCAACTCAAATAATATATTCTGGAGTTATGTTTAATTGTTATGACTACAATCCAAATTGAAACCTAGTGAGAGTGGCTAATCTCGTATGGTAATTAATTAGACTTGACTCACCCCTACATGGTTAGGCTAGGGTCAGGATTATTAGGGTGTAGGGTTAGGTTAGAGTTATAATTATTAAACCCAGGTCAGGTGCAAGTTTGGCTAACCTGGCCCATCAGGTCATAATACCCCTATACATATAAAGGGTAATCTTGTAATTCGGTATGACTTCTAACCCCTAACCTTAAATCTTAAGATTTCTTTCAATATTTGTTTTAACCCAAATCGAGTGTTGGGTTAGGTTAAAGTTTTGATTATTTAACCCAAATCAAGTTTTAAGTTTGGCTAATCCCACCCATCGAGTCATAATACTCTTACACTTACAAAAGGTATTCTTGTAATTTAGTCTGACTTCTAACCCTAATATGAGTATGTGATTTATTTCACTTTTGTTTTTTCTTTCACTTTTGGAGAAGCAATGCATTGGTATCCATAAGCAAATTTCCAACTTAAGGACTCTAAAGTTTTCAAAAAGTATCACAAAAAATACAATTGAACGACTACAAGATGGGTTGGGTTGGTATTGAGTTGAACCCTACAGGCTAAAGCAGGTTTATTCTTGAACCAGAAGGTCTATGATTCACTACATTCAAATGTATGTCTTACTGCGTTAACCATGTTAAATGTTGTGAGGCAGGAATTGACATGGAAGAGGCTGTTATCCAGTTTTAGTAGAAATACTAGGATGTGAAGTGAAACCGTGGCCCCTAATTGGGGGAAATCTGAAGTCTGAGAGCTTCTGGAAAGAATTACTCTGCAAAATTATTTGAAGAAATAAATGAATAAGATGATGGTCAATAATATGTTGAGAGGTATTTCTTATTTATAAAATTCCTTTCCTTGACAAACCTCAACTAGGACAAATGTTAGCAAATGTGTTTTAGTGTGTTGTTTGTTAGTTCTTTGTAGAAAAAGAAAATTTTCTAAGGATGATGAAGAAAGATAAGGTCCAAATATGTTTTCAAATTTCATAAAGAAGGGTTAACAACATATTGAAGTATTTCATAAAATGAAATTTATAATATAGCTATGTTTTAATTTGTTTTCTTGGAGTGGAAGAATTTTTTTTTCTAAATTACTAAAATAATTAACCTACCATTAACATAAATAGTTCTATGTCTCTAATATACAGGGTTTATTTTCCCATAAGCTTCTTATTTCATTTCATTATTATTATTATTTTGTTTTATTATATACCGCTCCTACATCTTGACAAATTTATAAATCTCACACTACTTTCCACCAACAAATTCATTTTGAATCCCTGAAATAGTAAACTATTAGACTAGTGAATGTGTTTTTTTATCAACAGGTTCTCTGTTTACTATTAAGAGTTGTTAAAACAAGAACATTTAAATTTTCTACATTATCTTATAGTGTGAAATGGTAAATTATTACCTCTAAAAAGGGTTACAGAAGAGCAAAAATTTCAAAACAGCTCCTCTATAGTTTAATATCAGAGCATCCCAAAACCAATGGCGTCTCCTCCAAATTTTGTTTCCATGGAATCATCAAATTGTTTGTTCAACGAAGAAAGCACTGTGTACTAGATCCTTGGAATATTCAAATAAAATTTGTGTCTTAATCATGTCCTTTGGTTTTGAATAGGTTTCAGTTTTTCTGTAATTAGAAATAAGGCTGTGTTTGGAAATAATGCAAATGTAGTGTAAATCCCAGTTCAGGGTAAATTTGTACTCTGGTTTACTTTTGCCTGTGTTTGACAATATTACATTTATGCATTGACAAATGACAGACCAATGCATATTTACATTGATAATAAGATGTAAAAATACATCAATAAAAAAGAAGTAAATTTGCATTCAAGTGGACTTTTGATAAAAAAAGCATATGCTTTATTGGAATTCATGCTAGCATCCATTACAGCTAAAAATCTGTTTGGTAAGAAGGTAAATTTGTCAATGCAAAATTAACCCAAATTTACAATTTATATGAACTGTTTTATACTCTACACATTTGCATTATTTCCAAACACAGCCTAAGGGTTTGGTTCTAATATAAAGTAGGATTGTTGTGTTGACAAGTGCAGAAGCTTAAACAAAAATGCACAATTTAGTACGTGGTTGTAACGTGGATCTTAGATTCCATATTTTGGTTTCAGGGACCTGACTCAAGTGTGACTATCCTGATTATATTTCTCAAGGCAGGTAGTCTATGATGATTGTTGACTGTCTCGGATCTAATACTTCATTTTCAGTTAATTTCTTTCTCAGGAGTTTTAAAGCTATAAATAAGCTTTCTTAAAATTCACTGAGTTATTATACCAATCTTTAGTTTTTATATTTTTTTATGGAATTAAATAAAAGATTGTTCCTATTGGATTCCATACGAATAGTAACTAATATAATGCATTGGAGACGAAGAGACATGATTATGAGCTACTCTGTAACTCTTGCTGATTGTGTTATGTTCAAGCCTTCAAGATATACAAGATCATCACTTATGCCTATTATATCAGTAGATTTGGACAAATGCATGCTAGAATTGATTATTGGAATTAGGTGAAGATTTTGTTTATTGAACCCGTGGTTCTTTACTTTATATTTTTATTTTTTTTCCGTTTCCAAATGTTACTTTTTTGGTAATCTTCTGCATCCACACGTGGTCCTTTATTAATGATGACATGCGTAGAATTCTTAATTGGTATTGGATATATGCATTCACTTGTTTTTATATATTCGAGTTTTGCTTATTTAGATCGATCTTGCAGTAACGTGTGATGATATTGTGATTGGAGATTTAATTTAAACTATATTGCGTTCAGAATTATTTTTTCTAAATAAAAAATGAAGCCATTTCTAGTAATTGAGAGAAGATGGTAATGAAGCCACTTTTGGATGATAATGGTGATAAAATAGTACGTGAACTATACTTTCGAGTATGACTGTAAAAGTATTGGATTTGATCCATTTCCAATTTGAATCTGATTTGTTTATATCAAATTCGGAATCTATTTACTGATACTTGGATGCAAATGTATCAGATTTTATGCCTTCCAATTTGAATCCAATTTTGTTTGTCATATTAATGACTTGGATTAATGGAACCTGAAAACAAATTGAGTTGCATATGCAAATATGTAAACAAACTAAATTTGAAATCTACTGTTGATGCCAAAAATAGTATCCATTCCTTTATACCACATGCAAACTTGTTTAATGCCAAAAATAGTATCAAAAGAAATTAATTCACTTTGTTGTGATTTTTCGTGGAAGGGAACAGGTGATAAACGACCCACATATTTAAAGTCTTGGAATGCTTTGTTGAAACCAAATGAACAAGGTGGCTTAGGCCTAATTGATGTGGAGTGTAAAAACAAAGCATTGTTGACTAAACTATGCGGGAGGTTATTGGTTCAAGAAAGTTTGCGTGTCTAACTCCTCAAGGCAAAGCATTTAAATAATCATTCCTTCTGGTATTGTAGGGGGAACAGTAGTCACTCTTGACTATGGCATGTCATGCTATCTTGTAGAGAGTTTGTTTATTTGGGAAGCCGTTGATTGGTGGGTGATGGATGGAATGTTGTTATTTTGACTGACCCATGGCTTCCCAGTAAGGTCCGGTTAACAGATGTTGGCATTCAGGCTTTATCTCATACAAAGGTTGCCAAGCTCATTGATCCTAATGAACTGAAATGGAATGAAGTCATTTGGTCCTGGTTTACTCCCACAACAGCTGCAGAAGTTCTTCAACTACAACTTCCTCTTTCAAGGAATAATGCAAAGCACCGTTTTGTTTCGTTAGCAATTCCTCATAGTAGATACACACTATATACTCTGGTTTAAAGCTTATATATATGCTACATGAAAAGCCTAGTTCATCTATTTGTGAGTTGACTTCAGGTGATTTCACCTGGAAGCAATTATGGTCTTATACTTATTTCAGGTGATTCTCTTCACCTAGGATGCATTAAGGGAGTAATTCCCACAAAAACAACTCTGTCAACAACACTGCAGCAAGGACCCTATTTGCCCATTATGTGGGGAACATGATGAAACACTGGAGCATATCATCCTATATTGTCCTTCTGTTCAGCCTGTGTGGTTTGATTCTGTTCTCAATCTCTAGATGACAGAATGTATGACCACTAGTGTGGTGGATTGGCTTATTATCTGGTGGGACATGGAACATACTTTTAGTTGTCCTTATTTCCTATTTGAATCTATTTTACTGTGGTAAATCTAGATGCGCCAAAATGATTGTATTTTTGCCCAAAATCCATTCAATCAGAAGTCTATACAACATCATTGTATAGTAGGGGATTTTTTTTCTCCACTCATCCTAGGAGTTAGAACAGGGATTCACTATTCTAATCAATCTCCTATAACTTCTCTGCCTTGGTCTAAACCAAATATTAGATGGCTGAAGATGAACATTGCCAATGCTGTTGGAACCAACAAAGCTGGGGCTGGTATTGTGCTTTGTGACTATATGAGTAGTTATATTTTCTCAAGAGCTTTGGAGTTGAATATTGATGCAGTCATTTTTGAAGGTGATGCAAAATAGATTGTTGATCTCCTATTGGTGGACTCTTTGTCTCCACCATGGTGTATTCACACTGTTATTACTGATTGCAAGGGACCACTTCAACGCCTATCTTCATATTCAGTCTCTCATGTCAGTCGAAAAGCAAATACAGTGGCTCATGCCCTTGCTAAACATGCATTGAATTGTAATTCTATTTTCACTTGGTCTGTATGTCCTGATTTATTGGCATCCAGTGTATCCTTTGATATTCGAAACTGAGATGAATACAATCATCTTTTCCTCTAAAAAGAATCTATGTTATGCATATCCATCATCAGGTAACATTTTGATTGCTTAGGTTTTTCTCTCTTTGGATGCAGGTGGGACACCCCGGTGAGCTTGGCAAGACTGTTTGAAGCCTCCACTTTCAGGTGGCCAAAAAGAAGAGGAAAACCATGTGGAGATACGGGCAGCAGTACTTTGGATGTTATGGGAGGAAAGAAATCAGAGAATTTTTTAAGGAAAGAAAAGGTGCAAGGAAATACTGATAGAAGGGATAATGTTAAAGGTGATCTCATGGGTAAAATCGATGGACTTATTCTTAGATTTCACTGTGGATGATATTTTCAGAATTGGAGGACTGTTGCATCCTTGTCATCTGCAAAAAAGAAGGCAGTAAGGAGTTGGGGGTCTCCTGAATCTGGTTTCCTCAAGTTAAATTTTGATGGGAGGAGTTTTGGCAAACCGGGCATGGCTGGAATTGGTGGGGTTATTAGAGATGACACGGGGAGTGTAGTGGGGCTCTTTTCCGGCCCTATTGGGTGGGAGGACTCCATTACAGCTGAACTAAAAGCAATGGTTTTCAGAATACAAAAAACCATGGAAATAGGTGTGAGAAAGTTGGTTGTTGAAGGTGACTCCAAAGTGATTATAAGCTGGCTAAAACATGATGGAAAGACTCCATGGATATTCAGTGTTAGGTTGAAGGTTTTGTATGTATTGATGGTTCGGCTGTTAAGAGTTCTTATTAGCCTGTATTTGAGTTTAAGTTGTTATGTACTGGGCCTGTGTTAATGGGCCTAAGTCTGTTTAGTGTTTTAAGTTGTCTGGGTAACCCATCACTAATCAGGGGCATCCTAGTCATTTCATGTAACATTGTACTGTACTTTAATATAAATAATAG